>CM053793.1:260106843-260706843 GCA_028749045.1 Cupressus sempervirens
GGATGAGCAAAGAAATTTCAATTGTTTCTATAATCAAAGAAATAGAGATCAAAGAGGAAGAGAGAGAGAGAGAGACAAGGATCTAGAAGAGGAGGTTTCTATGGAAAATGTTTTCATTGTAGAGAAGAAGGGCATAGAGAATTTGAGTGTTTCCAATACCAAGGAAGGATAGATTAGAGACCAAAAGGTCAGGCCAGATTTTCATGTGTTTATGAAGATGCTAGATCATCATATTTTGAAGATGTTGAAAGAGGAGAAGTCCTAGTTAATAGAAGAGTCCTACCAAGTGGTGAGAATGATCCTAATCAAAGAAGGAGCTTGTTTGCACAAGGTGGATTTGTGAAGATAAGTGTTGTGATGTGATCGATGATGGTGGAAGTACTAAAAATTTGGTCTCATAAATTATAGTAAAAAAGTAGACACTAAAGAGATAGAAACAACTACATTGATACTATATTTCTTAGGTGCAAGATGACCACACAATCATGTTCAATGAGAAATGCTCAATGAAGTTCAAGATTGGAAGCTACTAGGATAAGGTTCTTTGCAAACCATAATAATGGACATGTCATGTGTTTTTGGTTAGGCCATGGTAGTTTGAAAGACATGTTATACACAATGGGTGAGCAAATAACTACACTCTCAAAAAGGATGGAGTGAAACATAAGTTAAAATCATTGGATGAGAAAGAAGAAAAGATGTGTAGTACTTCCAGAATATGTTTTGTTGATGAAAACAAGCTTCTCTAAGGTATAAAGCATGAGCATATGTGTTTTTTGTAATCTTAAAATATGGTTTAGAAAAAGAACCTTTAGAAGTTATAGATTTGTTGGGAGATTTTCCTAATATTGTGTCAGATAATGTACTAGATGGATTACCTCCAGTGAGGAAAATTAGTCACCAAATGGATCTAATTCTAGGAGCTAGATTTTTAAATAAGGCAGTGCATAGAATGACACCAACAGATAGTGAAGATTTTAACAAACAAGTTCATGAGTTGTTACCAAAGGTGTTGACTCAACAAAATCTTAGTCCATGTGTTGTACCAAAAATATTAGCACCAAAGAAGAATGGAGATGTGCACAAATTCTTGCATTATCAATAAGATCACAATCAAGTATAGATTTCCATTGCCAAGGATGGATGATATTATGGACTATATGAGTGGGGCTAAGTATTTCATGAAGATAGATTTGAAGAGTTGATACCATCATATTTGTATCAAAGAAGGTGATGAGTGGAAGACTATTTTCAAGACAAGGGAAGGATTGTATAAGTGGTTAGTTATGCCTTTTGGGCTAACCAATGCACCAAGCACTTTCATGCAGATCATAAATGAGGTATTGAAGGATTTTCTAGTTAAGTTGTCATTTTTTACCTAGATGATATATTGATCTTTTGTAAGATATTGGTAGAGCATTTGAGGCATATTTGAAATGTGTTTGATAATCTAAGGGAAGAAAAGTTTCTGATAAACTTAAAGAAGTGTAATTTTATGAAGGAGTTGGTGTACCTGGGATTTGTAGTCTCAATAGGAGGTGTAAAAATAGGCCTAGAGAAAGTGAAGGCTATCATTGAATGACCTACTACAAAGAGTGCTACAGAGGTAAGATCTTTTCATGGACTGGCTAGTTTTTATCAAAATTTCATAAGAGGTTTTAGTAGTATTTGTGGACCCTTAACTGAAACAATGAGAGGGGATAGGAGTGAATTTAAGTGGACTATAGTAATATATAATAGTTTTAATCTATTGAAATATAAAGTTAGAAAGTAACATTTTTTTGCACTTCTAGATTTTAGAAAGGTGTTTCAAGTAAACTATGATGTTAGGGGTACTACAATAGGATTTTTTTGAGACAAGAAGGTAGACCTTTTGCTTATTTAAGTGACAAGTTGAATGATGCCAAAATAAAATATATTTTTTATGATCAAGAATTTCATACTATAGTTCAGGCATTGAAGAAATGAAGACACTGTCTTCTTACTAAGGAGTTTGTTTTGTATATTGATCATCAAACTTTGTAAAATTTGAATTTTGAAGGAAAATTGAACCAAAAGCATTTGAAGGGGGTTGATTTTTTTGCAGAGTTAAGCATTTTCTTTTTGAAGCATAGGAGTGGGAAGTCTAATAGAGTTGCATAAGCTCTTACTAGAAGATAAATTTTATTAACATAGATGTAGATTGAGGTTGTTGGGTTCAAGGAACTCAATAATTTGTATCTAGAGGATCCTTATTTTGATGAAGTGTGAAAGGTTTTTAGTAAACCTATTACTCTTGATAGGAAAAAATGATTGGATTTCATAATACAAGATGGTATGTTGTTCAAAGGAAGCTAATTGTGCATTCCTAAAAGTTTAATGAGAGAGAATCTCATCAAGGAGAAGCATAGTGGATGATGGGGTGGACACTTTGTTAGAGATAAACTCATTATTTCAGTTGCTGAGAACTATTATTTTCTAAAGTTCCAAAAATATGTGAAGAATTTTGTACAAATTTGTAGAGTATGTTAGATGAAAAAGGAGTAAATAAGAATATAAGGTTGTATCAGACATTACCTGTACCAACAAAGTAATGGAAGGATGCCAGCATTGATTTCATTATTTGATTACTAAGGACTTAATGAGGCCATGATTCAATTTTTGTGGTGGTTGATAGGTTTTCAAAGATAGAACATTTCATTCCTTGCAAGAAGACTAGTGATGTTATCCATGTAGCAAGGTTGTTTTTCAGAGAAGTGGAGAGACTACGTGGTTTGCGAAAGAATATAGTTTCACATCAAGATACCAAATTTGTTGTGTATTTTTGGAATACATTGTGGAATAAATTAAAGAAATATTTGAAGTTTAGTTCATCACATCATCCAAAGACTAATGGATAGACAGAAGTTGTGAATTATAATTTGGGAAATTGTTATGATGTTTGGTTGGAGACAAGCAAAAAGGATTAGATTTAATTTTACCATAGGCAAAATTTGTGTATAATAATTCTATCAATAGGAGTACTAGTAAATCACCATTGCAAATTTTGTATGGGAGTAGTCTTAGAAATACTTTTGAATTAAGGTAGTTGGATAAAGGAGAGAAATGTAGTGTTGAAGCAAAAGAATTTGTTGAACATTTGAAGAACATCCATGAGGAGGTGAGGAAGCACATTATAAAGATGAATACATAGTAAAAGGCTAAGCCATATGTGAAAAGAAGGTTTAAGGAATCTTAGATTAGAGATGAAGTAATGGTTCATTTAAGACAGGAGCATTTTCTAGTAGGTACATATAATAAGCTAAAGGTGAAGAGGTTTGGACCGTGCAAGATAGTGAAAAGGCATGATTCTAGAAATGCCTATAAGTTGCTAGATGAACTGAATATTTCACATATATTCAATATTTTAGACTTAATAGAGTATTATGAAGGAGGTAATGAGGATGAAGTTGTCAAAGCATAGTGGAGTATTCCAACAACTAGTTTATCTCCAAAGGAGATTGAGGAGATACTAGACAGTCGTGTTGGGAAAATTGCAAGGAACAAAACTTATAAAGAATACCTAGTCAAATTTAAAGGGAGGCCACTAGAAGATGTCTCAAATTACTTTGGGTGTCTCATATAGGAGCATATTTAGTGTAAGAGAAATCTTGCATCAACCAAAAATATTTCATTTCACCTATTCAATAAGGGTTTTCTTTTAATGTAGAGTTGTTTTCTATGGAGACTTGCTACTTAGCAAGTCAATCATATGAGCTCAGAATGTCCAAATTTCAGAGGTGGATTTTCATCTTGGATATATCATCTTGCCAATTGAGGCTCAGTGCCATATTATGTGTATTCATGGATATATTGGGAGTTTTGGTTTGTAATTTTGGTATATAAACTTTAGGATCATCATTGGAGGCCTTAAAGTGTTTTGATGAGGCCCAAAAACTCAATTGATGGGCACTCAAGTGTGTAGAATTGATTAGGAGCTGAGGCTTCTGAAATGTAGTTATAATAGCCAATCAGAGCAATAGTTTGAGAGTTATCATCTTCCAAAGTTGGGCCAACTAAAACATCCAAAATAAATGTCAAAGGTGTGTTTGGCCAACTTTATATGTATTTTTAGGGTTTTTTGGACCTAGGTATTAAGTTTGAATGTGTAGAAACTTCTCAGGTGGCATAAAATTGACCATTTTAAGAAATGTGTGAATGTTGTCTTTGACAACTCTAGGTGATAGTTCACAACTTTATCTTGCAGATTACTATAATGAAGGTGCTCATGTGGGATAGCATATTCTAATTGTGATTTTTTTAACTCAACATTTATGGTGATAATAAGAAGCCCATATTTTCCTCTTACCAATTACTATTATTTTTTTGTTTTTGTTATGTGTTTATGGTATAAGGGGAGCACCCTTCACCAATAATAGTAAAATTACTAACAATACCTCATTATCATTATGAGATAATGCATCATAAGGTGTATGTCCTTAAAATCAATTATGGTAGGTAATCAGGAGTCTTGCATTATGATATCAACATAGGTTAGAAATCAAGCATTAGATACAACCGGATATGTGTAGGATCATGGTGTGCCAAAAAGTGGCAATTTGAAAAATTTGTACTTTTGAAATATTTCAAACCATTTCAAAATCTATTCCAACTTTTTTCCCACCCACCCTGATACTAAATGAAAACAATTAATATCTTTATAAGGTCTACTATACCTTTTGATACCAAACCTATATGGTCAACTTTTAAAACATCCTTTAAATGTGCTTTTGGCCTGTTTTTATGCGATTTTTGCTTCAAACATGTAGCTGACGACTTTTTTTTCACCAAAATTTGATGAAATGAAAAGGGTTTCTTTAGTAAGTAATTATTACTTATTTTCTAATGGAGTTACGTATAAAGTGTTGACTAACACACTTCTTGAGAAAAACTATAGCTTTCAAATGGTAAAACATTTTTTAAATCCAAAAGATGCATCACATTCTATGTTTCTTCTACTATTAGGAATAAAAATGAAAAATTAAATTTTATAGAGTTTGGAATTAGTTAAGATGGTTAGACATGAGAGTTTTTTTATTCAAAAAATACTAAAGTCAAAAATTAATTATTTATTATTTATTTAGAATAAAAATACCCAAAAATATGTGTCACATCCAGACATGAGTCTACTACTTATATCTAGAATATTATTAAAAAATATTATCATTTGATTTTGATTAAGGTGGTTAGACATATGTCTACTTCTTATTTTTGTTCTAAAATTTTTGTAATATTGCATTAAAATTCAAAATTTTGACCAATCAATTTTTTTTTTTTTGAGATAAGTCATAGTAGATTAGAAACTAGATTCAATTTTCTAGAGATCCTTTTCTCTTAACTATTTGATATAAATTTAATAACAAGTAGAAAATTGCACATCAAGCTAACATAACCCTGATTTCCTAATTTTTTATTGCCACTTAAGAGCATAGTTTAGTTTACCATGATCCTGCACATACCCAACCATTGCATCATACCAATCAATATAATCTATCCTCCTCAAACATCAACATATTGGATTATCTTCCCACTACTCACACAATAATTGACTTATTAAATACACTTCATACTTAAGCATACTATGTCAACACTTACCCAATTCTAATAAATACTTCGTCTTACAAGGATGGGTGTTGAATCATCCTATTATAGATTATGACATTATAAAGTCCCCTACATAGTTATGTGGATATTACCATGATATCTAAAGCCTTGATTCGATAAAGTCTCACCATATCAACCTAATATAATAGCAACATGTCACTTTGGTTCCTTAACTTTTTCACTTTCTATCATATCTATAACATTTAGGGTTTATAATAAGGTACTAAAAATTTGGATACCTAGGAAAATAGGAGGCACTTTCATCTTGTCTTTGAAAATAGTTGGCATAGCTTCAATGATATTGACCTAAGGAGAGTTTAAATTTTGAGCATTGCCATTGGTAGATGGCTTAGTGTGATCAATGGTCTTTAAAAGTTCTTTCATTTGGGTGGGACAACTTTGTAACATGTTGTAAATTGAGATATTTTCCTTAGTAATTTTCAACTCCTCAATAGCATCATACTTTTTTGTGAACTAAGCATGATTCTTCAATAAGGTGGGCATAGTTCCTTTATCCTAGGACTATTACTTTGGGTAAGGTGCATGTATAGGAATACAATTATTTATTTCTCATGGATTAGGAGGAGTGGGCTATAATCTAGGAAGGATACCATCATTTATTGGCTCTTTCCAATTATGCAAATTGTAAGTATTCTAGTTATCATTATGAAATATCAATATTTCAATAGGTTCAGGTTCGACCTCTTGATTGAATGACAACACAATTTTTTTATAGAAAAATGTTCTAAATCTATATATAGAGGAGCATCATATGATTATAATGACATCATGTTGATCTAAAGAGGGGGCATATCACTTGCATCATGCAAATTTTGGCCCATGTCTTGATTTCTTCCAACTAACATAATATTGTCATTTGGTGTGTTCTTGTTTACATCACCTTGATGGTTTTGAGAAATCAAACATTATTTTTGTTGTCAATTAGGATACCCCAATACTTAGACGAATGTTCCACTATCGATTTTGTCTAGGAAATCTGTTGTTGCAATCCAATGAGTTGAATTTATTTCCAGTCTTATTATTCCTATAGGAATAAGAGTTCTTTGATTGATTTTTCACATAACCATTAGTCTTCAGGTTTCCATTAGACCACTAAAATTCTTGTTTCTTCCCTATGATAAATAAAAATGAGTGAGCCCATTTTTTATTTGGTATGTGGCTTTCCTCATCCAATACTATTTAGTATTACATTGTTTTCTGCTTCAATGACTCACATGATCTTTTTTTTAAAAGATGCTTCATTTGGAGGCTCATGTCCTAGATAGGTGATGGCAAGAGTTGAGACAACAGAAACTTGTTGTAGCGATATCAAGTTCAAGGGGTGAAACTATTTGGGCATTATTCATTCCCCTGATGGATAAGGTGGGGCCATCATTGTGCCATCTAGCTAGAACCATCATAACCATTAGAATTGGATTATTTCATAAAGGTGATTGCTTCTTTAAAGACCTTTTCTAAAGTATCAATGTTTGTGGTATGAAGCTTTAATAGGAAAATGGAGGAAGGTTGATGTGTATAATTTAAGTATATTTTAATTGTGGCTTCTATTCATATGGCGTAGGGAGTTTCCAATCATTCGTATGTCATAAGAAAATTATTATTAAATATAGAGATAATTTTTGTTGGGCCCCTTTAGATTTCTAAGAAATTGTGATGTAATATAGCCATGTTCATAAATGTCTTGAATTGGTCTAAGAAATGATTTCTCAAAAGTGGCCAAATTTAGGATGGAATCCAATGGTAAATTCACATAGGAGTTGAATATGACTTCCTCCAAAGTGCATGGGAATAGATGGAGGAGCACATCTTCATGTTGAATTTTCTTTGTTTTACATATCTTCTTGAACACTTTGATGTGATATTTTGTTGTTCATTTCTTACAATAGATGAACTATGGAAAAAAGTTTGCAAGGTTCATGGAAGGTCATGAAATGGTGGTTGCAAGTTTCCTGATGAATCCAAAGTGTTTGCAAAGAAATCCAAATGTGGAAATAGCAGTAGTTGACTCTATTGTTGGGAAGGGTTTTCTAAAATAATGGGAATGGAAGTAATAGATTGTATGGTGGAAGATGAAGATGAAATTTTTGGCATGAATAAGAAGAGCTTTGGTATCCCTTTATCACTACATGGTTTACAAAAATGGTCAATTTCCAAGAATTCATGCTTGTTTGATCAAGACCTCAATGCTTTCTAAAAGGGAGTCATTCGATCAAAAAATTTCAGTTTGTGAACTAGAAAAGCTATAGAGGTGTGCACATACAATGTTGTTCACCTACAAAGCTACAAACCTATGGAGTTGTGCACCTTTGAAGATGCAAACCTATAAAACTATAGAAATAGTACTATAAAGAAAATGTAAAGATGTTTGGGCCAAATAGCCATTTTTTGGGTAGAATTTTGATTTGGGCCGTTCTTCTACTGCCACTTCTATTAAGCAAGCATTTTACACAATCTCAATGACAAGAATCCTTAAGAATTTCTCTATTGAAAACATGATCAATTTAACCAACTCCAAGGTTCTAAATGGTTGTTTTCCCAGACACTAGTTATCTTAATTCAAGATATATGTGAATGTTGACAAGGAGTCCTTTTCTATTGTCTTTATTTTGTAAAACTTAACCAAAAGGTGACAACAATATTGTGTATTTTTGTATTTTTTATTTTTTATGATGAATTAAAGCTCTAAAAATGCAACTATATGAGTGCCTATTTTAACCATGTGTTCAAAGAAAATAACAAAGTTAATGTAATAGGAAATTAAATGAAATTACTAAAAATGAAACTCCTAATGGACATAAGTTAAA
Organism: Cupressus sempervirens; assembly: GCA_028749045.1. NCBI lineage: Eukaryota > Viridiplantae > Streptophyta > Pinopsida > Cupressales > Cupressaceae > Cupressus > Cupressus sempervirens. Next base: position 260,115,291 of record CM053793.1, read on the forward strand.
GTAACAATGCTTCTGCAAATTAAATTTTTGAAAGAGATCAAGTAAGAAAGAAATGAAATGAGGAGAATTGTGTAGTCAAATATAATGATGCAATCATGGAGGGAAAGAATGAAAACCATAAGACATTTCATTATTTATCAAATTAACTATCCACACAAAGTGAGCATACACAAGACAAACTATTATGTAATAACTTGAAGGTGATCATTTCTCCAATTCTTCATAACAAAGGAATTTTTTAGAAAATGAAAAGTATCAACATAAAATAAAACCATTGGCTCCATTTTTATTAATGAACATAAATCCACAAAAAAAATGCACATTTTAGTAAGAAACACTACACATAGAATGAGAGAACCAATAATGTACATGATTGCATCAAAATAACAGCTCTAAATACATATTAAATTTTTATATTAATAAGAAAATACATCCTTAATACAATTTCTAGATCTAGTGAATTTTCCAACATAAAAAGCATACTAAAATCAGGGATTTTAAACAAATTATGTACAAAAAGAGTCCTTACTAGGTGCTAAGTAGATTTGCACTTTTTATTTTATTAATTGCAAGGTGCATAGACTTTTACATGACCCAACAACTCATAAACAAGGAGATAAGTGGAGCGAAGATAGTAGATAATCTACGAGTCTCTAAAACATCTTAAGATGAAAATTTGGGTTCCACTCTAGGTTTCTTTATTGTTACAATATATAGTCCACCAATATAACTTGGGGGCCTGGGGGGGCGGGGGGGGTGGGGAGGGGGGTTGGCTTGGAAAAATTATGTATCCAACTAATATCAAAATTATCAACCTTAATAAATCTTAACCATATGATCAATATAATAAAAAATCACGATAAGATACTCATGCACAATAACACTAGATATGTTAAATAGGGAAACATGATGGTACTCACATAATAATGTACTAATATAAAATTTCCTTGTTAGAGGATGGACCCTGATAGGAGTCTATAAATACATTTAGTACAGATGGGTCCTTTTTAGGAGAATTTGAATCTTTGTTAGGAGATTCCAACCCCATTAGGAGTGGTAGAAGGCTGATGGACCTACTATCCAAATAGCTTTAGGGGGAAGACCAATGAACCCACTCTCCAAATGATCTTTTTATTATTTCTTGGAGAATAATAGAAATGAATTATACTTCCTTCCTCTTTCTCTATCCTATCAACTAGATCTCTTCTCCCTCTCATCTTGCAACAAGAACACAAATCTTGCATCTAATAATCCCTTGAATCACTTACTTTCATTCACCCAACAATCTACTCCTTTTCACACTTTCACATGCTCCAATCACATTCCATACATTACAAACAAGGAAAACATCTTTCCTTTATACCATATATTCAAAATCATTCCTTGAGTTGACCTTCAAGATTTCCCAATTAATTATAATAAGATAATTAATTAACTTTCATTCACAATAGCATTGTTGGCTCATAGTCTATACAAAACTGCACACGTGTGACTTAAAGTCTTATGCATTTGGTGACATAACCATCAAACTATCCTTGATCACTGACTAACCATATATCACCTAATTATATCTTTGTTAGAAGATATAATACAATCACCAGAAACCACTTCTTAGGTACTTTGTCTTTGTATTGCTCTTTGTAAATTAGACATATCTTCTATAAATATTTGACTTGATGCATGTGCACTGATCTTCACCATTGGGAAATAATGTAGAACATGTCCTTAGCCATGCATCACCATACAATCAAAACCTTGTCCAAACAACTAAGATCCATGTCTGCTACTCTACCAATCCTCACATACTTAATGTTATGTTGACATCAATGACAAACATAGTCATGAATGCAACATATAATTAATCTCCAATGCTTAGGATACCCCCCCAAAGAAATACCATTGGAATTCATGCTAACAATCTCCAAGAATACCAAAATGATACTCTATTTCTCCTATTGCTATTCTCATCTTCTCAAATCCTCTTCATCAATAAAATCTAAAATTGTGTGGAACTCTACTCTATTCTTCGTCTTCTTCTTTGATTGGCAATAATTATTCACACTAAATAACTTGAAATACTTCATTATGTTGCATAGTTTTCTCATAGATATATTATTCCTTCTTCTTATGCAATTCTCTCCCCCATAAATACTTAGGAGATTTTTTAATGCATACTTCTCCCCTATTGGCATCAATGACAAAGATCTCATTATGTTAATTTACTACTCCATGTCTTCAACCAGCTCAAGTGTCCAAAGAGATTGTTCAAGACCAAATACCAAGAGTCCTTAATGGCTCTATCCATCACAGATACTCCCCCATATAGGAAGCATCAGTATTTAGTCCATTCAAACAATAGTGCTTTGTGTTACTAGATTGATGCACTTATTGCATTATCTACTCTAAAGTACATAGAGGGATAACCCCAAGCAAACCTCTCAAGTACTCATATGTATATTTAGGTAAGTTCTTTGTAAGGATATTTTCAATTTGATCTTTAGTGTTCACATACTCCAATTTGATCCCCTTTTCTAGTACTTTTTCTCTCAAAACATGATACTTAATAGATATATGATTAATCTTAGAATGCAATACAAGATTCTTAGACATACTCACTATACTTGTGTTATCCCAGTATATAATAACATGTTCTGAGAATTCTATCCCAAAATTCTTTAACATTTACTTAATCCACATAACTTGATTATAATTATTTGTGGCTACTACATAATCTACCTCAGTTGTACTCTGAGAAATACAATTGTTTTTCTTGCTTAGCTGGGAAACCAATCTTCCTCCTAGAATGAATTCTCCACTGCTGGTACTCTTTCTGTTAGCCATACTACCTATCAAATCCACATTAGTATGAGCATATAGAGTGAAGTCATTTGATATATTGTACCATATACCATAGTCAGATGTTCCTTTCAAATATCTTAATATCCTCTTTATTGCTACATGGTGATACTTCTTAGGGTTAGCTTGAAATCTATCTACAATTCCAACTACATTTTCTACATTTGGTCTAGTGCAAGTTAGATATTGCAAACCTCCAATAATGGATCTATACTTCTTCTATTTAATCATAGCTTTCTCATCTCTTCTAGATAACTTGCAACAAGTTATCATTGGTGTGACAATAGGCTTACAACTTTCCAAAAAATATCTAATCAACAAATCCTTTAAGTTCTTAAATTTTTCACAATCTACAAACCTAAGAAGAAATTAATTTCCTATCATACTCATTCAAATTGATTCTTCATTTCTTTAGTAAAACTATCACTTGCTTCATCATTACCTTCAAATATGATGTCATCAACAAAAATTACTATTATCAGAAAACCATTCCAAATAGCTTTCAAATATAAGTTACTATCTTCCATACTTTTAGCAAATCCTTTTTTGTCAAAAAATTTATCCAACCTTGCATACTAGTTTCTAGGTGCTCATTTTAGAACATATATCTTTCTTTAATTTGCATAACATATCATTTTCTTTTGTCAGAGGGAATCCTTCGGGCTGCTCAATGTAAAATTATTTTTCAAGTTCCCCATTAAAGAAGGTTGACTTAACATCCATCTAATGTACTTTGAACTTCTTTCTTACTGCATAAGCCAAGAACATTCTCAATGCTTCCATTCTAGCTATAGAGGCTTAAGTCTCTTCATAATCTATTCCTTCTTCTTGTGAATATCCTTTGCACAAATTTCTAGCTTTTTTCTTTACAACTTCACCTTGCTCATTCATCTTGTTTGATATACTTCTACTAGGAGTTTCCAACTCAACTTTTTCTTTTTCTCTAAGCTTATATCTATTCTCTTCAATCTAATTCCCATTCTGCAAATGATTGTTAGTCTCAATGATAACTTCCACATTTTCATAGCTATCCTTTGGATCAACATTAGTTACCAAAGTTATTTCTTCTACTACTTCCTTTTCCTTAATCAATGCAGTCTCATTATTTGTATCATCATAGTCATTTAGTAATCTTTCTATATATCCTTAAAATTCATCATCTTCATCATAAAACAAATTCTTTCTAGTTTTTCTTACTCTCTTAGGGCAACTTGATGAAAAATGACCGAATTCTATACATGTCCAACAAAAAAAAATTTGCATACCTTTTTTCTCTCCTTTCATAAGAAAATCAATACCTTCTTTGATCTTCATGCCTTCTTTGTATCTAGATCTATCTTTACTCTTACCTCTATTATTCTATATGTAGAAAAAGGATTTTAGATCTAGAAACTCAATGCTTAGTTCTTTACACATTTCTGATGTCTCACAAAGAAGCTCCATATTTTGGGTGTCAAAATTTACTCCATCAAACTTAGGACTATCCTTTCTAAAATGCCTCGCCAATGATCTCCCAAAATTGTTAAGCTTTCTCTTCAAGGATTTGATGCTATGATACCAATTGTTAGAATATATAGTCTACCAATATAACTAAGAGGGGGGCTGTGAATCTATTATCTAACTAATATCATAATTATGAACCTTAATAAATCTTAACCATATGAGTAATATAATTAGAAACCAAAATGTGATACTCATGCACAATAACACCAAATATGTTAACTAGGGAAACCCTTGATTAGAGGGAGAAGCCAAGAGGGGATGGTAGCCACAAGATGATGTACTAATAAAAAAGTTCCTTTTTAGAGCATGGATCCTATTAGGAGTCTATAAATACATTCACTACATGTTAGTCCCTATTAGGAGACTTTAAATCCTTGTTAGGATTTGTAGAAGATAAATGGACCCACTTTCCAGATAGCTTTAGGGGCAAGACCAATGAACCCACTCTCCAAATGATCTCTATATTGTTCCTTGAAAAATAATAGAAATGAATTGTACTTTATTCCTCTTTCTCTATCCTATCAACCAGACCTCTACTCCTTCTAACCTTGTAACCAGATCACAATCTCACATTCAATAATCCCTTAGATCTCTTACTTGCATTCACCAAACACTCTTGTCCTTTTTGCACTTTCACATGCTCCAATCATATTCCATACATTACAAATAAGGAGACCATATTTTCTTCATATCGTATCTTCAAAATAAAATGTAAATATGCATTTATCAAAATTATTCATAGCATAAAACCTCATAGACATCTCAATAGATTAGTTAGATTGGTCTTGTAATTGAATGCATCACATCATCTAAGAGTATAGTCTTTCAAGTTCACATCTTCCAACAACACAAGTATCTAATCTAAATATCATCATTTAATAATAAAGAGGACATTGGAACTATTTTAGTTTTAAAAGAAATGGATATTTTCGAAACAATATACCTCTCTCCACCACTTTGACAAATGCTTCATTCTAACTTGGGAGGTGATAGTGACTTGAAGTACATGGAATGCATGTAATTCTAGTGCTTGCACATTAATTCTTAAATAATACTTTGAAAACTCATGAAACATTCCCATTTCTATCCTACAAAATGGTGATAAAAATATTTATGAGGCTGAAGAAACCTAAGCTTATAGTCTATCGATGTGACCTTGAATTATCAATTTGATGTCAGATGTACCATAAAATCATTGATTTGAGAAAAAGGATTGCATTTCTTAATGAAGGTCTTTCACTCAATGCAATTTAAATGATTCCACTTTATTGAAAAATAGATTCTATGTATATATCTCTTACATCATAAATATACTCCCTTTTAAAAATTATCCTAATATTATGACATAGAATAATCGTATTGAGAGGAAAGATCTACTTTTAATTTATTTTCTCTTAATCCAAATGCTTAGTATAACATAAACAAACAAAATGTATAATTCAATTTGACTAGTACATTTAGAAGTCTATGACACACTTTTCTAGTGTTCAGAAAATAATGCACCATTCAAAGAAGATATTTCCACTCAAAAAGGATCTAGAAAGATATCTTTTGGGCTCAGGAAAAACTTTTCTCAAATTTCCATATTTGTTTTGATGCATGCATATAGGATTTATAAAAAGTAAATACTAGTAAGAAATTTTTTCTTAATTTGAGAAAAATAAATAATAAGTAAATCATATTTCAATAAGCCCAAACTATAAAAAAAAACATAAATACTCCATTGTAAAGACAAACAACTACAATAGTGAATTCTTGGAGTATTGTACATATATACTTACTTGGACACCATCACAAAATGATTTTTTGAGGGATTGAAAATGTGATAATATGTTTGGGTACAAATTACACATGATCAAGTATCAAAATTCTTCTCTCTCTCTCTCTACAATGTTTGTAAGTATAATTTTTTACAAAATTTAGGGATCCAATAGATATAAGATGGCCAAAACAAGAAAAAATACCCTAAAATGCTTCTTCATTCCAAAACTCTAGAGATAACCCCAACTAGGGATTGAGACAAAGAAATTATCATTGAAATTCTATTTAGGAGCCCATTTGCAAAAGAAGAAAACCATATTCCCAAGCATCCAATGTCATCTATAGAGATCCCTATCATAATATTCTTCATTGTATAGTTCAAATGGCAGTTACCCCTTAGGAAGAGCATCAATCTAAACATAGTCCTTAAGATACCATTTTCTAACTAAAGATCTAATATCTTCAATATTGTAGTAGGAATCCAAAAACTTACCTATGAGAGTTGAATCAAGGGTATAAATCAAAGATCCTAGGAGTGGGTCAAGAATAAAGATTGAAAACTCTCCATTTTGACATATAATCTTGATAGGTTCCACTAGCGTAGGAGGCTTTCCAAGTAGGCTAGCTTTGAACAATTTAGACCACTCCTTTTGGTCCTATTTGAAGGTCTTGCTAGGATTAACCACAAACATGGGGGAAAAAATTACATACAAACATAACCAATACCTTAAAAATAATAAATCTCAGAGAAGAGAACAAAAGACCCTAGATTTAATATGGTTTACCCAAACCCTAGGCTACATCCACCAAACAGTGAGTTCAATATTATTATTATCCAGTGATTACAACTTGTCTCCAATCTATAATCCGTTGCAACTCAAGTGTTGGTATTAAGTTATGTTTCTCATTAGTGACAACACTTATTCATAATTTTGTATGATTACTGAGTTCATTATTCAGTCTATAGTGTTTGCCAAGCATTTAATGGTTGTAAAGTGAGTTCAATAGTTTAGCAATTCACACTAAGCATTATAGAGACTACTGAGTGAAAATAGGCAGCGTAAAGTTAGCAGTTATCACCAAGCAATTTAGTTGTTACCAAGCTTCACAATGTCTACCAAGTCATCAGATTTTGTGATGTGAAGCCAATGTATACAGAGTGATGGGATGAGCAGTGTTCATCGAGTGCAAGCAAGGTAAACATAGTATTCAGTTCTTACCAAGTTATGCTATATCTATTGAGTCTCTAATGTTCACGTTGAGTGATTAGTATGGATTGAGCCTCTACTTCCACCAAAGGCATGATGATGCTGAGTAATGCAGTGGATACTGAGTATTAGAAGGTCACCAAGTTAGCTTACTGAACCTAAGTTTCTACATTTGGGCTGACTCACTAATACTTGTGTTAACTTGTGTTTTGGCCAAACTTGTAAATTTGAGAATTGGGATGGTATATATGTAATGTATTGTATCATACCTAAGTATGAGAATAATTAAATGATGTTTTAAGAGAGTGAATATGAATCAACAAAAAAGTAGAGTATTCCACAAGGTCTATAAGGAGTAGTCAAGTTACATCTATCACAAGAGGTGATCAATATTTCAAGGATCTAATCATCAAATTATTTTTAAGTTAGATCTACTATTTCATCCTAATAGGTGAATCAAATTCTAAATCCTTTAACAGGGTAGACTTAATAGTATGTTCATTGAATCTCTTAACAAAGTGCATACCTCATTGTATGTCTGTAAAACCTCTAACAAGGTGGACCTAGTAGTCCTAATTGCTTCTAATAGGGTAGATCATTAGAATTGATCATTGTAAGCCTTAATAGGCCAACTTTATCCTATAGTACTAAAGTTTTGTGGGAATCATCCCCACCCTAGTTTTACTTTATATTTGGAAGGTTTGTGGATCTCCAAATATTGTGTTCATGTGCTATGAGTGTTTATCTTTCAGTTTCTCGTGCATGCAATAGATTAGATGAATTAATGGTCAATGGATTATGTTGATTAAGCACTAAATTAGTTTAGAGTTTTTGAGGTTACTGATTCACCCCTCCCCTCTAAATAACCTAGCTAGTCTTGATTATTTCCAACATCAAGACCATTGCAAGAAGCAATTATCACTTCACACCTTATGAAATTACTAACCCTAATCCATTGTATGTAAGTATTTTTCCATTTTAGGGTTAAAATTAGTTAGAACATGTCGTCCCAAAAGTGCCAATAAAATCGCCCCAATTTTTTTTATGGAGTATGTACAATACCCTGTCGAGGAATTATGGAGTATGTACAATACTCCCTTGATTAGTCCCTACAAGCTAATAGGTCTCAGTTGCCATCACCCCTAAATCCTAAGATCTAGGGTTTGGCCCATCCAATTTCATAATTGGGACCCTACATCCACTATAATTATCACTAGACCCTATAAGACCACCATTGAGAAAGTCACATGCCAGATTCTTAAAAATTCCATAAATTATTTTGAGAAACATGACACTTTTAGGAATAAAGCCAGCATTGAGAAGAAATGCTAGATGAAATATATCTTCTCCTTGAAGTTACACCAGAATGTGATCACCATTCTTCCTTCCTAAAACTTTCAAATTCAAGCCTTTGCCAGACTTGATAGAGCTTTCCATACTTTTTATGTGAACCCCAAGCATTGAAGTAATCTTAGTTGGTGTCAATATCTAGTATTTCATAAGAATTAGGTCTAAGATCATTGACCAATGAATGTAAGAAAGAAGACATGTATGAGCCTGACATGTAAGAAGGTAGATTGTTGACCATCCATACATTTGATGTTTTATGATTATGTTTTGATCTTGTTTAGATCTCATTAAACTCTCTCTAACCATGTGCTCCATCATAATGTTTGGGTATATTGTGAGTTCCCACCCACTCCTATTTTTAGTTTCATAACTCATGTCCAAAAATTATTACAATTTTATTTAAAATTAGTGAATAAGAAATTAAGTAAATTATAATTAAACTTTTAAAACATTAAATGCAAAGCCCCTATTCTAAATGAGAATGATTGGGGATTCTTCTTTACACTTTATCTACTAAATATAGAAAATGATTCTTTCATAACTCTCTCCAAGCCTTGGATTATTTATAAACTTGAATAGTCTAAATTATTTAAATAAAAAGATTATTTACTTAGATAAATTCAATAATAAAAACAATGACCAAGTAAAATAATTCAATATAAATAACCATTGAACAAAATAACATTTCCTAAATAATTTTAAATGAACATCAAAATAATCTAAATAGCTATAAATTAAATAATTATTAAAATATCCTAAATATAAGTATTAAAATTTAATAGAGTAAGAATAGTATGAAATATGGAATTGTATTTATATATTACCAAACACATTAAAAAATCCATTTTCAGATAGAGGACATATAAAAACATACCACATAAATGGTATCTCATATGGTTCTAAATACTCTAAGTAATAAAATCTTTCTCCAACATTACCTTTTGGTGCAGGGCACTTAAGCCTCTTAGGCATAAATTCAAGATGTCAAGTATGTTAAAATTGATAGAAAAGAGGGGTTTTACCCATACTTAAAATAAAGGACTCAATTGTAAGGTACATGGCACTTTGGTGTGGTTATAAACCAAGTGACCAATTGTAACCCAAGATTAATAATAGGTATAATTTTGTGTTTTTAAATGTTTTTAAGGTGTTGGTTTAAGACATATTTTGTCAAAGGTTGCAAAAATTTGCAAAAAAAATGTAAAAGTTGCTTTGACAACTTTCAAAAACTGCATGACAACTTTTTAAAAGTTACTTAGGTTGTGTAAGCAATTGCAAATCAGTTGTCAATTTATGTTCATGAATCATTTAAATAATGAGTGATCCCTCTTAGAGGAGGTATGTATGAATGCGGGCTTAGAGCTGCACAATAAAAATTTCTTTATTTTCTAGAAATTCTTGCATTTTAGGGACCCATACGGCCCCATACAGTCAGGTTAAGGTTGTAGAGTGATTGATTCAGTTGGAGGTGTGAATGTATAGAAAACCTATGTTTGTTTGAAGTTATTTGATTCATTTTTTTGAAAGTTATTCCAAGTTTTGTCTCAGTTGTTTGGACAACCCTTTTTTGAAGGTAACGAATCTATGTCTTCCTAACTTGCATTTTCTCTAGTGGAATTCACTCAAACTTGGAGAAATACAAGTTAGGAATCCATTCTTGATGATTCTAAGAGTTGGAGGAGTTTCAATAAGGAGAAGGTAACTTTTGAGTAGGCCCTAGATCACTCCTTAGCCATTTAATCACTTGTGCTAGACTAATATGGCCAATTACACCTAGGTGACTTAGTGAGGTTTGGGGGAGTTGAACCAAGTCCTTCCCAAAAGCTGTTGGGATCCTATTATATGCTTTGAAGGGTGTCTAACATTGTATAGAAAAATCCTTAGTGTTTGTAGAAGATCTATGATAAACCCAAAATCATAGTTAAGTGGGCTATAGGAATTGGTAAACCTATTTGGAAGTGTGGGTTTGGAAAAGCCAAATTAATTGGGAAAGGTGATCAACCAGGGATCAAGTTGAAGGTATTGGAATTAGTGAGTAAAGTTTTGAGGAAGAGAAACTTGAAAGCTTTTGAAAGGCTTTAGTAGTTGACTTTTGCAAGCTTTGCATCAGGTGGTATCAGAGCCTAACAGTTCTTGGTGAGAGATCAAGGAAGAAGGAAAAAGTCGGAAAATGAGGAAGAGAGGGAGATCCCTCTAAGGGTGAAAAGTGTTGAATTTACCAAGTTGGTCAAAGAGTAGATGGCTAAAAGTAGATCCATAAGAGAAGAAAATAGGATGATGAGAAGGGAGATAGAGAATTTTAGGGGCAAGATGAATAGAGGGTCTCTAGAAGACTTCAAGGGTGAAAAGGAAGATGGGAATAGACCAAAGCCTAATATAGTTAGGCAAAATTTACCAAAGGACCAGAGAGTCATGTTGGAAGCCCTTGAAAGGGTAGGAAGAAGGGACAACAAGATGAAGATCCCTATATTTTGTGGAAAGCTTAATCTAGAGGAGTGTATGGATTGGATTTAAGCTTTGGACAATCACTTTGAATGTGATAATGTTCGTAAATATTAGAAGGTGAAGTTAGCCAAAGAAAAGATGAAAGGGTTTGCTTTGATTTGGTGGAACTTCCTTCAAACTGAGAGGCTTGATGAAGGGAAGGAAGTCATCACAACTTGGAAGAGAATGAAGATGGAGATGAAGAGTCAATTCATCTATGAGTACTATGAAGTCCTAGTACACAAAAATTTGTAGAGTTTAAGACAAAAGGACATGGATGTAAGCACTTATACTGAGGATTTTCATAAACTCACCTTGAGGACCAAGGTGACTGTGATAGAGAATAAAAAATTGGCAAGATATTTAAGTGGCCTTAAGTATTCAATTCAAGATGAATTGGTCCTCTTTAATACAAAATTAGTGCACTCTTTTTTTCAAATGGTGCTAAAGATAGAGGAAAAATAGAGAAGGAAAAGTGACTCCAAAAACAAATCAAGGGGAGCTAACAACAAAAAAAGTAGAGGAAGGTTCAGTGGAAGAGGATATTTCAAATCTTTAGAGGAATCAAGAAATAAGGAGAATGTAGAAGGTGAATCAAGTTCAAGGGGAGGTTTTAGAGGAAGGAGGGGCAATGGAAGAGGTAGATCAATAGGGAGGACATCGGGGATGCTCACTAGAAGGTGTTTCAACTACAACCAATTAGGACACTAGGCCTCTAGATGCCCTGAAAAAGGGTACAGTCAACATGGGAGTGAAAGAAGATTCAATTTGGCTCATGAAGAGGATACCCAAAGCAATCATGAAGGAAAAGAAGTTGCAAACCCATAGCATGGAGAACCCCTCATGTTCCATAGGACCTTGTTAAAGAATCCTCAAGTCAAGGAGCCATGACAAAGGAAGACCTTGTTCAAAACCACCTGCAAAGTGAAAGGTAAAGTGTGTAAGGTTATAGTTGATTCTGGTTCTACTAATAACATAGTATCTATTTCTATGGTTGAAAATTTTTGATTGAAAAGGATGCCTCATTCTAACCCATATAAAGTGTATTGGTTGAACAAAGAACAATAAGCTTTGGTGAAGGAGCAGGTATATGTTGAATTTAGGATTGGGGACTATCATGATAAGATATTATGTGATGTAACTAACATGGATGTATGCTATTTATTGTTGGGGAGGCCCTGGCAATATGATGCAGAGTCACATTATCAAGGGAATACCAATGTGTATGAAATCACCAAGGATGCAAGAAAATACACCATGAGACCTCTACCAAAAGAAGAGCAAGAGACTCCTCAAGCTAGTAGCATGCTAGTGGTTAGGCCACAAGTAGAGAAGAAGGTGTACAAGGAAGATAAAAGAGAACCATGGAGGATAGTGGGACCCAAGGACGTTCAATAATTACTAAGCTAGTACAAAGAAGTGATTGTTGATGGGAAGACAGAGACTTTTCCACCTATTAGGGAAGTGAGTCATTGTATTGACTTCACACCAAGCTCCACACTCCCAAAAAGGCTTCTTACAAACTCACACCAAGCCAAAATGTAGAGTTGGCTAGACAAGTAGAAGAACTCTTGAGCAAGGGGTTCATAAGGAGAAGCATTAGTCCTTATTTTGTACTAGCCCTATTGGTCCCAAAGAAAGATGGTACATGGAGATTGTGCACTGACTCTAGGGCCATCAACAAGATTAGAACTAGATACAAGTTCCCAATTCCAAGGATGGAGAACTTAATGGATTGCCTAGGAGGGGCTAAATACTACTCCAAAATGGACTTGAGAAGTGTTTATCACCAAATCAGGGTGAGAGAGGGGGATGAATGGAAGACAACATTCAAAACTAATGATGGGCTTTTTGAATAGATGGTGATGCCCTTTGGTCTCTCAAATGCACATAGTATCTTCATGAGACTAATGAATGTGGTATTGAAACCCTTCATTAACCACTTTGTTGTTGTATATTTAGATTATATTCTCATTTTCAGTAAAAGAAAATTAGAGTAGTTAGATCACATAAAACAAGTATTTAAAAGGTTGTTGGAAGAAGAGCTTAGGATCAACTTAGAGAAGTGTGTCTTTATGAAAGAAGAGCTAGTTTTCTTAGGCTTTTTTATCTCTAAAGGAAATCTTAAAATGGATCCTAGTAAGGTGGATGCCATATTGAAGTGGCCCACTCCCAAGATAGTAATTGAGGTTAAAGGATTTCATGGCCTAACAAGTTTCTATAGGAAGTTCATTAGAAGCTTTAGTAATGTGAGTGCTCCTATGATAGACACCATCAAAGGTGGAAGGAAGTGTCAGTTTAGGTGGACCCAAGATGCTGACCAAGCTTTTGAGACCCTAAAGAAGAAGGTGGAAAAACAACTAGTCTTAGTGTTGCTTTATTTTAATAAGGTCTTCACAATAGAATGTGATGCAAGAAATAGGGCTATAGGTGGATTCCTAAGTCAAGAGCGCAAGACAGTTGCTTTTTTCAGTGAAAAGTTAAATGAAGCCAGAAAAAAGTTCTCAACCTATGACTTAGAAATGTATGCCATGGTTCAATCTCTGAGAAAATGGAAACATTATTTATTACCCAAGGTGTTCATTGTTTATACTGATGATCATGCATTAAGTTTCTTGAATAGACAGGAAAAATTGAGCCATATACATGTGAAATGGATGGAGTACCTCCAATCATATACCTTCACAATTAAGCATAAGAAATGGGTGGCAAATAAGGTTGTTGATGCCCTTAGTAAAATAAACTTGACCATTCAAGAAATAACGTTGGAGAATGTGGGGTTTCACTCTATCAAAGACATGTACAAAAGTGATGAAGACTTCAAACAAGCTTACCAAGTTTGCATGGACATGATGGGATAGTACCATAGTACATATGTTGATTTTATGTTGCAAGAAGGATTACTCTTCAAAGGGAGTTAGCTATGCATCCCTAGATGATCCTTAAGGGAGAAAATCATAATGGAGAAGCACTATGGGGCCCTAGTTGGTCATTTCAAAGTGGACAAGATGCTTGACCTGGTAAGAAGATTTTATTACTAGCCTAGGATGCCTATTGATGTAAGGAAATTTGTAAAGACTTGTGTGATTTTTCAAAAAGAAAAAGGGAATACTTTCAATGTAGGGTTGTATACCCCTTTACCAATACCAAATAGGCCCTGGGATGCTATAAGTCTAGATTTTATACTTGGATTGAAGCAGGGTTGTGACAATGTGTGTGTTGTGGTAGATAGATTTTCCAAGATGACACACTTTTTGCCATGTAAAACTAGTCATGATTCCTCTCATATTGCAAGGATATTTTTTAAAGAAATAGTAAGACTACATGGATTTCCATTATCTATATTCTCTAATAGAGATTCAAAGTTCATTGGGCATTTTTGGAGGACTTTGTGGAAGAAATTTGGTGCAGACCTCTCATTTTCATTAGCACACTATCCATAATCAAATGGTCAAATGGAGATGGTTAATAGGTCATTGTGCAACCTATAAAGATGCCTTACTAAGTAGCATGGTTCATCTTGGGATGCAGTGATAGCACAAGCTGAATTTGCGTACAATGATTCAGTAAATAGAACAATTGGACTGAGCCCATTCCAAATTGTTTATGGCACTCATCCTAGAGGGGTAATGGAGGTCAGGGATATCAAAACAATGGAGAGGACAAGCACTCAAGCAAGTGATTTTTCTAAGGTTATGAAAGAAATTCATCAAGAGGTCAAAGAAGGGTTAGAAAAGTTGACAAAGAAGTATAAGGAAGGAGTAGATACCAAGAGGAGAGATCTTCAATTTGAAATAGGAGATCTAGTGATGGTGAACCTTAACAAGGAGAGGCTTCCTAAAGCCAAATTTACTAAGTTGTGGATGAGGAAAATAGGTCATTTTAGAATCTTGCAAAAATGTGGACACAATGCTTATAAAGCAGTTGTCCAACACATTCAATGTCTCTAACTTATATCCTTACAAAGGTTCTCAAATTGAAGACAGTGGCATTAAATCAACCAAGGTGGATAAAGAGATCTTAGGCTCTCTCCCGAAAGTGAAGGCACCCACCACTAAATGTGTTTTAAATAAAAGGGAAGGTAAAAGGACTAGGAGGTAGGTGCACATGGAATACCTCATCAAATGGACAAGTAGACCAATTGAAGATGCATGTTGGATGTCTAAAACAACTATAAAGAGGATGGGATATGATGTTTCTAGCTTGCCAACTCAAGAGACTTGAGTTTCTTTGGCATGAGGAGTATGGTGTAGGGAACCTAAGGCTCTTAGGCATAAATTCCAGATGTCAAGTAGGTTAAAATTGATAGAAAAGAGGGTTTTTACCCATGCTTAAAATAAAGGACTCAATTGTAAAATACATGGCACTTTGGTGTGGTTATAAACCAAGTGACCAGTTGTAAACTAAGATTCATAATAGGTATAATTTTTTGTTTTGTAATTTTTTTAAGGTGTTTTAGTTGTGTTTGAGTGTTATCATAGGGTTAAAGACATCTTTTGTAAAAGCTTGCAAAAAGTTGCAAAAAAAGATGTTAACGTTGCTTTGACAACTTTCAAAAACTACATGACAACTTTTGAAAAGTTGCTCAAGTTGTGAAAATAGTTACAAATCAGTTATCAATGGCATTCAAAGGTTTCCAATAGCCATGAATCATTTAAATAATGAGTGGTCCCTCTCAGAGGAGGTATGTATGAACACGGGCTTGTAGTTGAACAATAAAAATTCCTTTATTTTTTGGAAATTCTTGCATTGTAGGGACCTGTATGGCCTTGTACAGTCAGGTTAAGGTTGCAGAGTGATTGATTCAGTTGGAGGCATGAATGTAGAGAAAACTTGTGTCTTTTTAAAGTTATTTGATTCATTTCTTCAAAATTTATTGCAAGTTTTGTCTCAGTGGTCCAGGACAGCCCTATTTTGAAGGTAACGCATCTATGTCTTCGTAACTTGCATTTTCACTAGTAGAATTTACTCAAACTTGGAGAAATACAAGTTTGGACTCCATTCTCAATGATTCCAGGAGCTGAAGGAGTGTTGATAAGGAGAAAGGGACTTTTGAGCAGGCCCTAGATCAAGCATGGTCATGTGCTTGGTTAAGATAGATAGACTAGGCATACATAGTTATAAATTGACATTGCTAATGAGTTAGAAGATTGTTTTGGAGTGTGAAGAAGCTGCATAGGATAACCAAGAAGAATTTTTGGGTCTTGGGAACCCTCCTTAGCCATTTCATCACTTGCCCTAGACTAATCTAGTCAATTAGGCCTAGGTGTCTTAGTGGGGTTTGGAGTAGTTGGACTAGGTCCTTCCCAAATGTTGTTGGGATCCTATAGTATGCTATGAAGGGTGTCTAACATTGTATAGAAAAATCCTTGGTGTTTGTAGAAGATCTATGATAAACCCAAAACTAGAGTTAAGTGGGCTATACGAATTGGTAAGCCTATTTGGAAGTGTGGGTTTGGCAAAGCCAAATTAATTGGGAAAGGTGATCAACCAAGGATCAAGTTGAAGGTATTGGAATTAGTGGGTAAATTTTTGAGGAAGAGAAACTTGTTCCTAGGATCTTGACTTGGATTTTAGAAAGCTTTTGAAAGGCTTTAGTAGTTGACTGTTGTAAGGTCTACATCACCTTTGAATTATTGAATGTAACTAGATTATATATAGCCATTTTCTCCACAAAACACACAATCAAGCTAATAAAGAAATGATTACTGATTCATTTCATCTAAATAATGAAATGATACAAGGCACTACTGAAGGTGTGAAAATCATAATATAAATATTGTGAAACACATACAAATTAGAGTAGACATATATACCACCTCAAAAGCATAGAATTGAAACTTAGCTAATAATATTAGAAGCATTAAAGTCTTCTCCAACATTTGGTTCATTTTCCTATCTAATGAAAATCAAACCCACAACAAACCATCAAACAAGATGAAGATTGTATGCATCCAAATCCATCCCAAAACACACAAGAAAGCAAAATAGAGAATGCTTCCTTTTCTTTGATGAGGCATGATAAGGCATGAGAAATCAACATAATTTTTGGCAATATCCAATTGCCTTTCCACAACTACCAATGTTACAACAAGTTTATTTAGGGATGCCTGGGTATCTTGAACAATCACCATCTTTGGTGCACAGATAACTAAGGCGTTTTGTAGCTTGTGTTGAAACTATATTAATGCTTATCACCACCATTATTTCCATTATGAGCATAACAAGCTTTCTGACCAATTATTTTCTTGCCATTTTGTTTTTCTATTTTTCTACACGACCCTTGAAAATAAATTCTAGAAGATACCTCAAGTGAAACTATCTCTTACAACACCATTAAATAGTGTCATGAGTGATCTCTCTTATTTTTCCTCGGTCAGCAACTTAACCTTTTAATCAAGTACAAAACAAAGGATTGATAGCATTCAAACTATTGGGCCAAAACTACCCTAATAATATCTAGAAATGAAAGAAGAATGTTTAGTGGTGTAGAATGAAAGAAAATGTTTAGAAACCTATCCAATCCTTATAGTTTACTATATAATATTTTGTATTATGATTTTCAAATTTAAATCTCTTATAGGCCAGCATCTCATATGTGAAATAGAAAATAGATAGAAACATAGGATGGGCTCAAAGGAAAAAACAATGTCGATTAAAAATAAATGTCCCATATCGATATTATCATTATATAACACTTTTGTTTATGAAATCCAAATTATGCAATTTCCTAAGAACAAAAATGATGTCAATTAAAAACAAAATCCCATATTGATATTAGCCCAAACTATTTGTTAGATAAGTCTTTTCTTTATGAAACCCAAATTATGCAATTTCCCAAGAACAAAAAAAATGTCAATTAAAAAAAAACAACCCGTATCGATATTATCCCAAGCTATTTGTTAAATAACTCTTTTCTTTATGAAACCCAAATCATACAATTTCCCAAGAACAAAAACAATGTCAATTAAAAATAAACATCCCATATCAATGTTATCCCAAGCTATTTGTTAAATAACTCTTTTCTTTATGAAACCCAAATTATGCAATTTCCCAAAGCGAAAGGTGTTGGAGTACATTCCATCTTTTATAGCCATTTTTTTTGAAGTGAGTGTCATTCTTATGGTACGTTGTTGCATAATTTGTATCACTAGAAATGTTTAAAGCTAAAAGGGTTGTTACCTAATGAGAAAGGTATTCAGTAACTAATTTCATAAAAAACTTTATCCTTTATAATATGTCCTTCAAATTCTATCTCTACCTATTACAAACCTCCTTTCGAGACGCTATGAGGACTAAGCAGACATTGAAATTATTTATTGATCGAGTGTCATCCATTTAGAAATCTAAGGGGTTGGTTGTAATGGTTAAGGAAGCCTTTAATAGAAAACCCTAGAATGTATGGTATGACCTACAAAGTTGTATAATATGTTTTTTGTGCCATGGTTCATCTAGTTCTTTAGGATGGAATCTCTTGAAGCTATTTATAAAGTCTAAGAGAGTCTATCAAAATCTAGTGTTAATTAGTTATGGGTAATACAAAATCTTATCTATTTTAGCTTGAAATTATAGTATTAAATCTTTGTATCTATTTATTTTTGGTGGGTTTCATTTCTCTCTTAAAATTTATTTGTGGGTTCTATTACAACTAAGATTTTTCCATGCATACCTTTTATATTATTGATCATGAATTAATGGTGTACCTATTGATTGCTTCTAATATTCTTTATAGTTGGTTGGATTTGGGTTTTGAATATTTCTAAAATACATTTGTAATGGGTTTTAGGATGGATAAAAATTGTTTCCTTCTAATAAAAAACTCCATCTCCTATAAAAGCTTAACATCAACATTAATTCATACGAATAATTTTACCATTTTCTCAAAAAATCATTAGGATATTTTCTTGGTTAAAAAGGAGGCTAACCATTTCCTACTTTCCTTAGGGGTTATATATTCCACTGTTAAAAGATAATACAAATTACATAAAACAATATTCAATATTTTCCATGCAATATTTTATTCCATCAAATTGGGTTTGATCCATGCAATAAAAGATCAAACCACTAAAACTTGGGAACATCTACACCATTAAGCATAAATAAATATGAATATATGCTTTTAACCAAGATAGAAGAAGGCCACACATGGTCTAATTTGTTTCATTCCTTTGGAGAATCTAATCCACCTATCTATGAATTAGTTGTTAACTTCTTCTTCTCATTGGATCCACAACAACAACCATTATTTTTCTTTACATGGAAAAGTTCTCACTTTTGAGTAGATCTTATGGTATTCCCTCATTTCTTGTCACATTAGATTTTATGGTATTTTTACTCAAGCCTAGGTTTTGTCTTAAAACTTTACAATGGTTTCAAAATGGGTAGTTTGATGGCTCGATAATTCAGCTTTGCTCCATTGTGTCTAGAAGAACTTATTTTTCAAGTTCCAAAAAATTCATTTAGACCCCCAAAACTTAGTTGTTATAATTTTTGTCTATTTTTTAGAGTTTTTTTTTTTAATAACTTTGAATGGAAATTTCCAAAATTGAAGATTAATTGATAGATCAAGTTTTCATAGCTTAAGGAAAGTCTATTTTTTTTTCTATATTTTTAGGAGTTAGTTTTGAAGGTTACCTAAAATAGAAAACTTGAAGATTTGTTAAAATCTAACAAAAAAGTAATTTATTTTTTTGAATTTAGAGAGTTTTTAGTAATTAATGAAGTAGCGAAGAAATGTAGAAGGTTGGGTAATGGAAGATATTTGAGTTCAAAAATATGATTATTGCTTCTATAATTTTTTCTTCTATACAATGCAATATTGTAAATAGGTACTTGGGTACTACATCAAAATACATCTTTAAAAAAAACTCTTTGATTTAAAATATTCACTCGCAAATCCTATAGTTACATTATATAATTTTCTTTAGTTGGAAAATAATCGATAAACATAAGTGGTCAACAAGATTTTAGGGAATTTCTTGAGGGACTTGGTTGAAGATGAGCATGGTAACTGTGATTTGGTTTGATCATAAGAAGAGTTTACATATAATAGTATAGTGAATAAAAGCACAAGAAAGAAACCTTTTGAAGTAGTTACTAATATGAGTCATGTGTAAGTTATAAACTTAAGAGATCTTAAGAAAGAGGATAAAATAAGTGTTAAGGAATTCAAAAATTACATAAAGATACCACACATGGAAGTCAAGCATCACTTGGAAGTGAGTATAATTATAGATTATCTATTAAAAAGGGCTATACCAAAGAATTTTATATGATAGCTATTTGATCTACAGATATGTGTGATAAGGTTAAAATAATTTCATGGTACCTTAATAGTTAAAAGGTCATCTATTTAGGATGAGATTTTTCTTAAACTTAAGATAGATTTTCTTGGTTGAAGTAAAGTAATTCTTCACTGATATGAAGAAATTGATTATGTGTTATTTTTTATTATGAAGAAACCTAATTTGGAAAAGATAACTAAAAACTGTAAGGAAATACAAGAATTATTGATAATGTTTGAAAATATCATTTTAGATGATGAATTAGATGGGTTATCCTCTGTTAAAAGTATCACATTGTAGTTCAAAAATTAGGTCAAAAGGTTATATATGAGGCCCAAGGTCTAGGGAGGAGTTCTGACTAACACACATTAATTCAAGGAAAAATGATAGCACAACCACCCTCCAAATTATATCCCAAAAGTAAGTACTCGATATCCTAGTATCTTTTTGAGTAATTTTGAGTGTTTGATCATGTTTTTCTATGGTTTTAGATAGGTTTCCAAAAATTATCATCGATGATTTAGGAAGTATCACACTAGTGTAGTGCATATTATCATATGATATTTTTGGAATCAATATTGTATAGCACTCCTTCTGTGATCTTTATCATATTGGACCTATCCATCTATCATATGATATCGGGTGAAGTATCACATAGAAATAAAGTGTCACATGGGTGCAATAGAAAGTATTGTATGGTACTTTTTCAACTACTTAATGAGTGTTATAAAAAAAATTATATTGTTCATCTTAGTTTTTTCCTCAAATAGATCAAATATGATGTTTTTTGTTTCGTTCTAATTCTCATCTAACATGTGTTACCATATGGTTGTGTTTTCTTACACACGATGTGTTTACAGCTCTTAATATGAGGGTGTCTAAGGAGGTAGGGCTATAATTAGTGCCTGAGCTAGATGTTGTAGAGAGAGGGATAGTAGAGAGAATAAGATTTGGATGGTTTTTATGGTTTCTCCATATCTGTGAAAACCATGGTATTTTGATAAAACTAGCAGAGAGGTGGCACAATGAGCATAAAACCTTCCATCTCTTGACTAGTGAAGTGACGATCACTTTGGAGGATATATATTGCATCCTTTGAGTTTGATGTCATAGTGATCTAATGATTGTATTGAGCATGTCCAATTTCCATTTGTACTTAGTCTCATGGGTCTCAGTATTGATGTGAAGTTCTATCCCACTTAAGAGCATAGTTTGGTTGACCATAATCTTGCACATACCCTAGTTGAAAACTCTATTTGTGCTAAATAAAAATCTGAGATACTAGCCTTATGTCCAACTAAACATCACAAAAAATTCCCTAAACTTATATTCACCACCTTTGTTTTTCCATTAGCTTTTGGATGAAATGTCAAACTAAAATTTAAATCTGTATTCAACTTCCTCTAAAATATCATCTAGAAATAACCTAGAAACATTATATTTCAGTCTGAAATTATTATCCTTCATTTAACACACACAATCTTAAAACATCCTGAAAGAGAAAGTCTTATATATATATATATATATATATATATATATATATATATATATATATGTCTTCTTACAAGGAGATGAAATGTGATATTTTAGAAAAAATACCACAAATATAAATATATAATCATTAATTTTTGTATCTTTGGTTATTGCCCAAAAAAATTCACACTAATATACTCTTAGGACCTTCTAATTATAAGGAAACATGTGTATAGAGATGCATTATGACTACTAACCTTGGAAACTTGATAAATTTTGTAAATTTTAATTAATTTCTTAACATCCCTATAATTTTTGGCAAATAATACATCTCAATCACCAAAATTATTGTGTTATTAATAATGTCAAAGTGTTCAACATGTCCCCCAATATATTTCTCTTTAATCATAATATGCCTTATTATTCCTTTAAGTATGCATAAGTCAACTCCTTTGAATAATAAATCATTATAAGTAAAATTGTCTAACAATTTTCTTCAATCAATTATTACTAGATCCTTACAAGCTTTCTATGTTTTTATGAAATTAAGATCTATCAAAGACAAGGTATTTGACTCATCAAACCCAAGAGCTTTTATTATCATATTTTAGAGTAAATTCATTCTTTGAATCAATGAATGAGATACTCTATTTGATTATCAACTTCTATACTTCAACAAAAAAGAATAACTATGCAAAAATCAACACATCTCATGTGTCTCTAATTTAATTTTCCTTTACTACTCAAATTTTGAGATCCTTTGTGATCATTATACAACACAAGATCCTTAGGTGATAAGTAATATCTTAACTTTTTCAAAGATCCTAATATGGTACAAAAATCTTGATCATAAAATTGATACTTCCTCTTGACATCATTCAATTTTTTATTATAAAAGGTTAAACCCACAATTTTAAAGAAACTTAGGTTTAATTTCTTGATGTAATACAACTCCAATTGAATTATCACTTACATCATAGTCCACTTGATATACCTAGTTGAAATATATTAATGACAATAATGAGTCTTCAAAAACATTGAGCTTCAATAACTCACAATTGTATTCTTGTGGATGTGTCCATCTAAATCCTTTTAATCACCTATTCTAGTCCTCATCATAAGATTTACAAAAAAAAATATTTAAAAAATATTGATAAACTTGTTGTAAGAACTAGTCAATCTATAAAATGATATAAATTCCCTAACACTTCTTGATATAGGTCATTTGAATTATTTTAACCTTTTCTATATCCACCTTTAGATCGCTAGTTGAAATCAAAAATCCTAGATACTTTATCTCTTTCCTCATAAAATAATATTTATTTATATTGATTAACAAATTTTCTTCCTTCAACCTTTTCAATATATATCTTAGGTGCAATAAATGTTCTTCCTCTTATTAAAAAGTATAATATCATCTAGGTATACAATCTTAGATTTATCTATATATTTATTATATACCTCATTCATCAATCTCATGAATGTGCTACATACATTAGTTAAACCAAAAGGTATAACAAAATGTTAGGATTAGAGAGATATTAATAAAAATTACATGCAAACATAACCAATATCAAAAAATTTATAAAGCTCATAAAAGAGAACACAAAAAAAAAATTATTTAATGTGGTTCACCCAATCCTTGGCCTACATCCACCAAACAAGGAGTCCAATATTCTTATAGGCTAGTGATCACAACTTGATTATAATCTACAAATTTTGTATCTCAATAGCACCACAAGAAGCTACTAAATCATCATAAACTATGAAATCCATAACTCTACACCAATTTATTCAATATTTCTTTCCCAAGAATCTCATAAGGGGTCCTATCGCTTGACCCCATCTTAGGGGTAGTGTACCTAAACCCCATAGAAAAATGTGGGGGGACAACACGCTAAATGATGTGCAGAAAAATAAATCTTTGAGTCTAATTAGTCTCCACATAACAATAATTTTCCACTTGGAGACTGATAAGACTCCACAACAATAACCTCCTACTTGGAGACTGATCATAACACTACTAAAGGTGTGGCTCCCACTAGAATGTAAACCACCCTGGAGTCTACTATTCCTTTATTCTATTTAGTCTAGAATACAAACTAAAACTGAAGAGTATTCCAACTTCTCCCTTTCACTACCTTTGTAAATATATCTACTAGATTATATCTTTATTTGTATTTTCCAACTTCTACTATCCATCATCCAAAATGGACTAAATGAAATGGTATTGCAGTTATAATTTTTTTGTATTTCAATTTAGAGAAAAATTATTTGCAAGATGAATGCCACTCTGGCTATCTATAAATAAATAATAATCCCATTGTGGGTGTGCTAATTATTCTATGAATAACTTTAGCCATATCATCTCCTTAGTTTCCTTTATAGGAGCAACATACTTTGCCTCTATAGTGGATAAAGCATTTATATTTTGTAACAAAGAAATCTAACTCATTAAATACATAACCTATAGTAGCTCACCTAGTATCTATATCCCCTATAAAATCTATGTCATTATATCCCTACAAATTAGTAGTAGAGCTCCCAAATTGGAAACATTATTGGATGTTCCCCTCAAATATCTAAGAATCCATTTGACTAAATTCTAGTAATCAATCCCTGGATGATGCATCTACCTACTAACTATTCATTGGGGACCCAAACTTTGGCAAAAGAAATTGCACTTTCAAGGTGGACATGTTGCTTACACTTTATGAAAACTAGGTCCCATGTTTAGACCAATTGCCAATAATGATACACAATTATTTTTATTGTGGTGACCTCACCAATGAAATTTAATCTTTCTACTTGGTAAATAAATATATTCACATATAATTTCTATCTTGTCTTATTTGATGGACACATTTGCCAATATGTTGTAGATCTTTAAGTTAGATTATATGTTAAGTACCTATCCTTGACAAATGTATTTATTCCAAAGACTTTTCAAGTAAGTTTTGATCCTTTTAATATTTGGTTCAAAATAAATTTGAATGTGGACATGTGTCATTATTCCAAAGAATTTCTCCAAAACGTGTTGTCCTTTAATATTTTAGAACAAAATAAGATTTATGCCGTTGATTTAGGATCATCTAATGGTTATTAAAAAAAATTGTTGTGTTTTAGATGATATAAAATTATGGTTTCTAGGTATTTTCACTTTTGGTCATGAATTTATTCAGTACTTATAGATTCACCAAGGTTTTGCAAACATTTCATACTAACAAACAAAATCATTAATAAAATTTATATTTTTCCTAGTTTGAAAAAAAATCACCAATTGATATTAAATTTTTCCCCATAAAATTAAGTTGGATTCGCCACAAAATTATACTTCTTTCCAAAGGGGGCTTTCTTAAAGTCATCCATGCACACCATGGCATACATGAAGCTCCCTACAACTGAAGCATAAGGTACCTTGGATAGTTTAATCTCCTCTTAATGTGTCTTTGAACATATTTGCTTAGCTCATTTCAAATGACTATGAAAATGTGTGCTAACAATTTTAGCATTCTCTATACATAAATGTTGGAACATCTTCTCAATATAATCATCTTGAGATAGAGCCAATTTCCTATTCTTCCTATCTCTTCAAATTTTCATATTAAGGATTTGTTTAATTTCCCCCAAATCCTTCATAGAAAATGAGTTTTCTAACTACTATTTCAATTCCTTAATGTGATACATGTTAGACCTTACTACAAACATATCATCAATATATAAACTTAAACTAATTTACTTGTCACCATCCACCCTCTTAAAATAAATACAATGGTCAGAATGATGCTAACTCTAACCATGTTCATTCATAAAACTATGAAATTTAAGATACCATTACTTGTAAAGTTTCTACAAATTATTCTATAAATCAAACTAAGATAATACCTTTATAGTGCTTGTTGAAGATGATCTTGTATAAATTTGAACTTGTATGAAGTGTTACCAATAGTATTAATTCTATTCCAAAAATGTTTTATCTTTGCAAAAATTTAGATAGGGAAAATTTTCTAAAGAAGCAAATCATATATTATTCCTATGTCATTTATTGCAAAAATACACCCTATATAAATATTACAACCAAATGGAATGTCCCTATCTAGGTCATCCCTAAATTGTTTCCTTGTTCAAACAACATCCAAAGAAGAAAATCTTTACTTAGTATTTAACCTAACTAATTTGATTAAGTTTAGACTTCAAAAAAATATCCAAGGGAGACATCGATCATAATTAAGACAAGACAATTATTTATAGCTTATATAGAAGGAATTTCATTCAAATTTAGGTCTCTACTACATGTACAATCAGATTAGTATGAAATCAAAGTTATAGAATTAACACTTCTTCTCAACTTGATAATCACACAAAGAGATAACATATCTAGCATCATCAATTAAGATGAATAAGCATATATTGTTACATTATATAGACATCTAAATCTTCTAAGCATGTGGTATCATCAAACACATGATACTACGTCATATTACTATACCATGATATTGTTGGCATCATGATTGTTTTGTCATTAGTAACAACACTTACTCAATTCTAAATGCTTATCGAGTGTCTAGTGGTTACCTTGTAAGTTTAACAGTTTAGCAGTTTACACTGAGTAGACAGTGGCTACCGAGAAAATATAGACAATGTGAAGTCCAGCAGTGTCTACTGAGCTTCTTAGTATCTACTGTGCTGCACAGTGTCTATTGAGTAGATAGTTTGTGTCATGAAGATTTAGTGCAAACCGAGCATTGAAAAAAGAAGTGTTTACCAAGTGAAGCAAGGTAAACTCAATGTGCAGTATCTACCAAGTGACACTACATCTACCAAGTCACCAATGGTTGCTAGGTTCAAAACTGCATCAAGTGGTTAGTATGGATTGAGCCTTCACTTCTACCAAGTGCATGACAATGCTAAGTAATGTAGTGGACATCATGTATCAGAAGGTTATGGAGTCAATTCAGTGAACCCGAGTTATTTAGTATTGGGCTGACTTTGTAATGTATTTGCTTACTTGTATTTAGGCTGACCTTGTAATTTTGTAAGTCTAAAAGGTATATATGTAAGATGTATTGTAAGATATCAAACAAGAATGATGACGTGATGAAATGGAAGGAATAGCCAGGTAATGCAGAGTATATGTGAAAGATTATCAACAACAGTTCAAGGAACACAGCAAGGTCAATTCAGAGACTGAAAAGTTATATCCATCACATGAGGTGATCAATGCATAAAGGATCTTTTCAAAAAATATTTGTAAGAATATCCACTGCTTCATCCTTATAGGTGAATCAATTTTTCTAAATGCTCTAACAAGGTAGACTTAATATTCTTTGTACAAATCTCCTAACAAAGTGCATACTTCATTGTATGTTTGAAAATCCTCTAACAAGGTGGACCTAGCACTCCTTTGTGCTCCTAACAAGGTAGATCATCAGAAGTGGTCAATATAAGCCTTAATAGGCCAAATTTTCTTTAAGTTTTGTGGGTATCATCCCCACCCCAATTTTACTTTCTATTTGGAAGGTTTTTGGGTCACCAAAATATTGTGTTCACTTGTGTAATGATTGTTTTATGTTTCAGAACTAATGCATATAGAAGTATAGATGGATGTGTGGTAAATTAATAAAAGGTTTTTGGGTTACTGATTCACCCCTCCCCTCTTAGTAACCTGCCATATCCTGAATATATCTAACAATTGGTGTCAGAGCTTTGTTTTTTCAAGGTAAAAGTTTAGCAGCTTGAGCAAAGATCTAAAGGATAGATGGAGATATTCAGACTTGACAAGGCAATTGAAAATGAAAAGCTAGATTTAGAAATAGCCATGGCTCAACTCAAAGAAGCAAAGGAGCATCTTTCGCAATCCCTAAAAAGAAAGAAGGAACTTGTAAGACAAATGAATGACCATTAGTATGTTGAAGAAAAGATTGAAGACCTTTTACAATCAAGCGTCTCAGATGAAGTTAATGAGGCAATTAAGGAACTCCTAGAAAAGAATGGTTCTCTGCAGGAAGAAGTAAGAAAACTTAAAAGAGAACAAGAAATCCAATCAATCAGGCTATGTGAAATTTTTGAATAAAGAAACAATGCAAATGAAGACTTAGAGGCAAGAACTAATAAATCCAATCAGCATGAGGACATCATTGATCAAATCTCTAGAGCAAATGAAGAAATTAGGATTCTCAAAGCATAGAATGAAAGAATAAGAGGTGATCTAAATTGTGAAAGGGAAATTAATGAAAGAATATTGAGAGAATTGAGATGTGAAAAGAAAATTGTTGAAAAATTAAAGAGTGAACTAATTACTGAAAAACAAATCAATGAAAGAATGATGAAGTCAAAAGAAGACATGAATCAACTAGTTCAGCAAAATGAGCAGAATCTTCATAAGAAAAAAGATAAAGCAAGACTTGGATATAATGAAGAACAAGGTGAATCTTCCAAGAAAGGTGCAAAAAGGAATCTAAAACCCTCATGCAATCATTGTGGGAAAATTGGTCATACATCAAACAAATGTTGGAGCAATGGAAAAGGAAAATTCAATGGAAAGTGCTATAACTATAATCAACATGGTCACAAAGCCAATGAATGCAAGGAAAACCCAAAATTTGAAGGTAATTGTCACAAATGAAAAAAGCATGGTCACAAGGCATCTCAATGCAAATCCAAAACATTCAATCCAATTGAACAACTTGTAAAGGCAATATTTGGATGGGACTACAATACTTGGTGTAGATATCATTATTGTGGAGAATAGGGACACGTTGGTATAAATTGTGCAAGGCATCACCTAAGGATGAACATTACTATAAGGTGCATATAGCTAAAAACTACATGAATATAGGTAAAATTGAAGATGAAAAGAAAGCAAGGGCTAACAACATAAGGAAACAAATGAGGTAGAAATGGACTCCTAAATCCACTAAAGATACAAGCTCAAATCATGGAAGTGAAGTCACTGAAGAAGTAGGTGACTTCATCCCCTCAAACTAAATTCCTAAAGAATGAGTTAGAGCTGTACTCAGCAAGGAAATCATTAGTAGTTCCAAGAAATGTGAGGAATGCAAAATGATCCAATCAGTATTACAAATACACCAATATCATAGAAAAGTTATCCATCACCAAGCTACATCAAACTTCACTGAGGTAAGTTGATTGTAGACCTTACCGAACAAGGTTGAGAATAAAGTAATTTTGTTTATCTACTGAGTTGATACTCTTGCCAAGTTAGGTTAGTGGATGATAGTCTATTGTGAACTACAAAAACATGGTACCTATCATTAATGGCAAACTTTTCATCAAAAGAGGAAAAAGGTACCGAGCCTTTAATGATTACCGAGGGAAAAGGTGAGGAAAAAGAAGAGGAGCAAGATCCTAAAAACAAAGAGCAAGAATTAGAGGAGGTAGAGCTAGCCAAGAAGAAATGAAGGGTCATCATCACAAAAGCCCCAAAGGCCTCTACAATTGTTTTCACTACAAGAGGCAAAGGTAAGAATAAAGATGAAGTAGTATTTAACAAGCCCCAACTTACCTTTGAAGAAAGATTGAAATAGATGGAAGAGTGAGATGGAATCACTAATTTCAAAGCTCTAAAATTTGAAAGTAGAACTAATGTAGAGAAGATGCAAATTGAGGAATTGGTACTTACCAAGATGGGAAAATGGAAGTATTCCCTAGACCAGATTGCCCCTCAAATCTCAAAAGAGTTGTTGGTAAGACTACAATTGAGGTGGGAGTCAACCACTCAAACAGAAAAGGAAATATATGAGTATCCCTTGAAGAATCTTCTACCAAATCTTATTGAGGCAGAAATAAAGGTAGCCATGAAGATCAATGAAGGTAAAATGATGATTAGATTTCACACATGTTTGATTTTAATTAAGGACATTGAGCATGTTGTAAGAGATGCAACAAAAATGTGGAAGAATATCTATCATCTGCATAAGCCCAGTAATGATCCAGTTGTGATCAAGGATGATGATGGTGCCAATAGTGATGAAGAAGATGACAGTGCTCCAAGTGCTACTAGAGATGATCAGGCACTAAGGTCTGATGATGAAGAGAAAGGGGAAGAAGCTGATGAGGAAGACAAGGAGGAAGAGGATGGAGAAGATGATCCAATGAAGATTGCAACACAAGTCATTGCCTCCCTTCCTCACTCTCCACCTAAGATGGAAACATCATCAGGGTTGGAGATAGCTTTAGCAGGATTGACTACATCCACATCAGAAACATCATCTACTCTTGCTACCCCTTAGCTTCGAGCATCCTCTATGGAAGTAACAATTACTTCATCTATCGAGCTATAGCTTTCTTCATCAACACCTAAGCAATCAGTCTTAGCATCATCAATTGTGTCAACCTCCTATGTTCCATGTATAGTAAGTTTAGTAGCTCTTCCTACAATTTTGTCTTCTATTGTTAGAACCAAAATTGCAAATATTCCAATTTGTACATCATTTTTGGGAAGCACACCAATTTTGGGCACAATTGGTACTTCTCTCAATTTTCCTTTAGTTGCAACAATTCAAGTTTACTTTGCTATATGTCAACTATTGTTTCTATTTCCAAATCCAAGGAAGTAAGCACAGAAGTAAAACCTAAGACTCCTCTAAAACTTTTTCTACTGGCAAGCAAATTGATGAAGACATAGACTTGGATAAACAAATTGTTATTCCCAAGATAGACTTGGATACTACTTCAACTAGTGAAATGAGAATGGTGAGTCAGCTTTTAGAGCAAAAGACAAGGTAGAAGAAACTCACAGAAGAAAGGGATAGAGAATATACCATAATAGAGAATGCTATAAACATAATCACTGAAGCTATTGGTGTTGATATTGATTCATCTGAACACATTTTGTTGCAATTAGAAGAGGCTATAAATAAGTTCAATGAGGACACCTCTGGGCAAGAGAAACTCATTGAATAGGTAGAAAAAAAATTTGACAATAAGGTGCTTGAGCAAATTGCTCAACACATTGCAATAAAATAAGTATAATTATCTTCAATTTTGGTAACATCACTTTTTGGCAAGCTCTATGATGTTACCGAGTACACAAAAGAGGTCAAAGAAAAATCAAATAAGTTTGATGTGGAAATGAAGGATAGTGCTCAAAAGTTGCAAC
This sequence comes from Cupressus sempervirens, assembly GCA_028749045.1. NCBI lineage: Eukaryota > Viridiplantae > Streptophyta > Pinopsida > Cupressales > Cupressaceae > Cupressus > Cupressus sempervirens. Next base: position 260,146,331 of record CM053793.1, read on the forward strand.
TTGACCATAGTTCAAGCTCATCTCATCATGTGAAGGTGAATTTTTTGTCAAAAATGCAAGCAAAGTTACTTAGAGAAGAAGCCAGAATAAGGACTACACTGATTGACACTCAAAATGTGATTCTTCCAGTCATGGACCAAATGCAAAAACATATTGCCTATTCAAAAACATTGATTCATGACAACAATTTTTTAATAGTGGATCATATGATTGAACTTTCTACAGAAGTTCAAGTGGCTCTCTCCACCTGCAAAATTTTGCAAGATAATTGGGATAAGACATTGTCTCTCATTCTCAAGGCACACTCTAATTTTCTCTCATATTTTGGTGTCTCTATTTAAATTTATTGTATATATAGTCTTTGGAATTATTGTCAAAAAGGGGGAGATAAGATTGTTGGCATTGGGAGTATGAGATGAACAAGAAAAGAGAGCAAAAGGAGTAAGAGAGACATTGTACAGATAAAAGCTATGCATGCCATATGTATGGGGGAGACATGTAAGATATGTAAATAGTAAATCAGAATGCCAATTAACATAGTTTTTGATTCATAAGTGTTTTTGTCACTAATGCCAAAGGGGGAGATTGTTGGCATCATGATTATTTTTTCATTAGTGATAACACTTACTTAATTGTGAATGCTTACTGAGCATCTAGTGGTTACCTTGTAAGTTTAGTAGTTTAGTAGTTTACACCAAGCAGATAGTGGCTACTGAGAAAATACAGACAATGTGAAGTCCAATAGTGTCTATCGAGAAAATAATTTGTGTCATGAAGATTTAGTGCAAACTGAGCGTTGAAAGAAGTAGTATTTATTGAGTGAAACAAGGTAAATTCAGTGCGCAGTATCTATTGAGTGACACCACATCTTTTGAGTCACCAATGGTTACTAAGTTTAGAACTGCATCGAGTGATTAGTATGGAATGAGCCTTCACTTCTACTGAGTGCATGACGATGTCGAGTAATGTAGAGAATGTCATGTATCAGAAGGTCATCGAGTCAGTTCACTGATCCTGAGTTATTTACTGTTGGGCCAACTCTATAATATATTTGTTTACTTGTATTTTTTCCAACCTTGTAATTTTATAAGTTTGAAAGGTATATATGTAAGATGTATTGTAAGATATAAAACAATAATGATGACATGATGAAATGGAAGGAATATCCAAGTAATGTAGAGTATATGCAAAAGATTATCAATAGAAGTTCAAGGAACACAACAAGGTCAATTCAGAGACTAAAAAGTTATATCCATCACATGAGGTGATTAGTGCATAAAGGATCTTATCAGCAAAGAGTTGTAAGCAGATCCACTACTTCATCCTACTAGGTGAATCAATTTTTCTAAATCCTCTAACAAGGTATACTTAATAATCTTTGTACAAATCTCCTAATATAGTACATACTTCATTGTATGTTTGCAAATCTTCTAACAAGGTGGACCTAGCAGTCCTATGTGCTCCTAATAGGGAAAATCACTAGAAGTGGTCAATGTATGCCTTAATAAGCCAACTTTTTACTACAATATTAAAGTTTTGTGGGTATCATTCCCACCCTAGTTTTACTTTCTATTTGGTAGGTTTTTGGGTCACCAAAATATTCTGTTCACTTGTGTAATGATTTTTTTTATGTTTCAAAACTAATGCATGTAGTAGCATAGATGGATGTGTGGTAAATTAATAAAAGGTGTTAAGGTTACTAATTCACCCCTCCCCTCTCAATAACTTGTCATATCCTAAATATTTCCAACAAATATGACTTATCACTTATACTTGTGATAATAGTATTGCATGAAAGCAATATACAAGATAAAATTTGGAGAATGATTAAATTCTTCCTTTATCCAAGTTGTGACTCATAAGCATAGAAATCTCTACATCACAATGTGATCTTGAACTCATCTAGATCTGATAGTAGATCTCTACCATTCAACAAATTATCTAAGAGATCATCATCTGTCATAATGTCTTTTATACAGGTGTTCATTACCTCAAAGATCGTAACCTCTTAGACAATGAATACAAATGGTGAAGCCCATAATAGTCAATAACCTGACAATAATAATTTTAGTTCAAAATTATTAATAATTAAAGAATACAAATATATTACAATTCAACCATGCCAAGTCTTTTACTAAAGTGATCGATCTTCACTCAAGAGAGAGGTTTGGTAAGAATATATGTTGTTTGATCTTTAGTGCAAATTTATTCTAATTTTATGGTATTTGTGTCTACCATATCTCTTACATAATGGTAAGGAATTTTAATATTCTTGGATTTGTCATGAAATGCTAGATTCTCAAAAATTTTGAAGGAACTCTGATTATCACAATAAGTAATAGTAGGATTCATGGGTTGACCAAATAATCCCACAAGTAACCTTTTGAGCCAAACTACTTCACAAGAGCCCATTGTTGTGACAATGTATTTAGCTTTTGTGGAGCTATTGCTACTAATGCATACTTTCTACATATTCATGATATCATCACTAAGCCTAAATTGAAGCAAAATCCTAAAGAGATTTTCCTATCATTAATACTTCTAGCCCAATCTGAGTTTGTGTACCCATGTAAGTCCAAGTTAACTTTCTCATACTTGAGCCCAGGATTAAGAGTGCCTTGTAAGTATCTCATGATTTGTTTGACTACAACTAGGCGAATCTCATTTTCCTCACACATAAACTAACTTAAAGCATTAATAACATAGAAAATATTAGGCCTTGTATTTACCAAGTACATAAGAGACCCAATCATCTGTCTATAAAGAGTAGAATCTATGGAGGGTGATTATGCTAATACTTCCTTAAGTTTTTGTAGATTATTCCCCATTGGAGAAGACATACATCTATAGTTTCACATTCCAAATCTCTTCAAGGTATCTAATTTATACTTTCCCTGATTAAGTATGATGATGTTAGAATTATGCCATACTTCAAGTCCTAGGAAGTAATGGAGTCCTAAATCTTTCATTTCAAATTCTTTGATTAGATTTTTCTTGCATCGATCTATAAGATAATCATTACCTATTAGTAGTAAATCATCAACATATAGTATAAAAATGATCATCTCCACCTTTATCCATTTTAAAATAGAGATTTGGATCAACTTCATTCTTGGAGAATCCTAAACTAGAGAGATACTTGTCAATTCTTTCATACCATGCACTTGGAGCTTGTTTAAGCCCATACATAGCTTTCTTGAGCCTACAAATAAAGACTTAAGGATTATGAGTTTCAAATCCTTCATGTTGTTCCAAATACACCTCTTCTATAAGCTTTCCATTCAAATACACTTAATAAAATTTCTCTTATAGAGGTGTATCTAACAATTGGAGCAAAGGTATCTTCATAATCAATTCCCTCCTTCTTAGAGAAACCTCTAGCTATGAATCTGGCTTTACATTTTTCAATGCTACCATCAGTAGCATGCTTAACTTTAAATATCCACTTAGAAGAAACAACTAATTTTCCTTCAGGCCTTGGAAGAATTTCCCAAAAATTATTCTTAATAATGGATTGATATTCTTTGATCATAGCATCTAAAATATTGGTTGGTTCTAATTTAGATAAATCACTCATGTTTGTTTCATAACTAGAATATCTTTTGGGTCTTTTTCTTTCTTTGAAGTTTCCAAATGGTGCAACAAAGTCTTGTGCTTTGTCCATAGTCCTAATAGCCCAAAGTAGTCTTTTCTTAAGATTTTGAGTTTCCTCAAGATTATGATTTTGAATTTCATATTCAATTTGTTTGATGTTCTCCATCTAAGACTTAGATTTAATATTTTGTATAGAACTAGGTAAGGGAGAGGGATCCTCAAAACTTAGGGCTCTTTTGAATGCTAAATCTTCATCAAATATTGCATTCCTACTAAGTTCAATGTTTTTCTGACCAAGTATGCAAATCCTATATGCTTTAGATGTTTCACTATACCTAATAAAAATACCTTTCCCCATAAAGGGTTCTAACTTAGTTCTCTTTTCTTTTGGGACATGTATATATACTAGCCACCCAAATATCCTAATATGGCTTATATTAGGTTTAATATTAGTAAAGACTTCCTCAGGAGTTTTATCTCTAAGGTGGGAGTGAGGACTTCTATTTTGAATATAGACAACAATACAAGAGGCTTCTTCCCAAAGATAATATTGTAAATTTTCATCAAACATCATAGATCTTGTTGCTTCTATAATTGTTCTATTATTCCTTTCTACTATCTTATTTTGATATGGGTTATAAGGAATAGTATACTCCCTCTTAATTCCTGCTTCTTTACAAACTCTTTAAACAAATATGAAGTATATTCCCCTCCATTATTAGTCCTAAGAGTTTTAATTTTGTGTGTTGTTAAGTTTTGAATTCAAGAATTGAATTCTTTAAATGTCTTAAGGATTTCTTCTGATTCTTTACATTTTAAGAAGTAGATCAAAGTTTTCCTAGAGAAGTCATTTATAAAAATTATATAGTACTAGAATCCTCCAAGAGAAGGAACAAACATAGGTCCACATAAATCTAAGTGGACTAATTCCAAAATATTGTTAGTTTTTCTAGTGTTATCATGAAATGAAATTTTGGTGTTCTTACCCAGAGCACATCCTTTGCATATGCTTGAATGGTCTTTATTCAAATTAGGTAAACTAGTTACCATCTTCTCCATAGGTTATAAGGCTTTTAAATTTGTATGTCCTAACCTTCTCTACCATATTTTGTTTATATTAGTAGCTTCATGAATTAAGACTTGAATAGATTGACTAGGTTTTATATTTTATTCATAGCAGAATCCCTTTCTAACCAATCAACTTTGATTTCTAGAATGAAGAGTTCTTAGACCATGTCATTACTTTACCATCCATGAATGAAATAACATGTCCATCATCTTTAGGTGTTGTAATAGAAATTAAATTCCTCTTTATTCCTAGTATGTAGAGTACTCTTTTGAGATGTAGAGAAATACCTGACTTCTATTTCAAGGTTCAATTCCCAATCCCTTTGACTAAATGAGAGGAATTATCATTGATGGTAACTTCACCATCAAATTCTTCTAATATTGAATCTAGTACTTCTTTATATCTTATAATTTATTGAAATGATCCATTATCAATTACCCATACTTTTCTTGATACTTCATTTGATAGTGCAGAATACAATACATGATTATTAGGGTCATAGTTTTCTTCTTTATTAGTAAGATTTGTAGAGTTTGCTTTCTGCTTTGTATTCTAAGGGAAATTAGACCTATAGTGTCTAAATTTTCCACATTTGAAGCATTTTATTTTGGATAAATATTTCTTAGGTTTTTCATTTCTTTGATTTCAGTTCTTCTTCTTGAAGTGCTCCTTCTTACCTTTATAGGAATATGTGTTGAGAGCATGAAGTTCTTCATCATCAATTTACAATTTTCCTTTTTTTTTAAGTTTCCTAAATTCTTCTTGTAGGCAATCTCCTTTAAGTCTATTAAAGTCTAGAAGATTATATCTAGCACTTACTCCTTGTGAGAATGTTCCCAAGAATCTGCTAGCCCATCTATAGCCATAAGTGTTCACTTGTCTTCAATTATGGCCCCTATACTTGCAAGTTCATCTCTTAGACTAGCCACCCTTAGGAACCATGAGTTCATTGATTCTCCTTTCTTTATCTATATATGATTTAGTTTCCTTTTTAGTGCAATGGTTTTAGTGAAATTTGTAACCTCATATGCATTTAATAATGCATTCTCATATGAAATGATGTTTCATTAGCATAGGTACTATTTCATTTTTCACTCCATCCAATGTGATTTACATTGGATTTCCTATTTCCTTTACTCCAAATAGTTTTATTAGGTTCAACATCTGGTTGCTTGGATTCTTTATCAAAAAACTACTTTACATCATTATCTTCAAGAATCATCATAATTTTGAATTTCCAAGAAACAAACTATTCTTTCCTATCAAACCTATCCCCAGGTCTAATTGTGCTTGCCATTGAAGATAGAAGAATGTTGCTAGATATATAAATTTTGATTATCAACTTACATAACCTAGGTTTGGCTACTAGAGCTCCAATACCATGTAAAGTTTCTACAAATCTTTCTATAAATTAGACTGATATAATACCTTTATAGTGCTTGCTAAAGATGACCTTCTATAAATTTAAACTTGTAGGAAGTGTAACCAATAGTATAAATACTATTCTAAAAATGTTTTATCTCTACAATAATTTGGATAAGCCATAATTGCTAAAGGATAAAACCATATATTATTTGTGTATCCTTTATCCACAAACATACCCTATTTAAACATTACAACCAGAGGGCATGTCCCTAGAAGGGACATGTCCCTATCTAGGTCAGCCCTGAATTATTTCTTGAAATCAACATCCAAAGGAGAAAACCTTTACTTAGTGTTTAACCTAACTAATTTCATCAAGTTTAGACTTTAAAAAAATTATCCAAGGGAGACATTGATTGCAACTAAGACAAGATAATTATTTATAGGCTTATATAAAAAGAATTTCATGCAAATTTATATTTGTACATGTACAATCAGATAAATATGAAATTAAAGTTATAAAATTAACATTACTGATGTGCTTTTTTCAAGCCATATAAAAAATTCTTCAATCAGCACACTAAATTCTCCTTACCTTTGACCTTAAATCACTATGTCATTCCATGTATATTTCTTCATCTAGATCATGATGAAGAAAAGTTGTTCTAACAGATCAATTTGCTCCAAATTGTAAATCTTTAGTAGACATAATACTTGAATTACTAAAAATAGAAGTCATTAATATCTCATCAAAATCAATGTCTTTTCATGTGCAAATAATATTGAAACTAACCTTTCTTTAAGTATTTTCTTACCTTTGTCTTCTTCTTTTGGCCTATAACCCCATTTATTCTATAAAACAATTTTCCCTATAGATAGTTTACATAAATCTAAAGTATTGTTATTCAATAAGGAGTCCATTTCTTCTATTATTGTAGACTCTTGTTGAAGGTTTATATCCACTTGAACAACTTCATCAAAATATTCAAGTTCACCAACATCTATTAATAAAATAGAGTAGAGAGAGAGAGAGAGGGAGTATTTGTAGAGGTCTAATTAACTCTGCTAACCATTTAACATTCAATAGGGTTTGTGGTATTTGTTGTTTCTCTTGTTTCATAGCACTAGGAATTAATAGAGCATCATCTTTTGGAGTATCATTGAGTGCTACATAATCATTTTCTTTCTTCCCATGTTGTTTCAATAGATCTTTGTACACCATTATTTCTCATTAGATATGACATCCATAATTCTTAAAATATTATTAATTTCAAAATCCAAAATCCTATAACCAAATTCATCAAACCCATATCTGTTAGATTATGGTGACTGATCAGGAAAGTACTGTACATACGTCATAAATAGTGGCTGACATGGTAGCCAACATATTATGGCCGACATGTTGTAGCCCTAAAATGAATAAAATACTTGTATAAAAGGGTTTAGGGTTAGGTATTTTTTATTATGTTGTGATGCAAAATTGGTTCTTGCGGCGGTATTGAGCTGTAAGGGATTACACATTGTAATCAGGTTGTAATCATTGGATTGTAATAAGATCAAACTTGCTGTTTGGTGGATGTAGCCTAGGGATTGGGTGAACCACGTTAAATCTTGGTGCCTTATGTTCATTTCTATGTGATCTATTATTCTTTTTATTGTTTATATTTGCATGTAGTTTTTTATTTATGTCTGTGGTTTATCCTAACAAGTGGTATCAAAGCGAGGTTGTCTTTCAGTTATCCTCTACAGGAAAGTCTCATGGTTAAGTGGGAGTCTCACGGTTGAGTAGGAGTGATGGTAGATGAGGGTAAGTTGAGGGTTGATAGGTTTAATGGGAAGAACTTCCAATTATGGAAGATGCAAATGGAAGACTATCTATATCAGAAGGATTTATGGAAGTTGTTGGAAGGCAAAGCCAAGAATCAGGGAACTATGTCAGAGGCTGAATGGGATCTTTTGGACAGAAAGGAACTCGAAAGCATTCAATTATGCTTGGCACCATTGGTGGCATTTAATAATACAAAATCAAAGACGACAGAAGATTTGATGAAAACCCTAGCAACACTGTATGAAAAGCCCTCTGCTTCAAACAAGGTATTTCTCACGAAGTGTTTATTTAATATGAAAATGGTAGAAGGTGGATCTATTGCAGATCATTTAAATGAGTTTAATACTATTACTAGTCAGTTATCTTCTGTGGTTATCAATTTTGATGAAGAAATTATGGCTCTCTTGATTTTGTGTTCTTTGCCTAAAAGCTGAAATGGCTTGGTAATGGCAGTGAGTAATTTTTTTCCTGGATCTAGTACCCTAAAATATGATGATGTGATCAGTGTTATTTTAAGTGAAGAAACTCATAGAAAATCCTCAGGTGGATCTACATCAGGAAGTGCTTTGAATGCACAAAGCAGGGGTAGAACAAATGAGAGAGGAAATAACTCTAGAAATCATGGGAAATCAAGAGGAAAGTCAAAGGGGAGGAGGTCTCAATCGAGAGGACCAAATGATTGCTAGTACTATGGGAAACCAGGGCACAAAAGGAAAGATTGTTGGAATCAAAAGAAAAATGAAGGAGATAAATCAGATGGAGACAAGGAGGCAAATTTGGTAAGTGACAAATCTGAAGAGGATGCTTCACTTCTGTCTTTAGAGAGTGTTGATGATTCATGGGTTTTAGATTCTAGTGCTTCATTTCATGCTACACCTCATAGAGGTTATTTCATTGATTATGTCCAAGGGGATTTTGGGCTTGTTTATTTGGGGGATAATGAACCCTGTCAGATTGTTGGAAAGAGAAAAATTAAGATTAAGTTGCAGAATGGGAATCATTGGCTACTACATGAGGTAAGACATGTTTCAAGGCTGAGTAGAAATTTAATTTCAGCCGGGTAACTCGATGATGAGGGTTGTACAGTTACTTTTAATGATAAAAATTGGAAGGTTTCAAAAGTTTCCCTTGTAGTAGCAAAAGGTGTGAAAGTAGGCACCTTATATCTTTGTATAGGTCATATTGTTCCTTCTACTTTGATTGTTTTAGAGAAAAATGAATGTTCTGGAACAATTGCTGCAGTTGAGCAGGGAGAACAAATAGCTGCTATAGATTCTGATACAGTGTTGTGGCACAATAGACTTGGGCACATGAGTGAGAAAGGTATGAAAGTACTTCATTGAAAGAAAGTTTTACCAGGTCTGAAATGTGTGAATATGGATTTTGTGAAAGTTGTGTGTATGGAAAACAAAAGAAAGTGAGTTTTGTAAAGATAGGGAAGGAAAACAAAAAGGAGAAATTAGAGCTTGTGCATATAGATGTATGGGGACCAGCTCAGGTATCTTCCCTTGGTGGCTCTCATTATTATGTTACATTTATTGATGATGCAACTAGAAAAGTATGGGTTTATTTCTTTAGATAGAAATATGATGTATTTCAAACTTTTAAGAAATGGAAATGCTTGGTTGAAAATGAGACTAGTAAGAAATTAAAATGTCTCAGATCTGATAATGGTGGTGAGTATTGCAATCATGAATTTGAAAATTATTGCTCCACTAATTGTATTTGTAGACAAAAAACTATTCCAAGGACTCTATAGGAAAATGGAGTGGCTGAACGCATGAACAAGACTATAATGGAGCGCGCAAGGAGCATGAGGTTGCATGCTGGGTTGCCCTTACACATGTGGGTGAAGGCTATCAATACTACAATATATTTGATTAATAGAGGTCCCTCTACTCCTTTGGGCTATGGTATTCTAGAGGAAGCATGGATTGGTAAGAAGGTGAGTTATTCTTTTCTCAAGACCTTCGGTTGTGAAGCTTTTTCTCATATAGACTCTAAAAATAGAACCAAGCTAGAAGCTAAATCAAAGAAATGTGTCTTTGTTGGATATGACATTAATGAATTTGGTTATAGGCTTTGGGATTTTGAAAATCTTAAAATTGTTAGAAGTTGGGATGTCATATTCAATGAGAAAGTGTTGTACAAAGATCTATTGCAGAAACATGAGAAGAAAGAAGATGATTATGTAGTGCTAGATGATACTCCAAAATTTGATGTTCCAGCCATTCCTCATGATGTGCAACAATTGTAACAACAAATACCACACACACCAATAAATGTTAGATGTTCAACGAGGCAAATTAGACCTCCACAAAGGTTTTCTCCCTCTTTGTATTCTATTTTACTTACTGATGTTGGTGAACCTAAAAGTTATGATGAAGCTATGCAGGTGGATACTAAGATTCAGTGGGAGTCTGCAATGAAAGATGAAATGGACTCTTTGCTGAAAAATGAGACATGGGATTTGTGCAAGTTGCCTGTAGGTAAAAAGGCTTTATAGAATAAGTGGGTTTACAAGTTGAAAGAAGAGGAAGGAGGTAAGAAAAGATTTAAGGCTAGGTTAGTTGTAAAAGGATTTGCACAGGAAAAGGGAATTGATTTTGATGAGATATTTTCTCCTGTTGTTAAAATGACTTCTATCCGTACTATTTTAAGTCTTGTGGCTACTGAAGATTTGCATTTAGAGCAATTCGATGTTAAAACAACCTTTCTTCATGGTGATTTGGATGAAGAAATATATATGGCTCAGCCACAAGGTTTTGAGGTCAAAGGTAAGGAGAACTTAGTGTGCAAATTGAAGAAAAGTTTATATGGCTTGAAGCAAGCACCTCGGCAATGGTATCTAAAATTTGACAGTTTTATGCATGAGCATGGATATAACAGGTGTCATTCAAATTGTTGTGTTTATTTTAAGAGGTTGGATGATGATAGCTACATTATTTTATGTTTATATGTTGATGATATGCTTGTAGCTGGGTCTAACATGGATCATATTAAGGGGCTAAAATGCCAGTTAGCACATACATTTGCTATGAAGGATTTGGGAGTAGCAAAACAAATCCTTGGTATGAAGATTTGCAAAGATAGGAAGAACATAACCTTGATGCTATCTTAAGCTGATTATGTTGAGAAGGTGTTGCATCGTTTCTCTATTGAGAATGCTAAAGCTTTCAGCACACCTTTACCTGGTCATTTGAAATTGACTAAGGAGATGTGTCCCAAGATACAGGATGAGGAGGATAAGATGTCCAAGGTACCCTATGTTTCAGCTATAGGAAGCTTGATGTATGCTATGGTATGCACTAGGCCAGATATTGCACATGCAGTGGGAGTCATTAGTAGGTATATGAATCATCTAGGATTTGAGCATTGGAATGTTGTTAAGTGGATTCTTCGATATTTGAGAGGAACATCCAATAAGTGTTTACACTTTGGGGGCTCTACTACTGATTTATAGGGCTATGTTGACTTAGATTTGGCAGAGGATATTGATACTAGGCAGAGTACTACAAGTTATGTCTTTACTATTGGTCGGGCAGCTGTGAGCTAGGTTTCTAGGTTACAAAAGATTATTGTTCTATCCACTAAAGAGGTAGAGTATGTTGCTACTACAGAGGAATCCAAGGAGATGATATGGCTTTAGTTCTTCTTGGAAGAATTAGGACATCCTTAGAAGGATTATTATTTGTTCATAGATAGTCAGAGTGCCATTCATCTTGCTAAGAATTCAGCTCTGCATTCTAAGACCAAACACATACAGTTGCGGTACCATTTCATTCGGTCAGTTTTGGAGGATGGATAGTTAAAGCTGGCGAAGATACATACCAATGAAAATCCAGCAGATATGTTGACAAAGGTTGTAACAAGGGAGAAGCTGAACTCCTCTTTAGCTTCAGTTGGTCTTTTAGACTGACCATGAATAAAAGAACAACAAAGTCTAGGGTGGTTTGATCTAGTGGGAGCTCCATGTGGTAGTGGTATTGGTACAAGATCAGTCTCCAAGTGGGAGATTGTTGTTTCGTATGGAGCTTGATCAATCCCCAAGTGGGAGATTGTTAGATTATGGTGACTAATTAGGAAAGTATTGTACATACTTCATAAATAGTGGGGTTCGAGGCCATGGTCGACATGGTACCCGACATATTATGGCCGACATATGGCCAACATGTTGTAACCCTAAAATGAATAAAATACTTGTATAAAAAGTTTTAGTGTTAGGTATTTTTTATTATGTTGTGATGCGAAATTGGTTCTTGCGGCGGTATTGAGCTGTAAGGGATTATAGATTGTAATTAGGTTGTAATCACTGGACTGTAATAAGATCAAACTTGTTGTTTGGTGGACGTAGCCCAGGGATTGGGTGAACCACGTTAAATCTTGGTGCCTTCTATTCATTTCTGTGTGATCTATTATTTTTTTTATTGGTAATATTTTCATGTAGTTTTTTATTTCTATCTGTGGTTTATCCTAACAATATCCAACAAATACACGTGTTTTACTTAGCTTCTAGCTTGGTTTTATTTTTAGAATCTATATGTGCAAATGCTTCACAATTGAAGGTTATCAGAATAGAATAACTGCCCTTTTTACCTTTCCATTCTTCCTCTAGAATACCACAACCCAAAAAAGTAGAGGGACCTCTATTGATCAAATATATATCACTACTCAATACCTTTGTCTAAATGTTTAGGGGTAAATCCCAACATATAACTTTATGCTCCTTGTATACTCCATTATTGTCTTGTCCATGCATTCAACAACTTCATTTTGTTGTAGAGTCCTTGGAAAATTTTCTCTCCATGAATATTATTAGTAGAAAAAAAATCTTTAAACTCCTTCATGCAATACTCACCACCATTTTTAGATTTGAGACATTTAGCTTTTTGTCAATCTCATTTTTGACCAAGCAGTTTCATTTCTTAAAAGTTATAAATTAAATAGATTTTTTTAAAAATGAAATAAACCCATAGTTTTGTAGAGTTTTATGATTAATGAATGTAACATAATAATGAGAGTCACAAGGAAAGATACTTGATCTATTCCCCATACATTTATATGCACAAGGTCTAATTTTTCATCTTTCTTTTTCTTCCCACTCTTAAGGAAATTTACTCTTTTCTTCCTTCCATACACACAACTTTAATAGAAATCCATATTAACACATTTTAGACCTGGTAATTTAATTTCTTTGAATTACTTAATTTCCTACCTTTCTCATCCATGTGCTCAAGTTTTTTATGCCATAGTGTTGTTTCAAAATCTACAAAAATTGTTTGTTCTCCATGCTAATCTACAACAACTCTCCCTCAACATTCATTTTCTCTGAAATAGTTTAAGTAGAAGGAACCATAAACCTATATGAATATATAAAGTTCCTAATTTCATATATTTTTCTACTACTAAGGAACCTTCCAATTTTCATCATCAAAAATAACTATGTGACCCCCGTCACCCAATTCTACTACTGAAATTAAATTCCTACTTAGCCTTAAAACTTGTCTTACTTATTGTAGTAGCCAATGATTCCCATTTTACAACTTAATCTTAGTTTTTAACTTTTAAAAAATATGAAATCATTCATTATCTCCCATACAAACTAGCCCAAAACACCCTTGAAAATAACCAAGAAAATAATCTCTATGGGGTGTAGCATGAAATGAATCACCTAATTTTAAAACCCAAAAATCATCAACATTTTCTTAGGAAAGAAGAGAAGAATCCTCGTTGGATTTATTACTTACCATATTTTCTTCATTTTTCCCTTCTTGTTTGTCTACTTCATGATTCTTTCAAGTCCAATAATCTTTCTGCTTGTTCCCTAGTTTTTTGTAGTACCATCAATATCTTTGTCCTCTAGATTTAGACCTATTTCCCTTTGATTTTTCTCTTGATTTTCCATAATTTCCAAAATTATTTCCTCTCTCATTTTTTTCACCTCTACTTTGTGTGTTCTTGATGTAGATCCACCTAAGCTTCTCCTATAATTTTCATCATTCATAATCACACTAGTAACATTATCAAATGTTAGGGAATTAAAACTAGAAATAAAAAATACTCATAGCCATTACCATGATATTTTAGCTTTAGACAAAGAAAACAAAATCAAGTGAGCCCTAATTTATTCATCAAAATTAATATTTGCAAAAGATAATTGACTAGTAACCATATTAAAATCATTTAAATGATCAGAAACATATCCACCATTGGCCATATTCATTTTAAATAAATGCTTCATGATGAATACCTTGTTTGAAGTGGACAGATTTTCATACAACTTTGCTAGGGTTTCCATCAACTCTTCATTCATCTTTGATTTTGTAATATTAAACATCACATATTGTGTTAGGCATTAATGAATACTCCCAACTTCCTTTTTGTCCAAAATATCCTAGTCCTCATCTATCATAGATGCCTTTTTCTTGGATTTTCCTTATAATGAATGCCATAAATCATTCTGATAAAGATAGTCATCCATTTTCATTTTCCATAGTTGAGTGTTCTTCTTGTTAAAATTCTCAACCTTCAACTTTCCCTTCCTTTCCATTGCTCTCACTATACCATGAGACCTTCCTATAGATGATAAATAAAATAAATTCTCTTTGATACCAATTCTTATAATTAGAGAGACAACAATAACAATCACATAAAAATATAACCAATATCAAAAAATAATAAAGTGCTTATAAGAGAACACAAGACACAAATATTTAATGCAGTTCACCAAATCCTTGGGCCATGTCCAGCAACCAATAAATCCAATATTCTTATTATATAATGATTATAACTTAAATATAGCCTGTAATGCATTACAACTCAATACCATTGTAAGGAACTACTAAATCTTCACACATTATGAAATCCTTATCCCTAAGATATTTTATACAAGATTTTTGTCACTTATAAAAGTAGGGCTACACTAAGTCATCTAATAGAAAATATCTCTCGATGACTTTAAAATAAAAAGGTCATTTCATCTTTCGAGGTTGTTACCACTTGACCCCAGGACCATGCAACAGGTTTTTCCTTTGACCCCATCTTGTGGCTACTACCCTTAAACCACGTAGACAAATCTAGGGGGAATTGATGCCAAATGAAGTAGGGAAAAAATAACCTATGAATCTGATTAGGATACACATAACAATAAAAAACATTTAAGAAAACCCTTATTAGTTTGGAATGAAATCTTATATATATTACACTCTCTAACTATAATAAAACAGCAACCACTTTTAAGATTGATCTTATTAAAATACTTTTCTCCACCCAAATATTCCATTATGTCATCCTTCCCAAGTAGAGGAAATCTCTACCTTAGAGCTTGTTTGGTTGTTGGAATATGATTTAGGAATTGGAATTTGAAATTTTTGATTTGGAATTTCTGGAACTTGAAATCCAAATTAATATTTTTAGAATTTAGTTTTGGACTATTTGCTTCAAACCCAAAAAATATTTGATATTTTGAATTTGATATTTCAGATTTGTTTGGTTTAAACCCAAATACATTCTGGGTGGCTAAATTTGCACAAACAATTCAAGATTTTTGGTGGCTAAAATTATATAGACAAATTGTATTAACAATCCCCATAGTATTTAAAAATAGATATCACTCAAAAGAAATCACTAGTAGAGTAAACATAGTTTCTTACTAATTTATTCTACTATTCATTAAGCACCTTGTCCTCATTAATGAAGTTGTTTGTTTTCAATCTCTTATTCAACTATGATGATCCTTGTAAGGAAACCCATTTCTTTGTTCATCATATGAAATATTTAATCTGTGTGTGTTTACAAAAAGGGGGAATTATTAAATAGAAAAAGAATAATAATATAAAATAATGAGTATTGATGCATGCTCATCGACTTGCTTCACTAGGTAAAATCTATAGGAAGCTTCATGAAGTATGTTACTGATTGTCAAAATGGGTGTTAAGCAATGAAGTACTTCACAAGTAATTATCCTCAGGAGTTCTCAAATCTAGTAATGATAATAGAGACAAGTCTATTTTTTTCACTTATTTTCATTTCTTTGAGTTATAGGGGAATTAGAATGATAAAAGCCATGTCCATTGTTAATGGAAGGATGAGCCACACTCTGCATCATACATGATTTTTTGAACCTAATGGGTGGCTTTGATGTTAAACTTGTAAAAGATTTGTTGATCCTATTCGCCTTATATCAATCATTTAGATGTCAAACCTAATTAAATTTCACTTGATTTGGAATCCTCATTTTCCTAATCCACATTTGCTTGAATTCTAATTCTCATATTGGAGACCCAAATAGTGGATTAGAAATTTTTGATATTAACATTTTCTTATTCTTTCTCAAATAGGAGATCCAAATAGACCCTTATTGTGATCTTATTGATAGCTAAGGAATTAGTACAAACTATCCATTCTCTATTATACTCAAGTGGAAAGATGGTAGGTACTCCACCAAGATGCATAATTGTTAGAATAAATGAAAATGTTTTCCTTTAGGATTCATGACATGGATTAGACACCTCTCATCTTCTATAAGTCCATTAATTATAATGGGAATCGAGAGGCCAATCTTCTGGTGCAATGACTACCCTATCTTGAAATAAGTGGAATCAGATTTGGTCATTGGTATGAATCTCCCAAGGTAACACTAAGGCGAAGGTTTTTGGACTAACCTCTAGTGTTCCCCTTTAGAAATTTGGACAAGGAATAATCAAATCTTGTGTTCTATATGAGTATTGGTTGTATCAAGCATTGATAGGTTAGACATTTGGTACAATGACAACCGTTTCTTGTACAAACAATTCTCCTATCGTCCCCTTATTCAATAATTCTTGTAATTTTTAAAAAAAATTCTCATTAACTACAAGTGGCATCCAATGTGATAATTTTAATATATGATAATCCATCTCTTACATCATCTAAAATGATGTCTTCAAACAGTATACATATTTCCTTTATCTCCTTATTGTTTTCATTTATCTTTTCCAAATTAGGTTTCTTCATAATAAAATAATAACACATAATCAATTTCTTCATACCATCAAAGAATTTCCTTACTTCAACCAAGAAAATCTATCATAAGGTTCAAAAAATCCCATCCTAAATAAATGACATTGAACCCTTAAGGTGCCATGAAATTATTTTAACCTCATCATACATATCCTATAAAATTCTTTGGTATACCCCTTTACAATCGATCATGTGTAATTGTACTCCTATCTAAGTGTTAAAGATATCACACATTCTAACCAAGTTCTTCAATAAATTCCCTAAACCCTTGTTTATCACCTTTTTTAATCAATTATTTTTTCACTAAAGAAAAGTGTATAATGTAACTATGGGATTTAGGACATTAGGTGAATGTTCTAAATCTAAGATTTTTTTGAGATTTGAAAATTAATTTAAATTTTTGTTTTAGAGGAAATATGGATTTTGGTTTTAGATCATCACTAATATGATGATAGGAAATGAGGGAATACCAAAAAATCTACTCCACAGTGAGGTATTTTCCATATAGTGAAAAATAATGGTTGTGGTTGTGGATAGAATAAAGGATCATGCTATTATAATGTGGAGGAGGAGAAGTTAACAACTAAATAATAGATAGATAGATTAGATTTTCCGAGAGGAATGAAATAAATAAGATCATGTGTAGCCTTCCTTTTTCTTGCTTAAATGCATAAATTCATATTTTTTATAATAGAAAAATTGTATTTATCTTCCCTTTATAGTTGTTTTATCTTTCATTGCATGGATCAAACCCAATTTGATGGAATATAATATTGCATAGAAAATATTAAATATTTTATTATGCCATTTGTATTATCTTTTTGAATCTAATTATCTAATTACTGCAGGGGTTATATAGTAGAATATATAACCCATAAGAAAGTAGGAAATGGTTAGTCTCTTTTTAATCAAGAAAATTTTCTCAATAATTTGTTTTTTGGAAAATGGTAAATTTATTTATATGAATTAATATCGATGCTAGGATTTTATAGGAGATGGATTTTCTTATTAGATGGAAATAAGTGCATATCATTAATTCATGATCAATAATCTAAAAGGTATTCATGGAAAAACCTTAGTTGTAATAAAGCTCACAAATTAATTTTGAGAAAGATATGAAACCCACCATAAATAAATAAATACAAAAGGTTTAATATTATAATTTTCAAGCTAAAATAAATAAGATTTTCTATTACCCATAACTAATTAACACTAGATTCTAATAGACTCTCCTAGAATTTACAAATAGCTTCAAGAGATTCCATACTAAAGAACTAGATGAAGACAAGAACAAATAATTTTTATTATACAACTTTGTAGGTCTCACCATACATACTAAAGTTTTTTTAAAGGCTCCCTTAACCATTACAACCAACCTCCTAAGATTTCTAAATGGATGACACTCAATCAACAAATAATGTGTATGTGTACTTAGTCCTCGTAGCCTTTCAAAAGGAGGTTTGTAATAGGTAGGGATAGAATTTGAAGGGCCTATTATAAAGGATAATGTTTTGTATGAAATTGGTTACTTAATACCTTTCTCATTCGATAACAACCCTTGGAGCTTTAAACATTGCTAGTGATACAAATTATGCAACAATGTACCATAAGAATGACACTCACTTCAAACAAAATGGTTATAAAAGATGGAATGCACTCCAACCCCTTTTGCATAATTTGGGTTTCATAAAGAAAAGAGTTATATAAAAAATAGCTTGGGATAATATCGATATGGGATGTTTATTTTTAATCCACATTATTTTTTTCTTGGAACCTATCTTGTCTTTCTATCCATTTTTTATTTCATGTATGATTTGTTGGCCTATAAGAGATTTAAGTTTGAAGATCATATTACAAAATATTATACAGTAAACTGTAAGGATTATATTGGTTTCTAAAAGTTCTCTTTCATTCTACACCACTAAACATTCTTCTTTCATTTTTGTGAGAGAAATAAAATTAAATTAAAAACTTTAAAATTTTTCACTCCGCACTAACTATTGTTGAGTGCTAGTATTTCTTGGCACCTTAAGGAGCTGAGTGGAAGGAGAGTGCCAAGTGAGCTGGGCACATGAAGGAGCTAAGTGAACTTGGCATGTGAAGGGAAACTTGGCACCAATGGATGCTGAGTGAGCTCAACATAAACTACAAAGTTTCAACTCTGACAAAGACCAATCTGAGTGACCAGGTTTATAACATGAACTTTTCCACCATTAAAACCAAAGAGCCAAAACTTGAAGTATTGAACAATAAACTTCACAAATGCAATAAACAAGGGAAGAACAATGGATTCAAGTATACCTGCTTGCTTTCTATTCAACTTTGATTCAAACTATTACAAAATCTAGGAGCATTTGACTACAACCAGAAAACCCTAAAATAACCCTAAAATTTCAAATTGATGAAACTTCAATCTTTAAACTTTGTACATGTAGCTCTAATGGTTGCATACAATAGTGTTTGAAGCAATCACTACTTCATAGGATAAATTGAACAATAAAAAACTTACCGAATAACAAGAAGAAACATGTGCAACTATAGACATGATAATAATTCCTTTTGTCTTCTGAATTTGACTTAATCTACTAATAAACTTCTTTCACAACTCTGCTCTGCAATTATTTTACTCTTCTAGTAACTAGTCAAATGAATCTGAGACATTTCTTTTTTTCTTCTACCGCAAAAAATTTCACCCTCTTTTCCAAATTTGAAAACTCACCAACCCGTAATAAATTTTCTAAATAGTATATAGGTTATTAGAAGTGGTAGCTGGGCATTTGGCTCCAAGGGAAAACTAGCTACGCATTAAATATTTCAACACTCCCCTTTGTCCTGAGCCAAAAAAAAAGGATCATGTCTGATCCAAATCAACTACACCAAGACTCTCTCTTAGGTGTACAAAACTTCCAATGCCTAATGACTTAGTAAATATGTCTACTAGCTACTACTTAGACTTACAAAATTCCATCTTGATATCCCCATTCTCCACCAACTCTCTAGTGAAGTGATATTTGATCTCTATGTGTTTGCTTCTCCCATGGAAGACTAGATTCTTGAGAAATGAAATTGAGGAGATGTTGTCACAATAAATTTTGGTTCCATCCTCTTGCCTTTCATTCAAATATGTCAAGATCCTTCTTCACCAAATAGATTGGCATGCTGTTGCATTTGCTGCTATATATTTAGCCTCTACTGTAGATTGAGGAACAATAGGTTGCTTCTTGGATACCCATGAAATTGCACTCAATCCCATATGAAATACATATCTAGAATTGCTCTTCCTATCATCTATACTTCTAGCCCAATCACTATCTATATAACTTACCAACTTGAATTCATTTTTTGTAGTATACAAAATTTTGAATCCATTGGTACCTTTCACATATCTTAGGATCCTCTTTCATGTTTTCCAATGCGAATCCTTTGGTGTTTTCATAAATCTAGAGATCAAAATTACTGCATGCATCAAGCCTAGCCGAGTTGTAGTCAAATACATTAAACTTCCAACCATAATTTTGTATAGTATTGGATCCACACTATTGCTAGAGTCTTCCTTGCTCAACTTTAGACCTATTTCTATTGGTGTTTGGTTTGCCTTATTATTCTACATTTTGAATCTCTCCAAGATCTGCCCTGTATATTTTTCTTGAGAGATGAAGATGCCATCATGCAATTGTTTTACTTCTATTCCTAGAAAGTACTTCAAGAGGCCAAGGTTTGTGATCTCAAATTCATTTTTCATGGCCTCTTTGAACTCACCAATTAGAGCCTTGTCATTACCAGTAAAAATTAAATCATCTACATACAAGACAACAATCAACACATTTCCATTTGTTTCCTTGATGTAGAGAGTAGGCTCCCCATTGCTTTTGCTAAAGATATTGCTCATCAAATATGAACCAATCCTATTGTACCATGCCCTTGGAGGTTGGTTGAGCCCATAAAGAGCTCTCTTCAATCAATATACCTTTTGTTCTTCACCTACAACTTCATAACCAAGTGGCTATTACACATAGACTTCTTCCTTCAATACACCATTCAAGAAAGTGGACTTCACATCCATTTGAAGTACCTTCCATTTGTGTTGAACTGCAATTGCTATGAAATCATGCATGATTTCCATTCTTGCAATTGGGGCATATGTCTCATCATAATCTCTAACATATTAATGTTTGTAGCCCTTAACTACTAGCCTTGCGTTATGCCTATCAATCTTACCTTCAGCGTTGCATTTGGTATTATAGACCCATTTCACTCCAATCACTTACTTTTTGGGAGGCAATTCAGTTAGCTCCCATGTCTCATTCTTTTCTATAGCATCTATCTTCTCATCCATAACCTTACACCATTTCTTCTCCTTAACAACTTCTTCAAAATATATTTGATCCCTATGAGAAAATAATGCAAAATTAACACTCTCATTCTAATCTTCATACCTTTCATCTTGGTATATCTCACTATGACTCTTGGTCTTTCTTGGTACTAGGGAGGAGAGTGTGGGATTATAATCTTCACTACTACTACTTTGCCGACCAGCTCGATCTTCACTGTTACTTGGCACCAACACTTGGTCATGCCTAGAGGAGCTTGGAAATGACTAAGGCTACTTGCCTTTTCTTATATCTACTCCTTCTTCTTGTTCATCAGCATCCTCTTCACTCATAATTGGAACTTTACTTGAGGTGCTCAATGATTCATTAGTCAGTCCATACAATGACTGATTTTTAGGAAATTCCACATCTCTTGAGAGAATCATCTTGTTGTTTAGTGGGTCATACAATCTATATACCTTTGATTCTGAGTTGTACCCTATGAAGATGCACTTCACACCTTTATCATATAATTTTTTCTTTTTCTCTTTAGGCACATGTGCATATGCAATACATCCAAACACCCTTAGGTGTTCAACTATCCATCTTCCTCATGACCATGCTTCCATTGGAATTCTATCACATACTACCTTTGTAGGACACCTATTAATTAGGTAAACTACTATTACCATAGCCTCTCCTCAAAATTCTATTGGGAGACCTTTCTCTTTCATTATGCTCCTTTCCATTTCAATAATGGTCTTGTTCTCTCATTCAGTCACTCCATTATGTTGTGGTGTATAGCTGGCTATGAGCTCTTTCTTTATGTCATGTTTCCTGTAAAAATTTACAAAATATTTGGAGGTATACTCCCCTCCTCTATCTGATATTATGACCTTGATATAGTGTCCACATTCTCTTTTAGCCTGGGCTTTGAACTCAAGCAACTTATCAAATGCTTCAGATTTAGATTTCAAAAAATAAACCCATGTCCTATGACTGAAATCATCAATAAATATAATGAAATAAGTACTTCACCCAATGGAAGTAACTTGCATAGAACCAACTAGGTTAGTATGCACTCGCTCTAATGGATATCTAGCCCTCCCAAAATTTCCAAAATTAAAGGGAAGCCTATGTTACTTACCCAAAATACAAGCCTCACACTTGTCACATGAATTTCCTATTCGTGGAAAAGCTTCTACCACTCTTTTATTTGACAAAAAATTTAAACTAGCATAGCCAAGATAATGATACCTGAGTGCCATAGTCATGAAGGGTCTTCAATCACTCTTTAGGGTTAATTATGTGGTAGGTGTAGCATTAACTTGAGATGAGAAACATGTCTCTATCCTCTAGGGAAACATTTCGTTATTTGTCATTTGAACTATTGCAAGTAAGTTCTTACTCCCATCCTTTTCATGAATGAGACACCTGTCATTCTCCATTAGCACTTTCTATCCATTTTAAATGAGCTAACCAATGCTCATTAGATTGTGCTTCATACTAGGGGCAAAATACACATTTTTTATTTCCTTCTTCTCACCTTGCTTGGTGCGGACCATAATAGATCTTTTGCCCACTACTAGTAGGGTTCCATTGTTACCCATTTTAACCTTAGATTTGAAACTCTTGTCAATAAATGAAAAAAAGGTTTCATTACCACTCATGTGTTTACTACATCCACTATCAACCTACCAAACTTTAGGGCTTCCTTCTTCACCAACATTACACATGAAGAAGGCAGTGGCATTGTTTCCACTTTCCATGTTCACATTAGCCACATTTTCTTGTCCTGACTGATAATTTTACTTCTTCTAGAATTCACTTACATAATGCCCATATTTATGAAAATAGTATCATTCTAAATTACTCCTATTTGAGTTGTATTTTTCTTACCTCATCTTGAAGTATTTTTTGAACTACTTGCTCAATCTGCTCTTCCTGAGCTTTCTACTGCTACATTTCTTTGTCCTCCATTACCTCGATCTCTACCTCTGGAGTTTCTACCTAAGCCATTTCTTCCTCTCCCTGTTCCTCTTGGATTTTACTGAGCCTTGAATGCTTGCTCTTGGGAAGAAGAAGGTGCAGATCTATTGATCCTTTGCTCATGGGTTTGAAGAATACCCATCAACTCATCCATTGTCAAAATAGTGAGGTCTTTTGCCTCTTCTATGGTCACGACCAAATTGTCATATTTATGAAGTAAAATCCTCAATATCTTTTCCACTATCCTCTACTCTTGATAGTCTTCTCCATTTGAATTTAGCTGGTTAATCACATTGGAGGTCCTTGAACTAAAATTTGTAACTGATTCATTTTCCTTCATCTGAAGGTTCTTAAACTCCCTCCTTATATTTTGTAGCTTTACTGTATGGACTTTACTAGTCCCCTTGAAGTTCATCTCAAGGATATCCTATGCTTATTTTGCATAATTTGTTGCTGCAATCTTGGAAAATGTAGTTTCTATCATTGCTGCCTCAATCATACTTAATGCCTTAGCATCCTTCCTCCTTGACTCTTTCAACTGAGTCTTCTGTGCATTTGTGAGAGCAACATACTGAGTTGGGTTTGTCACATCATTGAATCCATTAATCACAAACTCCCATAAATCATTTGCAACCATTATGGTCTTCATCTTCTTTGCCCATGTCATTTCTTTGTCCTCCATTACCTCGATCTCTACCTCTGGAGTTTCTACCTAAGCCATTTCTTCCTCTCCCTCTTCCTCTTGGATTTTACTGAGCCTTGAATGCTTGCTCTTGGGAAGAAGAAGGTGCAGATCTATTGATCCTTTGCTCATGGGTTTGAAGAATACCCATCAACTCATCCATTGTCAAAATAGTGAGGTCTTTTGCCTCTTCTATGGTCACGACCAAATTGTCATATTTATGAAGTAAAATCCTCAATATCTTTTCCACTATCCTCTACTCTTGATAGTCTTCTCCATTTGAATTTAGTTGGTTAATCACATTGGAGGTCCTTGAACTAAAATTTGTAACTGATTCATTTTCCTTCATCTAAAGGTTCTTAAACTCCCTCCTTATATTTTGTAGCTTTACTGTATGGACTTTACTAGTCCCCTTGAAGTTCATCTCAAGGATATCCCATGCTTCCTTTGCATAATTTGTTGCTGCAATCTTGGAAAATGTAGTTTCTATCATTGCTACCTCAATCATACTTAATGCCTTAGCATCCTTCCTCCTTGACTCTTTCAACTGAGTCTTCTGTGCATTTGTGAGAGCAACATACTGAGTTGGGTTTGTCACATCATTGAATCCATTAATCACAAACTCCCATAAATCATTTGCAACCATTATGGTCTTCATCTTCTTTGCCCATGTATCATAATTTTGTCCATTGAAAGGTGGTGGCTACTGCCATATTTTTCTTGCATCTCCTACCATGTTAAATATCCAAAAAAAAATTCCCTAACTCACTATGGATGTGGGGCCTCAAAGCTTTGATACCATGTGAGAGAAATAAAATAAAATTAAAAATGTTAATTTTTTCACTCAGCTCTAACTATTGTTGAGTGCCAATATTGTTCGACACCTTAAGGAGCTGAGTGATAGGAGAGTGCCAAGTGAGCTCATCACATGAAGAGAAACTCAACACCAGTGGATGCCGACTGAGCTTGGCATAAACTACAAAGTTTAAACTCAAACAAAGACCAAGCCGAGTGACTAGGTTTATAATGTGAACTTTTCCACCATTAAAACCAGAGAGCCAAAACTTGAAGTATTGAATAATAAACTTCACAAATGCAATAAAAAAGGGAAGAGCAATGGATTCAAGTATGCTTGCTTTATTTCTATTCAAATTTTATTCAAACTATTACAAAATTTGGGAGCATTCGGCTATAACAGAAAACTCAAAAATAACTCTAAAATTTCAAACTAATGAAACTTTAACCTTTAAACTTTAAACTTGTAGCTCTAATGGCTACATATAATAGTGATTGGAGCAATCGCTACTTCACAACATGAATTCAACAATTAAAAACTTACAAAATAACAAGAAGAAACATGTGCAACTGTAGACATGACAACAATTCCTTCTATCTTCTGAACTTGACTTGATCTACTAATCAACTTCTTTCATAGCTCTACTTTGCAACTCTTTTGCTCTTCCACTAATTAGTCAAATGAATGTGAGACATTCCTTTTTTTCTTCTACTACAAAAAATATCCCCCTTTTCCAAATTTGAAAACTCGCCTACCCATAATAAATTTTCTAAATGTTGTGTAGGTTGTCAAAAGTGGTAGGTGGGCATTTGGATCCAGGGACAAACCAGCTATGCACTAAATATTTCAACAATTTCTACGTATGATTAGGGTGGTTTTGGCCCATTAGTTTGTATCCTATCAGTATTTTGTTTTCTACTCAAGGAAAAAGGATAAGTTACCAACTGAGCAAAAATAATAGGGATGGAACATGATGCTATTTAATGGTGTTGTAGGAAATAGTTTCACTTGAGGTATCTTTTAACATTTATTTTCAAGGGTAGTGTGGAAAAAGGGGAAAAGAAAATGGCAAGAAAAGAATTGATCATAAATCATATTATGCTCATAATGGTAATAATGGTGCTGGTGAGCATTAATGCAATTTCAACACAAGTTGTAGAATGCCATAGTTATCTTTGCACCAAAGACACTAATTGTGTAGGATACCCAAGCATCCCTAAACAACTGTGTTGGAACATCAGCAATTGTGCAGAGACAATTGGATATTGCCAATTATTTTGTTGATTTTCACCACCTCTCATGCCTCATCAAATAAAAGGAACCATTCTTTGTTTTGGGATGGATTTGGATGCATATAATCCTCATCTTGTCTAATGGTTTGTTGTGGGTTTGATTTTTGTCAGATGGAAAAATGATACAAATATTGGAGAAGACTTTGATGTTTCTCATATTGTTAGCTAAGTTTCAGTTCTATGCTTTTGAGTTGCTGCTAGATATGTCTCCTCTATTTGTATGCGTTTCACAATATAATATTATGATTTTTCACCTTCTCTCCTACCTTGTATCATCCATTGATTCAAATTAGAAAAATCATTTCGTTATTAGCTTGATTGTGTGTTTTGTGGAGGAATGGGATATATTCAATCCGGTTACATTCCAACAATTAAAAGATAATGTTGGAGAAAGATTTCATTACTTACTGTATTTTGAACGATATGATATATAGTTTTTGTGGTATGTTTTTAGATGGCTTCTCTAATTTGTATGTGTTTCACAATAAGGAATATGTTGTTTGACTTCAAAATAGATTTTTAAATTTTTGTTTGGTAATATTTAATTGATTATCGTTAAAAATCATTTAAGGAAGTCATGAGTTCACTAAATACAATTCAAAATATTTTTCAACTTTTTCACTAAATGCAATTCCAAATCTTGTATTACACTATTAAATTGTATTATTAAAATTTAGTATACTTTACTAAATATTTAAAAATGATTATCTTTCAATCATATCACTATTAGATTATTTCAATATTCATTGAAGATTTTTTAAGAATTTTAACTTTGTTAAAATGGTAGTCATAATGAATTATTTTATTTATCATTATTTTTATTATTAAATTTGTTTGAGCAAATAAATTATTTTATTAAAATAATTTAGACTATTCAAAATTATAAATAATTTAGGGTTCATTTGTTAAAGGGAATACAAGTGGAATAGGCATATGTAAATTCTTAAAATTTTGAATTCTCTGTTTGGATGCAACAAATTGGAATTGGAATATGAGTAAATTGGAATATGCATTCTAATTTAGGCCCAAAAATGAGCATTTTCTATTAGGTGGAATAGAAATGTGTATTCCTATTCTAATTTTATTTATTTTAGAAAAATTAAATTAAATTTTTGAGTCCTTGAATTCCCCATGCTGAACCAAAACCTATTTTCTATTCATGAATAACTATTCCTATTCCCATATTTATTTTCTCATAGCCAAATAGACCCATATTAAATTATAATGAATTTTGTTTTCTATATTTTGGTAGATTAATTGAAAGAAGATTGTTATGGACTGTGATGATGATTCTAATGGATGTAGGGTCTCACTTTTGAAAACAGTTAGATTTTGGGTCCCACTTTTGAAAATAGTTAGACTAGAACCTGGATCCTAGGGGTTAGTGATGGCTCATTTCAAGCCAGCCTACTTGCAAATCCTCTTGCCCTAGTCAAACCTGTCAAGGTTGGATGTTAGAATGGAGATTCTTCATTATTTATTCTTCACCCACTCCTATGATGGATTAGTATAGGGTTTTGGATGACCTTGGATGTTTGGAAATATGGCTCTCTCATTTTCAAAATGGGCTCCTAAACAAAAATTCAATGGTAATTTCTTTGCCTCATTCATGTTTGGTTTTGTCTCGTAGGGTTATTTATGGAGTTTCTAAATGAAGAAGTGTTTAAGGGTATCACTTCTTGTTTTGTCCATCTTTTATGTGATAGTATACAATTTATGCTGAAACATATTATTGTACTTGTTGCAGGCAATGTACTATTGTATTTAGTTTGAGCATTTTTTGAATTAGTTTTGAGCATACCAACCAATCAAATTCAATTATTTTTAATTGATTTCAGTTTTTCCTAAGTTTGCATATTTTATATCAATTAAATATATTATGAAAAATGATATATCTTCATTATAATTGGTTCAATTCTTTGGGTGTTATAGGACCCCTTTTTCCAGACTTCCCTCCATATTCCATTTTTAATGGGATGATTATAGGAAATTTATGTATAAATAAAGATATGTACATATTAAAATTAAATATTGTTAATTGATTGCCTTAAATTTTTCTACATCCTCCATATTGGTCCAAGATTTTAGTCAATTTTAATGTTTAAAAATATTTATCTTATCAATATTCATTTCACATGATGAAAATAGTTATGATTAGAATTGAAATTATTACTTAATTATTATGATCCACCTAGATTATTTAAGTAACTAGATTCTTCTAAGCTTCCTTAAATTTTAAATTTTATCTAATTTATATTAATTTAACTATGTTCTTACACAAAAAATTCATTCAACAACTACCATAATAAAATACTCAAACTAACAGTTCAAAGTTAGAAATATATTCTTGTGATATCAATATAATTTTTAATTAAAATTTAAATAATAGCACATTCATTAAATCAAAAACTAATTAATATTTGAATTAAATTGAATATACATTGACAATTAATTTCTTAAATAAAAAAATATGCACAAGAAATAGATATCAAGAAATGTATCCAAACTTATCTTCTAATCACTATTTTTTAATAAGCATTTGAGTGATGAGAAAATTTCTTAAAAGACACTACAAAACTATTTAATTATTTATAAAATATGACAATGTTAGTTATATTTTCAATCCAAGTAAGTATATATTCACAATATTCCATGTATGCACTATTGAACGGGTCCTTCTTTACAATGGAGTATTTATGTTTTTTAATATAGTTTGGGCTCACTCAAATATGACTTACTCATTATTTATTTTTCTCAAATTAATAATATTTTTCTTATTAGTATTTTCTTTTATAAATCATGTATACTTTCATCAAAATGAATATGAAAATTTTAGCAAATTTTTTCTTGAGCCCAAATTATAAATATCTTGATACTCGCTGAGTGGAAATATATTCTCAGAATGTTACATTATATTCTTGACACTAGAAAATTGTGTTACAGAGTTTAAGTGATGTGGGGAGAATCAACAATATTCCAAAAAATGCGTAAAAGAGTTAATGGAAAATAACCCTCTTTCTATCCATAGAAAATTTCCTTCTCATTTTTGAATTCAAAACAACCTAAGACATTTAATGTTTCTAACTGTTGCAGCTACAATCTCTTTTGACGGGCAAGTATACTAAAGGCTCATGGGACAACAAAAAGCTTTTAATATTCCAACACTCCCCCTTTTTTTCGAGCCAATAATACTAGGATCACTGCTAATCCAAATCAACTATGGCTAGACTTCCTATTAGGCCCACAAAACTTGTCATGCCCAATTGCTTAGTGAACATGTCAATGCAACGGAGGAAATGTTGTCACAAAATATTGTGATTTCATCCTTTTCATTTAAATCTACCAAGATTCTTCTTAGCAAAATTGCTTGACATGTTGCTGCATTTCCTGCTATGTACTCAGCCTTTTCTTGAGCCATAATTTATCTAAATAAAATATGCCATAGAGAAATCATAATAACTATGCACATAGAGTTACCCTTAATATGACTTTAGCACACTTCCTAACTCATAGTTTTCTTCACTCACAAAAACCATTTGGATTGTATAACATTATAGAACTTTTTAGAAAATAAAGTAAGAGTTTCATCTAGATATTCTCAATGCTTTTTGTGGTTGTATCACCATTTCCTTTCATGAGTAGTACATGGAAAAAGAAAATAACCTTTTAGAAACTAAAGCAAGTGTAATCTTATACCAACTAACCTTCTCTTGATAGAAAACTTCAAAAATTTGACCCCACATAATTTATCATGAACCTTATTGTACACTCAAAAGTGTCCCACTCTAAACCCTTCTATCCAAACGATTCCATGAGTTTGGAATGCTTGAATGTCGGTGTAGAGCTCCATATCCATGAAGTGCAAGAGAGTACATTTCAAGTTCAATGGCTCTTAGCTGAGCCTTAGGAATACTCTTCTTGCTAGTAAACCATGAAATGGGAGGTTCTAAAGATAAGATGCAAAAATGCAAATGTCTCAAGGAGTTCCTCAAGAAAGCAATGCAAGTGTGGAAACTAAGATAAGATGAGAATGTAAAATGCAGCTATGTTAAAACATGTATGAAAGTGTTACAATCCAAATATTAAGCTATGTGAGATAGATTATTGAAAAATAGAAGCTAAACTAACATGCAACATGAATCTAAACTAAAATGCTATGGTATGGGAGAATGTAGACAAGAAATAGAAGTTCTCCACAGAGCTCCAAAGAAACCTGTTAGAAAACCTATAGCATAACAATACTCAAAAGATGGATCCTTTCAGGGGTAAAGCTCTCTCCCTTTTAAAGTTGTACGGATGGTGGAGATCAAGATGAAGATGGTGGATGATCAACAATGGAAATTCAAAAAGAGGAGTGATCCATGTGCACACACAAATTAACCAATAGAATATAAGTTGACTTGTCATATAAGACAAAAGTCATAAAGCCTTTTCTTTTAATTGCAAAAATAGAAAAAGGACTTTATGTGTGCACTCTAAGTGCATTAGAAGAATGGGGTCTTTTATTTAATTAAAAGGGGACATGTTCTTTTAATAAAATAATGAACTTAGGATACCATTGTCAAACTATAGGTTATAATCAAATAAATTGATTATTAGCAATTTGGTCTAGGTAAATGATTAAATTAATTTAGCCAATATGTTGAGAAGGGGGCTAATAGTCTACATGACCATTTTTAGGTGATTACATTTGCCCCTCTTTGACTAATGCATGATCGATTTGGGAACACATTATGTCAAAGAAAATAGAAAGCCAAGTACATAGTGATAGATATAGATATTTGATTTTGAAAAATGAAATGTAGAAAGAGATAGTAAATCTTGAATGTATAGTCTGATAGTGGTAGTACTAAACACTAAGATAGAGATGATGTCATAATTCAAGAAAAATACTAACACCTAGCAAAGCAGGTAGATCAAGAACAAGTGAAAAGATCAAACAAATGCTCCTAAGAAATAGATAGCTGTAGCAATCAGTGATAGAGTATTTCTGCCCCCTCGTGATCGAAATTGAAATGAGGTAAGGGAATGCAAAAACTAGCTAGACATGAGAAAATTAGAATATATCAATGTCCCAGATGATAGATAGATGATTAGAACCCAAGAATGACTATAAGAAATTGATAAAATGCCCCAGTTTGACTAGAGTTGACCTTGAAGGATATAGCATAAAAATTAGGTTAAAATGAGTAGAAAGATGATTTTAGACATGAAACAGTGAATTGAAGTAGATATGAAGTATGGAAATGATGAAGACATGAAGAAATGAAGATGCCCTAATGATGATTCAAATATTAGACCTCATAAGGTCAGCTAACTGCTTAGAAGAAGGTATAATTTTAAAATACAATTTTAACCATCAAGATGAACTCAAATTTTGATTTCAATCCTGAAAATGGATCCAGGATGTTGAGATTAGCTAGGGGTGCAATTTTCATGCAATTCTTAGATATTTGAAAATTAGGTCAAAATGAGGTCAGAAGCTATAAAAGGGGCCCAACTGTCATTTTTAAAAATCATTTGTCTTTTATGCCTTGTGAAAAGCTTTTGAGTCATTGAGAGGTGACGATGGCTTTGGTGAACATTTTGCTTCACTAACACCATTTCAAGTATACTCGGTTGCACAATTCGCTAGAGCAGTATGGGGCTCCAATAACTAACCACATTTTTGTCATGTTTTAAAGCATTTTTTTTGGTGTTTTTCACATGTACAAAGGGTTTTTTGCAAAATGTCATGCAATACTTAAAAATTATTGCATGGTTGTTTGTAAAATATTGTGTAATAGAATTTTGCAAATAAAGTTTCACATGAATATTTTAGGTTATATCGTATAGGACATACCCATATGTTGCATGAGCTAGTGTGAAATGTCGCATGATACAAATATGTCACATGGGTTTGCAGGAAATGTTGCATGATACAAATATGTCGCATGGGTCTATGTGAAATGTTGCATGATAGAAATATGTTACATTAATTCAATAAAAGTATCGTATGATACTGTTTCAACAAATTGTATCACCCTCAGTGGAAAAAAGGATCACACATATACATTTTGGCATTTTTTTATGAGTTTTGTGAACTATGATCATGTTTTCAATATGTTACTAATGTTTAAATGTTTTGTGTTGACAAGAGGTATTTTCGGCATTACATATCAGAGCCCCCAAGGTGGTGGGGTTACGTGTTGTAGACCTTTTGAGTGATGTAGAGCAAGTTACTATATCTGCGATGGGTTTGCAATGGGTGATATGGATGCCCCATATATAGGAAAACCATGGATTGCTGACTGCATTAGCTGAGAGGTGGCATAGTGAGCATAACACCTTTTATTTACTGACTGGAGAGGCATCTATTACACTAGAGAACATGTATCGTATCTTGCAAGTGCCATGTCATGGCAAGCCGATAAGTTTGTCTGATTGATCGATCATGTTTTAGCAAGTTGATGTTGATACTAGTGGTACTGATGTCAAGTTTGGTGATATGTCACAGGTGTACTATGATTAGACCTTGATAGAGGGGTGAGCATCTATGCAGCAAATGTTCTAGGATGTGACCATCCTAGACTGTCATCTAAGTTGGGAGCGACTGATTGATGATTATGGTGTTGGCTATCCTCTATCAAGTTTATTATGTTCATTGGTTGCTCAAGCCTTGGGGACCAATAGCAGCCAGAAGGGCTTCCCACTAGGATGGGGTAGACTAGTAGCAGATTTGATTGCTTGACCATGTAGGATGGCATGGGGGCTAGTGATCCTAGCCGATATGTATCATAAGCTCCATGAGATAGTATATCATGGTGGTGGTTCTTGGGCATGTGGAGTAGTGTTGGCATAGATTTGGGCTTGGGAGCACATTGCAGTGATTTGACCATAGGTGCAGCCATGAGAGCAGAGCCAGCCTTACATTTTTTGTTATAGAGGTTTTATCCCACAGAGACATAGTGGGGATGTGACCAATTATCAGTGAGTATTTGATGAGATGATGACATTCACCTAGCAACCATACCAAGAGTGCCATCAGTGCTCAGATTCATGGAAGCTAGAGTATATGCGATATAGTAGGCCATTGATGGGTCAGAGCATAGATATAGTAGAGTGATTCATGATCAAGCAAGTATGGTAGTAGTTTGTGGAGTGACAGGGGATATCAATGGAGACAACCACCAATCCTCAAATGCATGCTAATGAGGCCCTAGGTTGGTTATCGATGTTGGACTATCAGATAGTGGTACAGGAGATAGCAACTCTACTGGTGACTCCCTAGGATTGCCATCCAGATGTGGCAGATGTGAGGGTAGACCTGGTATACCTTTATGAGAGGTAGAGGCACCCATTCCCATAATTTATAGAGCCTAATGCACTACCTATGGGAGTTGTACATGGAGGGGGTGAAGGCGGGAGATGGATGGAGGTTGGAGAGGGATCTCGAGTAGGGATGAGGAGGACATGGGAATAGACCATGAGGGAGATGGAGGAGGAGGAGGAGGAGGTGCCACAAAGGCAATGGTGGGTAGCATTGGTAAAGGAGGTGCAAGCAGAGTAGATGCAGGTGGAGTAGGCACAAGCAGAGTAGCCAGCATAGGCAGAGAAAGTGTAGGTAGAGCAACTAGCACAAGGAGGTGATGACTAGGATGTGAGGATCCAAGATCTAGAGATAGAGTTGCAGATAGCACAAATAGCCATTGTAGTGCAAGACCAGTAGTTGATAGATGAGTGAACATGGGTGGATGAGCTCTGGAGGGAGTGAGACACCACTAGTCAAGAGGCATCACATCATGGTGCATGTGCTACTTATTATTATGCCACCTATAGGAGTATGGTGCCACCAGGGTAGGGACTTCCTGATTACTTAGAGTGAGTGGGAAAATCAAAGGGTGTGGTATAGCTACTAGATAGGAGACAAGCTCCACCAACTCCTCCTATTGCAGAGGGTGCTAGTTAGTCATAGGCTAAGAGTTTTCATATTTTGAGTGTATA
Source organism: Cupressus sempervirens (assembly GCA_028749045.1). Classification (NCBI taxonomy): domain Eukaryota; kingdom Viridiplantae; phylum Streptophyta; class Pinopsida; order Cupressales; family Cupressaceae; genus Cupressus; species Cupressus sempervirens. The sequence goes on from CM053793.1 coordinate 260,180,236, forward strand.
GCATGTATTTTTGAGATGGATATCTAGATTTTGGATCTCATTTTGTATATGTACTCTGACACATTGAGATATATGTGTATATATATATATATATATATATATATATATATATATATATATATATATATATATATATATATATATATATATATATATATATATATATATATATATATATATATATATATATATATATATATGAGATACTAGATTTTGATTTGGCAGTTTTGTGTACTTATCTCAAATGGATGTTTTAGCATTTTAGTTTTTATGTGATGTTTCAATTTTAGTTTCTTGCCCATATATGCATTTTCTTGGATAGTTATGCTCATGTATCTCTCTTATGTGTGATGCTTTTAGCTCTTACGTGTATGATGTAGACTTTATGTTTCTAAAAACATGTGACACTTGGATAAATTGAATGTGATTGTTTGGATTAACCCCTTATGATGACAAGATAACAAGATAGAGATGAAATGAAACATCAAGAAGATGAAAGATAAAGAAAGCAAAGAAGAAACTGAAAATAGTTAGCCAAAATTTCCACAAAAAATGAAGAGAGAGCTCTCCCCACACGCAAGAATGCAAGACTAGACTAGAAAATGGACCTAAAATGCAAGCGAATATGCAAAGTGGTTTACTAGCAAGAAGCACATAACATTTAGACTCTTAATTTCATCATTGAGCATTTATTAGGGACATCATGAGATCATACAACCATCACTAGTATAACTATGAGGATATGAATATGATCAATATCAGATAGGCATATGGAAATCCAATCTAAGCATCAGAGAAATGTAAGTCAAGATAACTACGCAATTAGATTCCCTAAGTTTAATTTAGCAAGATTACACCTATATCATGGCATAAGTGCTAGCATAAACCTTGAGTGTGGTCTTGCGAAACAGTCAAGGATGATACATTTTTAAGTCAAAATGTTGAATGGGTCAAGCATAAATGCTTACAACAATATAGACAAACAAAGTATACCCACAAGCAGAAATCAAGAAAATCTGCCGCATGCCCCCAGTCTTCTAGTCAATGAAATCCTTGAAAGACTATTGAGGGATGGAACATCTAGTAAAGAAATCATCATAGACAGCACACAAAGTAGATAAATATTAGCATAGCTTAGTCATTTAAGTGTTTAAGTGTTTGTGTGTAAGTCACTTGGCCATTTCTTCAAGACTTGATCCTGATAGTGAGAAATACTGCAACATCGAAGACAGTAGGTAAACTATTTGAGAAGTGTTGAGAAACACTTGATGTCAAGTTGGGGGGTAGTGTTGAGAAACACTATTTTGTAAGTTGTCAAAGAAATCATAATGCACAAGGATACCTCAAAATAGGCTAAGCATTTGTGCCCCCAAGATGAGGACAAGAAAATAATCCCAAGCTAGGAAATGTATAGCAAAATGGGTGATTGAGACTAATAGACATATGTGCAAGGGGCTCAAATAGAGCCTATTTCTAGGTTTTCACTTCTTCTTTTTTTTGGGTGATACAACAAAGCATCTATTGCTAGGTTTTCACTAAGATGATCATTTTTTAGGACATTTTCAGATTTTTAGGATTTTTTTCAAAATCATAAATATATACAGCATAGTTGAGCAACAAGCCTCTAAGCATAAAAATTATTGAAGTGTAAGATATTCATAGGTTCTACAAGCTCTTCCCCTTTAGGAGTACACAACTAATAAGAAGAAAACCCAGATGCTACTATGATAATGTAAGCACCCAACAAATTAGGTTCAAATTTTCCTTTCTGCTCTTGATGTTGATGATTTTTTGGATTTTCTCTAAGCATGAGTTCACCTACTTGAAATTCATGAGGGTGAACTTTCTTGTTATACTAAGTAGACATGTGCTTCTGATAAGCTCTCATGTGATCAAAAATAGCCTTACAACATTCATCAAGAGTCTCTAATTCATGTACTTGCATAGCTCTATGGTCCTCATCAGTTATCAACCCATGTAAGGAGACTCGCAAGGAGGGGATCTCGACTTCTAATGAGAGGATAGCCTTAGAGCCATGGACTAGAGGAAAGGGCGTGGCCCATGTAGGAGTACGAATGGTAGTTCTATAGGCCCAAAGTGTTGGATTTATCTGTAGCTACCAATCTCTCCCAAACTTATGAACTGTGCGATGCAAGATTTTCAGCAATATTTTATTGGAAGCCTCTACTTGACCATTCCCTTGAGGGTAATAAATACAAGACCAATGTTTTTTGATGCAAAATTTATTGCATAACTATTTGAGGTCTTTATTTTTGAACTTTCCTTCATTATCAGTAAAAATGGAAGAAGGAATACCATAATTGCAAATGATGTGGTTCAATACAAATAAGGCAACATGTTTTCCTATAGTAGCAGATAGTGGCATAGCCTCGACCCATTTGGTAAAATACTCAGTTGCTGTAATGATGAACTCATGACCACTAGATGAACTAGGGTGAATCTTGCCTACCAAGTCAAAGGCCCATTGTTGGAATGGCTAGTATGTCATAGAGGGAATTAGCTCACATCCAGGAGCATGAATTAGGTTACCATGAAGTTGACATTTTTGATAGGATCTGGCATAATGAAAAGCATCAGCTTGCATAGTAGGCCAGTAATATTCTACCCTAAGTAGTTTTCAAGAAAGTGCAAGGTTGTTTGAATGTGCCCCACAAATGCCATCATGGACTTTGGAAAGTGCCTTCTTAGACTCTCCTAGCTCTAAACACCTAAGCAAAATTCTGTCTAGAACCTTCCTATACAAGTCACCAGAGACCAAATTGTAATGTGAAGCATTACGAAGGAGTTGGCATTTTTGGTTGTGCATGAGGGTTTTAGGTATAACCTAATCATGCAGGTAGGAGAAGATAGTTGCATAGCAAGAGGAATCGTGACCTAAAATAGTGAAGATTACTTGGTTTTTTGAAGAATCATAGGCTAGATGATGTAGTTCTTCCACCAAGATCTCAAATCATGATTCATGTTCTTGTAGTTGAAGGATAGATGCTAGATTATCCATAGCATTGACAGCCTTGTTTTTTGCTCTAGGAATTTGTTGGAACATCACAAAAGTGAAATAGTTCCTTAGAGCATCTATGAACTTCTTATAAGGGATCAAGTTGTTATCTTTTGTTTGATAGTTATTGTTCACTTGGTTTATAACAAGTTGAGAGTCTTCATAGATATGAAATTCAGTTACTCTCCATTCAAGAGCCATTTTGATTCCATTTGTGAATGCCTCATATTTTGCAATGTTGTTTGTACAAGGGAATAAGAGTTTGTAAGACTTGGGAATCGTATATCCATGAGGAGAAACAAACAAGACACCTACTCCAACTCCATTCTATGTATGAGACCTATCAAAGAACATTTTCCAAGTTCTCTCAGTGATGTACATAATTGAGGCATCTAGAAACTCAATTTGCATAGGTGTTGTATCTTTGAGTTGAAAGTCAACCAACTAGTCAGCTATGGCCTATCCTTTGATTGTCTTATGTTCAACATATTGAATGTCAAATTTAGAAAGAGTCATCATACATTTAGCAAGATGACCAATAAGTGCATCTTTACTTAACAAATATTTCAAAAGAATCTATCTTAGCAATCAAGTGAACTATATATGTGCCAACATATAATGTCATAGCTTTTGAGAGGAAAATACCATAGCAAGGCATGCCTTCTCTATACTTGTATAGTTTATTTCATAAGCTACCAAAGTTTGAATAATATACTATATGGCTCTTTCTTTACCTGTTTCATCACTTTGGGCCAAGAGTGCTCCTAGAGAAGAATGTGTAGCTAAAATATATAGAATCAAAGGTTTTTCCAAGTAGCCTTTGATTTGATCTAAAATTTGTTGACAATCACTATTTCAAATATGGGTAGATCCTTTATGCAGTTTTTTATTGAGAGTTTGAGCCTTATCAACCAATTGAGAGATAAATCTTCTTATGGATTGTAGACATCCTTGCAGACTTCTAAGCTGACTGATATTCTTTGGTGGAGGCATATCCATGATAGCTTGGACTTCTTCAGGATCAACCTCGATGCCTTTTGCTGAAATGATATACCCTAGCAATTTCCCAAAAGTGACACCAAAGGCACATTTTTTTGGATTTATCCTAAGTTGAAATTGTTCCATATGGTCCAATATCAGACTGAGGTCTCTGAGATGTATGTCTCATCTTTTAGATTTAGCCAGTGTTTCATCAACATAGTCTTCCATGTTTTTATGCATCATATCATGAAAGATGGTTATCATTGCTCTTTGATATGTAGCACCAGCATTTTTAAGCCCAAAAGGCATGACATTCCATAAAAGATACCCCATGCACATGTAAAAGCTATCTTTTCTTGGTCTGCTAGGGCTATCTTGATTTGGTTATACTCAAAAAATCCATCCATGAGTGAGTACATCTCATAACCTGTAGTCATGTCCACTATCATATCAATGTTTGGTAGTGGAAAGTCATGCTTGGGGCATGCCTTTTTGAAATCTCTAAAATTAGTACAAACTCGTATGGATTTTTCATGCTTAGAGATAGGTAAAATTTTGGAAATCCACTCTGCATAATCAATGGCCCTAATGAAGTTTGGACTTAAGAGTTTTTCCAACTCTACCTTGACTAGTAGGGCCACATGGGGATGAATTTTTCTCAACTTCTATTTGACAATCTTGATATCTAGTGAGATTGATAAGTGATGCATGATGAGATCTGTATCAAGCCCTGACATATCAGAGTTTGTCCATGTGAAGTTGACCTTCGTGTCTTGAAAGAATTGAGCAAATTGTGTCTTTTCTTGATTTGACAAGGACTGAGCTACATGAATAATCTTAGGACATTCTTCTATACCCAAGTTGATAGGCTATGTAGGTTCAATGAGAACTAAAGATCTATCTTGGAAATAGCTTGGTAGACTACCAAGTACCTCATCTGTAGGTGCCTCAGGGAGGATTTCAGCATTAGATATGCCTTTATTTTTACTTTTTTGAGGATCAAGCACTACCACAATGTGGTTTTCAACATTTGACTATTTATTTTTTCTTTTAATTTTTTTACTGAGGTACTTGATATCTAATTCTATCATGTTAATCATGGGTTCACTAGTGGAAGAAGTGATAGTTTCAATGGCATTCAAGTAACAATCAATCTCATAGTCATTTTGGAAAGATTGTATTTCAGGTCTTTGATTTTGGAGAGACCAATCTATGAGATCTAGGTGAATTAGCGAGAGTGAGGTGGAAGTTTCAATTTGATTGATATGGAAGGAGTCATCTTTGGTGACTTGTGAAGTCAAGTCTATAAAGAATGCCACAAAGGAGTCTAGCTCAGGAATAGACTAGAGGAACTAGCGTGATCCATTGAGACATGTGAGTCAAATGCTTTTGACCCTATACTAGACCATTTGACTACATTTGGTTGGGTTGTATAGGCATGGATTACATCCTCCCCTAGCTCAAAAGATGCATCCAAGAGACTTTCCCACTCATACTCATGAGAATCTATACTTTGATCCCTAGCTTGAAGACGAGCAATATTCTGTCTAGTTCATCCTCTATTCATGTCCTTAGGAGTAGATTCTTCTTGTTCCTCTTGTTGGGAGGTAGAAGCTTCCTCATTATTATTAATATTCAATATTTGTTCTCCCCAAAGGAGGGAAGTGAGAGGGACAAATTCTTCATCTTGTGAAGTGGTAGCAATTATGGGAGGGTCATCATCCTCCAATTCATTAGACGTGGGAAATCTTTGACCACATGTTTGTATATCATTATCTAGCCCAAAGCCCAGACCAACAGTGTCTCAAGTATCACAACCTTGAGTGTGACTTAAAGGTTCAACTAGAGCATTTTTATGACCAGTTAATGACCCATGGCCTTGATAGCCCATTTTTGTCAAAAATTTATAGCCTTTTCCATATCTTTTAGGAGAAATAGGAGTAGTCACTGTAACTTCCTCATCTTCCTCCTCTTTGTAGATCCAATCCTTAATGGCCTGTTCTTCCTTTTCTACTTCTAGAGGTACTGATGATTGCACAAAAGTGCCAAAAAGTGTCATAGCAGAAGCAGAAGGCTTCTTTGTAGTAGTTGGTTTCCCATAAGACCAAGGGGAAACTGGTAAGGCAGCAATAGAGTCCAAAGTGTACTCGCCCATACCAAGGCTCATCATTTTCATTTTATGTGCACACTCCTTGAAAGACAGTGTTAGCTCGTGAGAAGAGAAATTATGTGGAACCAGTGTTTCAGTGGCAAATAATGTGTTGATAGACATGGAGTTGTCACCTGGGACAACTACTTCAGTACCATTAAAAGGGAACTTGATGCACTGATGGTACGTAGAGGACACTGCTTGCATGTCATGGATCCATGGTCATCCCAACAACAAGTTGTATGCAAGTGGTATGTCTAAGAATTGGAAAATGATATTCTTCTCAACTGGACAAACTTTGATTGGAAGCACAATTAGACCTTTAGAAGGCTTTTCAACCTCATAATAGGCCTTTATAGTGATCTTGCACTTAGGATCAATGGCAAATTCAAACATGCCCAACTGCTGGATTACATTGAATGAAATCATATTTAACCCTACACCATTGTCCATTAGGAATCGACAAACATGGGTACATAGATTTGAACTTTGACATGGAGAGAAAGGTTATGGGGATGACTAAGAGCTCGGTCATCTTCTTCAGAAAAGGTGAGATAGTGAGGTGAAGAGATGTGATTCACCATAGCTTGGAACCGTTCTACATCAATATCTATGGGAATGTTGGCAGAACATAAAGCTTTCTCAAGGATATCCTTATGCAAAGGAGATAACTCTAGTAATTCAAAAATGGAGATTTGTGCTTGTGTGCATTGTAGTTGGCTATAAAGATCATAGTTGGAGATCTTGGAAGCAATTGGTTGCTTAGATGATGAAGCATTTTTAAGGTCATGAGTAACTTTTAGGACAACCTTAGATTAACCCCTAGTAACAGTGTTAAGTGGTTCATTCAATGAAGAGGAAGACTTAGCCACTTAGAGTACCACCTTGGGTCTAGTATTAGTATGGCCTTGAGGAGTGGATCATGTCCTTAAGACCACTTTTGGTCATTCATCTTCAGCATCATAATTTGGACAATTGTCATTGTTGGAGCTTGCCATACATATGTATTCAACGGGCTCAAGCATGCCTATAACATTATCAGTGTTAGTGTAAGCATAACTAATTTATGTCTCATGATTCTTTTTCATAGCTTTTGAGGTTTCTCCCTTTTCATATTTTGGAAAGGGTTGTTTAAAAGCTTTATGGTCAGAATTTTTAATGAGGCCATCTATGACAACTTTTCCTTCTTCAATGAGATCTTGAATTACGTCTTTGAGCTTAAAACAGTTTTCAGTGTTATGACCCTTGCTTCGATGATAACTGCAAGTGTGGTCTTTTGTTGTCTGGCAAGGTAACCAACTTGTTTGTAATTAAATTTTTTAAAACCACTTCATAAGGTTTGACCATAGGTGTGTAAACATGTCACTTCTTTGTAGATTTAGGGCCTTTATCAAAGGTTTGTGGCTTTGAACCTTCTTGTTGTTTTGCAGCATAGATGGCGCTAGAAAGGTTAAACACAAGTTCATTGGTCTTAGGAGTGTCCATTACTCCATCATTGACAACATTCTTGTTCTTATTCCAAGGTTTTCCTTTGTCTTTACCATTTCCATTGTTATTTTTGTCTTTATTTATAACAATGTCACCTTTTTTAATAGCAACATCCTCAATGTGATATACACTCTCCACCATGGCATTGAAGGATGTGAATAACTATTTCCTTGGATCAAAGTATAACTCAGATACAAGCATATTGACAAAAATGTCAAATTTTTCAGCCTCAAGCACTTGCCGAGGATACCAAGAGTATAAAGATCTCCATCATTGAAGGTATATTGCAAAAGGTTCTCCCAATTTTTGTTTTATGTTGCATAAGTCTAGCACAATCACAGGATGTTGAATGTTGTATGAATATTGCTAGATGAAGCATTGTGCAAGCTAGTCAAATGTTTTAAGAGGAGGACTCAGTTTTGTAAACCATTCCATAGGTTGTCCTCTTAGACTCTTAGGAAATAACCTCATAAGAAAGGTGTCTTCATGCATAAAATCCATCCTAAGAGCATAGAAATATCTCACATGATCATGAGGATCACCATTTCCATCATATTGGTCATACTTAGGAACCTCTATATCTTTAGGAAATGGTAGCATGTAAAGACTATTATCAAATGGAAGAGCAAAAATTGATTCAACAAATAATGTCTTAGGTGGCTCTTTTGAAGTGTGTAGTTGTGCAAATTGTTTCCTTAGTTCCTATATTTCTTTCCTTAAGATTTCAGCCTTAGTGGACTTTCATTTTGGAATTATATGCTCAACATCAAAACCTTGAGGGAGTTTCCATCCCCTACCTACCATGTATTAGAAGTATTGGTCTATGTTTTCCTCTAAAGCTCTAAGCATTAGTTTTTGGGTAAATTCGTATTGTTCAAATTTGATCACATCATCGCTAGTTACTTCTTCATCGCTATCATGATGGGATGGTTTAGGTGGTGAAGGACATGCACCAGTACTAGCTCTAGGAGTCCTTGGTGGTGTGTAATTGCCATCATTGTTCTCAAAAAGATTTTGAGGACAAGTTCCTTTATGTACTCCATAGCGTGCCTGATTGTCAGTGTCAACTTGTTGGTTTTCTCTTTCCATAGCGTATATAGCCTCCAAAGTCTTTTGGGTTTCATGTGCTTGTTCTTCTAAGAAAAATTTAATTTCATCAAGGTGCACCATAGTGGCTATACTGCTTGTATCCTTGGGTGTCTCAGAGGTGTACCAAATGGATTTTCAAAACTATAAAGTCAGTTGTGTCGAACATTGGTCATTTGTGTTTGAGCAAATTCGAGATTCTTATCACTAGGTTGCTTGCAAGGATGTTTGGGTGGTGTTTCCAATTTCCTAAAAATGAAAGGAGTATTATTACCATCACCATCTTGGTGTCTAGTTGTGACCAAAATGTAAGGATTTTTCTTTGCTTAATAGGATAAGAGAAGTATGTTGGATTTGAAGCTATCACAACCAAGATTAGTCACTTGTCAAAGTATATCATATGGCTTGTCAAACAGCAATCCAAAATTTATAGCACTGGTGACTCGAGCCAAGTAGGTGAGCAAGAAGCTCAATAGTGAATAGCTAAAAGAGAGGTAACCAAATTTTACAAGTGATTCATCAAGGATGTTTTAAGACTTACATTTGATGGAAACTATGGAAACTAAGATAAAATGAGAATACAAAATGCAGTTATGTGAAAACATGTATGAGAGTGTTACAATCCAAATATTAAGCTATGTGAGATAGATTATTGCGAAATAGAAGATAAACTAACATGCAACATGAATCTAAACTAAAATGCTATGGTATGAGATAATGTAGACAAGAAATAGAAGTTCTGCACAAAGTTCCAAAAAAACCTGTTAGAAAACCTGCAGCATAACAATACTCAAAAGATGGATCCTTTGAGGGGTAAAGCTCTCTCCCTTTTAAAGTCATATAGATGGTGGAGATCAAGATGAAGATGGTGGATGATCAATAGTGGAATTCAAAAAGAGGAGTGATCCATATGCACACAAAAATTAACCAATAGAATATAAGTTGACTTGTCATATAAGACAAAAGTCATAAAGCCTTTTCTTTTAATTGCAAAATAGAAAAAGGACTTTATGTTTGCACTTTAAGTACATTAGAAGAATGGGGTCTTTTATTTAATTAAAAGGGGACATGTTCTTTTAATAAAATAATGAACTTAGGATAACATAGTCAAACTATAGGTTATAATCAAATAAATTGATTATTAGAAATTTGGTCTAGGTAAATGATTAAATTAGTTTAGCCAAAATGTTGAGAAGGGGGCTAATAGTCTAGATGAACATTTTTAGGTGATTACACTAATTATATTGAAGGCTATTCTTTCAAATTTTTAATTTAGGGACCTTGTCAACTTTTCCCAAGGTTGAGTTGTAGAATCATCCAAATCTATCTGTAATATATGTAGCATAAAATTAAGAGAAGTAAATTTACCATGTGAATATTTTTACTTTGGGATGTGATCTTATCTTTTGGTTTGATGGAAAATAAATTGTGAGGGATTGTTCCTACTGTTGTTTTATGTGTCTATTCTTGGCAATTCTTATTCTTTTCTTTTATGTACCTATGTTACCTACTATAGCACAAGACACACTCAAATTAACACCTTGCAGGTGGCTCTCCAAGTGTTATGTGCATGCAACATTTCCAAATTTAATTATTATAATCAAGTATATTATTTCTAATAGTTTTAATTGTGAATGATTAAAATTTAGCTATAGTCAAACAAGAGTACACAATATTTTTTAGTTTTATTACTATTTGGTTTGTAGATCTATAAACAAAATATGAAGTCTTGTTTGAGTTTCAGCTATCATTAGCTAATTTCAATATTTTAAAATTTTTTGACGTACTTCTACTTAGTATCTTCTTGATCCACACATCTTACATTTAGCATAAGCAAACATTATTCTTCTTGACATATGAAGATTATGGTATTGAAAAATTGATTGAATGTATTTAAATGGAGATGTCGATACTATTAAATTTTTACAATTTGGTCATATAGTTACTTGTTCTAGCTATTTGTCTAAGTAATGTGTTATACATGTTCATTCCCACCGCAAAACTAATGCTCTATCCAAGTATAGTTAGATGATTCTAGATGCTTTTGAAATTTCCCCCTCACAAATAATAGTTGTCTAGACTCAGATTGAATTTTTCTCCTCTTGTACTTTCCCTCCTTGAAATCACATTCTACAGACTTTATTCTTCAATCAATTCTATCCAAATTTATGGGATTAATTCATTTTTAAATTTCCCTTTCTAGAAATTGATGCCTTTCATTTTTCCCAAATTAAACTCAACTTTCTATTTGATCACTCTCTACAACATTGCTATCAACTTCATGAATGTGCAGGCTTCTCGACTCGAAGAGCTAATATGTTAAGGATATAAGAGTGAACTTTTCCTATACACTTGGGAAAATCTAGACATCTCTTCATATTTTACTATCATAAAATGTTTTACATTTTCTCTAGATCATGTTACACATTGCTCCAGCAAAATTAGAAGCAATTCTACTAACTCATGTTGAGATTGTTGTAAGCTATAATACCTTTTGCAAGTCCAGGTTTAGGATTTCGCTATCTACAATACCCAACCCTTGAAGTGAAATTATTTTTTTATATATGAAATGGTGTCTTCCATTCTAATTATTCAACAAGTTTTAAGGCTTGTATCAAGACCACTTTTCTCAAGCTAAATAGATATAAACTAAATAAGTAATCGATAAGATTGCTTAGGTCATCACTAAACTATACTCTCTTAGCAAAACCTATGCTTGAGGAATGTTTTTTCTCTCCTTATCTTATTTCTTATATGATGTTCTATTGAGCTAACTTGGTATCTATTTTTTATCAGCTAGTGTTGATCATATGTTGTGTTATTGTAATTTGTACTATTGTCTATAGTATTCTTTAGCCTAATTAACCTCCTATTTCTAGCTAAACTTTTAATATATAAAATTAATTGAATCTCATTACAAATCTCTTGGTCAATAGTAAATCTTATAAGAGGAGTTTTAATGCTAGTGATCTATGAGAAACTACAATTGGAATCATTTTTGTATTGTTATTCATGTCAAATCTATTGATAAGATAGTTTGCTATCTAATCTAAATGTCATAACTATCTTATTGATGAAGAGAATTTGAGAAGTTTCTCATAAGAAAAACATAAAGAGGAAATGTTGAGTTATTAAAAGGAAGCTACAATGGACATTTGATTAGTTATAATTTCATGAGACAAAGTGATTATTTAAATCATGATGATAAAGGAGAGAATAGTAATGTTCAATCCTTAATAGTAAAAGCCAAGACAAATCACTTATGTAAGGCTTGACTGAGTAATAGAGTAAGACACAATGGAATTTTGAAATTTATGCTGAGTAATGCTAGTGTCAATTGAGCCACAGTAAGTGTCGAGAAAATTTACATTAGTATCGACTGAGCGAGAGTGTTGATTTCTAGTAGGAAGCTCTTTAGAGACTGAGGAATTCAATGATGACCATGTGTCAAAACTTAGTGTTGGCTGAGGATAAATATTTTAACTATTTGTAAGAAATTGTAATTTCCAGCCAACTAAGTTGATTTCTTGGGATATGGAAAACATGTTGAAGATAAGGATAGATGAGTTGGATCAATTAATTTGAGGAGAGGATTAGGTAAATGCTCTAAGAGATAAATTCAAGAAGAAGTTTCTAGAAAAGGAGAGATAAATAGAATGGTGATTAGATACATTGTATCTATTGAATCAAATCATGAACTAGAGAAGTTGTGCATGTTTCAAAGAGTTCCAAGGAGTTGGAGCTATTACTAATGTTCTTGACTAGTAAATCTAACAAAAAAGTGTAATTGAGTTGAGAAGAAGTGTAGGATGATTGCTTCAATAGTTTCCAAGAAAATCTGAAATTGAGATGATGATGGAGGCCACACAATGAATTAGTGTGACAAGCAAAACAAAGATCTAAAACTGCAAAAGTGAGTTGTATTCATACATATCAAACCTTGTTGTTTCTTTATAATCATTGTAAATAATATACATTGAAATCATTTAATCAATGTTGACCTAACAGTGATAAGGACATAATAGTTTCTACTATAATCTCAATAACAATATTAACTAGTAATTCACTATCCTAATATAACAGGCTTATAGAATGTAAACATGAAAATGTAAAACACTGTAATAACATTCAACACAAGTTTGAATGACTGATTCACCCCCACTAGTTATTCTAAATATTCTAAGATAGTCATAGATTTTATTAATTAAAATTAAATAGCAAGATTTCCTTACAACGTAGTAATTCACATGCAGAAGAGAAGGAAATACATAGTAATCTAAAAATGATTCATATTTGCAAATGGCTACAAACCACTAACATGGTAACTCCACAATTTGTTCCTCTTCATGTCTTTGTGTGTGAAAATTACATTTCCCTTGAAGTGACCTTAGAATGAATGTAGTAGAAGAGTTGGTCTAAATGGTTGACAACATACTAGAAGATGTCTTGTTCTTATACTTTGTCCATTATAGCCATACAAAAATCATTACACAATCATTTTCTAAACCTAACTATGATCCTCTTTATTGGTGCAGGAACAAATTATTTCACAAAAATTGTACCTTTGAAACACTTGCCAAGCTCTACATATACTCTTTAGTAGTCTTTTCTTTATATACTACTATAATTAACATGTTGTAGATAAGTTAATCTTTATATCTTACAGTTTTTTTGCTTTCATTCGCAATGAAAATCGATAAGCATGAACTCCTTGTAAACAAGTTATTATATATATCTCAACTTTAGGAGCTTGAACTTGTTTCACTTAAAGTCACTTATTGCTTTAATTGTAAGATGTATTTAACTCCTATAAATGATATAATGATATCTACCAATGAATGATAATATTTTCTATAATATTGCATTTTGGTTTTCTTTCTTTATATTTAGGTTATGTGTTTTTTATCAAGAAACATTATAGATTTATAATCTTCTCTACCTTCAAATTCTTTAGAATTTATAACTCTTAATATTGTGTAGATATCTTCAATAAATCTTCTACTCTTATTCATAGAATTGACTTTGAAATCTTTCTTTATCTATTTTCTTCCTTCAATATCTCTATAGAGTATGTTATTTTCATGTTGTTAAGAATTTTGTAACTAGCATTTGGGTCCCTAATTAATATAGTGTGTAGCATAGGTTAGTGTGTAAAAAATCACAACTTAACATCAAAAATTTTCTTGGCAGCAATTGATGTAGAGTGACAATTTTTCTCAGCAATTAAAGGTGTCAATTGATAGGCAGTTGGTTTTGAGTGAAATTAGCAGAGTAAGGAGCTAAGTGGCTTGGAAATAAAGGGTTCTTGACATAAGAGGATGTCCAATGAGCTTGGCCCTAAAGAGAACATAGAAGATCTTGAGTGAGTAGATCATGAGATCTTTTAACATGTGAATTGAATGAGTTAACAACAAACTTTCGACCATTAAAACATAGAGAAGAAAAAAAACACTTGCAAGTATGGACTTCTCAAATACTACACACCATACAATAATGAATAGAAAGGAGAAAATAATGAGTTAACACAATTGGATTAATTATTATGCCTACTTGCTTGCTTTCTAATCAACTAGGTTAAACTATTTCAAAATATGGGAGCATTTGGCTTCAACCAGAAAACACTAAAATACTTCAACTGATATAGTTTAATCTTAAACTTATAGCATGAAAGGTTGCATACAATAATTCCTAGAGAAATCATTGCTTCATAGGGAAAACAAAAATGAACTTACAAAATGATAGAGAGATTCAACCCATGTTGCTGCAAATACTAAGACTAAACCTTCCTTTTGTTCTTTGATATTTGCTCTGAATATTCCTTTCACCTCTGCTCTAATATGTTGATATTCCTTTTTCTTTGCACTCTTCTCCACTTCTTCTCCTTCTTCTTGATCAAATGAATGAGCTTCATTCCTTTTTTTATGGATTCAAAAAATTTCCCTCTCTTTTTGAGTTTCAAACTCACACACAAAAATGAATTTTGTCAGATGGATAGGTGGTTGTTTAGCTCAAGGAGCAACCGATCATTGTATTTTCAAATTCTTGATACTCCCCCTTTTCCTAAGTCAAACAAAGAAAGGATCTCTTCTGATCCAAATTAACAACACCAAGACTCCTTCTTAGGTGCACAAAAGTTGATGTGCCTAAAGGCTTAGTAAATATGTCGGCTAGTTGTTACTCAGACTTACAAAATTCCATTTTGATGTCTCCATTCTCCACCAACTCTAATGAAGTGATATATGATTTCCATATACTTGCTTCTCCTATGGAAGACTAGATTTCTAGATAGTGCAATTATGGAGATGTTGTCACAAAAGATTATGGTTCCATCCTCTTGCTTTTCACTCAAATATGTCAAGATTCTCCTTAACCATATAGCTTGACCTGGTGCTACATTCATTGCTATGTATTCAGCCTCTCTTTTAGATTAAGAAACAATATGTTACTTCTTAAATACCCATGAAATTGTAGTTGATCCCATATGGAACATGTATCCAGAAGTGCTCTTCCTATTATCTATGCTTCCAACCCAATAACTATTAGTGTAACCAACCAACTTGAAATCATCATCTATAGTATACAAAATCTAAAATCCCTTGGTACCATTCATGTTCCTTAGGATCTTCTTTCCTTCTTACCAATAGGAATCCTTTGGTGTTTCCATAAATTTAAAAATGAGACTTACTGCATGCATCATGTCAGGCCGAGTTGTGATGTAGACACAACCAAGCACAGAATGGACACAACAACAAAGGGAAAACTTTATTAACTATGAAAATATGCTAGTACACTTAGTGCAGAGAAAATAGACTCCAAAATGTACCCTATGAGCTTACAATAGCAGAAATCTGGAGATAATTTCTTCTCCCAATACCTTCTCTCAAACTCCACTCCGACCTGCCCTTTACAATGCCAAAAATGTCCTTAAATAGACCCCAAAGGGTTAAGGACTAGGAATACATTCTAGAAAGTGCTAGTTGGCATCGACCATGAAAATGGAAGGCTCCAAAAGTTTCTTTAGAAGTTGGTGCAAAATTAGAAGATTCCAGAAACGGTAGCCAAACTTGTGGGAGGCATAACTTTTGAACCGTAGCTCTGATTGACAAACCATTTACATTTTTGGAAAGGTCTCGAAGCACTCTATAGCCCCATGGACCATCTTCTCTTGTCCCCCATTTTTTAGGCCTATATGAGGTCATTTAATGGCTCAATATTGACTTTGACGCATTCTTAGGAGGTCTCTAGAAACTAAAAAATTGTGATAACTTTCAAATCATGCAGCCTTTTGACCTGATTCCTTTTTTGAAATGTTTTAAATTAAAATTTTTATCATCCCTCCAATTTACACCTTCTAAATCACCATAATTATGGCTCAATTATATAGTCCTATTTTTTTAGCATTAATACATATCCCAAGGTGCTTAAATACTCTAACCTAGAACTCTAATTGTGAAATTGTGAGAGTTGGAACCTTTATTTGACCCAAATGGGTATCCAGAAGTGAAAACACACAAAAATAGAAACTATGTATTGATACATTTTTTTGGGTGACACAGGATTGTGCTTATACCTCTGGATGCTCCTGCATTAAACACCCAGGGTAGATTGAAAAGTGACCCTATCACTTTATGGATGGTAGATGAAATCCCAAATGGGAAACCTCAGCTACTAATATCCAAGTTGAGTCCTCTATCAGCCATCCTTTCCACTTAACTAGGTACTCTTTATACTGCCTATTTTTGGTACTCCTACCCATATGACTATCCAAAATATCTTCTATCTCCTCCTTAGAAATAGGAATTGGACATGGTTCTAGTATCAACCCCTCATCTACACCATCATCATGATACTTTGTTAAGTCTGCAATGTTGAAGATAGGAGAAGTGTGAATTCTCTCTAGCAACTCCACCTCATATGCATTTCCTGAGTCATGTTTCTTCAAAATTTTGTACAAGCCAAAATTCTTCATTTTTAGCTTGTTGTAAGTACCTACTAGAAATCTTTCCTTTCTCAAGTGTACCATGACTAGATCCCCTACTTGGAACTCCTTATGTCTTCTCCTTTGATCAGACCTAGCTTTATATTATTGATTTATCTTGATAATGTGTGCCTGGACCTCCTCATGTAGGTGCTTGATATGTTCAACAAATTCTTCTGCTTCAGCACTTGTCCTCTCCCCTTGCTCCATCTTCCTAAATTCAGGCGTAGTCCTTGGGCTACTTCCATATAGAATTTGGAATGGTGATCCACTTGTAGTCCTATTTATAGAGTTATTTTAAGAAAATTCCACTTGTGGTAGAATAAAATCCCATCCCTTAGGCTTATCTCCAACTAAACTTCTCAGCAAATTGCCCAAACTTCTATTTACAACTTCTGTCTGGCCATCAGTCTATGGGTGATATGTAGAGTTGAACTTCAAGTCTGTTCTCAACTTTTTCCACAATGTTCTCCAAAAATACCCCACAAATTTAGTATCTCTATCAGCAACTATACTCCTTGGGAGACCATGTAGTCTCACTACCTCTCTAAAAAATAGGTTTGCAATATGGATGGCATCATGAGTTTTGTGGCATGGAATGAAATGTGCCATTTTGGAGAACCTATCAACCACCACAAATACTGAGTCATTTCCCCTTTGTGTCCTTAGCAATCCAAGAACAAAATCCATACTTATGTCCTCCCATGGCTTTGATGAAATAGGCAATGGTTGATATAGTCCAATATTGTGACTGAATCCCTTAGCCGCTTGACAAACCTAACAACTCTGTACAAACTTCTTCACATCTTGTGAAATATGAGGCCAAAAATAATGTTCTCTAAGAATGATAATATTTTTATCTTGACCAAAATGTCCTACCATCCCTCTACTGTGTTTTTTCTTAATTAGATTTTACCTCATGGAACTCCTTGGGATGCACAATTGGTTGCCTTTGAACAACATGCCATCCTGAATTAGATAGTCTAACCACTTGGTTTCATCTACAACAACAGGTTCTTTACAAGCTTTCCACGCTTCAAAAAAATTAGGATCTTTAGGGTACAGATTATTGAGTTCATCAAACCCAACTACTTCAACCTACATTACTATAAGCAATAACTGCCTCCTACTTAATGCATCTACAACCCTGTTAGATTTTCCACTTCTATGTTTTAACACAAATGTATAGCTCTACAAGAACTCTACCCACTTCATATGCCTCTAGTTTAATTTACCTTGGCTATTTAGATACTGTAATGCCTGGTGATCAGTATATAAAAAAAATTCTTTTGGCAATAAATAATGCCTCCATTTCTTTAAGGCCTAAACTATTGCATAAAAATCTTGATCATAAACATAATACTTATTTTTCACATCATTCATTTTTTCACTAAAATATGCAATATGCTTACCTTCTTGGCTCAATATAGCTCTACTAGCACTGCCACTAGCATCACAATCCACCTGGAACACCTTCCTAAAATCTAGAAGTGCCAACATAGGTTGTTCTTTCACCTTCTTCTTCAGCAAGTCAAAACTTCTTATAGCTACTACAGTCCATTTGAACTCTTTTCTATCCCCTCTTATTGTGTCAGTCAAGGGTGCACATATGCCACTAAAATTCTTAAAGAACTTTTTTAAAAAACTAACTAGACCATGAAATGATCTCACCTTAGTAGCAAACCTTGGAGTAGGCCATTCCAAGATGGCTTTTACCTTCTCTAGATCCATTTTTAGACCTTCAAGTGATACAACAAACCCGAAGTAGACTAACTCTTTCTTAGCAAAGCTACGCTTCTTTAGATTAATTAACAGTTTCTCTTCCATTAACCTTTCAAGGACACTACAAATATGCAATAAATGTTCTTCCAAATTCTTGCTGAAAATTAAAATATCATCCAAATAGACAATAAAATTTTTTCCTAAGAACTTCTTAAGTACCTCATTCATAAGTTGCATGAAGGTGCTTGGGCTGTTCGTTAATCCAAAAGGCATGACTAGCCACTCATAAAGACCCTCCTTGGTCTTGAAGGTAGTTTTCCACTCATCTCCCTCTTGTATCCATATCTAGTGATAGCCACTCTTGAGATCTATCTTTTCAAAGTGCTGAGCTCCACTCAAGTAGTCCATAAGATCATCCATTCTTGACAAAGAAAATTGATACTTGATGGTTATCCTATTTATAGCTTGAGAGTCTATGCACATTCTCTACTCTCCATCCTTCTTTAGTGCTAGTACTGTAGGTACTACACATGGACTTAGGCTCTCTTGAATCATACCCTTCCTCAATAACTCCTGAACCTATTTGTTTAGCTCCTTAGTTTCAGTAGAAGTCATTCTATGAGTAGCCTTGTTAGAAAAACTAGCTCTAGGGATTAAATCTATCTGATGACTAATTTTCCTTATAGGTGGCAATCCTTCTAGAACATTATCAGAGATGATACCTCCAAACTCACTTAATATATCTGAGACTTTGAGTGGTATTTCACTACTATCTTCCTTATCCTTTCTAGGATTCAAAGCATAGCACATACGTTGATGTCTCATGCCATCTAAAAAATTTCTTCCATCAAGAAGATAGATCCTAGCACTGCTGCATACTTTTTCACCTTCCTTTTTCATGGGCTTCAATTTGTGGCGAACTCCATCCTTTTTCAAAGAGTATGTGTTTTCATGACCATCATGTACTACATGTCTATCAAACTGCCATGGTCTTCCCAACAATAGATGGCAGACATCCATTGGAATAATATCGCAAAAAACTTCATCATGGTAACTACCAATTTTGAATTTCACCAAAACATTGTTCACTTACTGGGACCTTATGATCATCCTTCAACCAAGTGATCTGATAGGGCTAGGGGTGTTTCTCCCTCTTGAGCTTCAACTTAGAGACCATCTCCTTTGACACCAAGTTGTTAGTGCTACTACCATCAATGATCACATCGCAACATTTATTCTCACACTTGCACCTAGTACAAAATAGACTTCTCCTTTGTCCTAGTTCAATCTCAGTAGTTAGTAGGACCCTTTCATTTACTAAAGTCTCTCATCTTTCTACATCCTCTAAATGTGATGACTGTGCATCCTCATCCACATGAGCAACCCTAGCTTGGCCCTTAGCTCTCCTATCTGTCCTTTCTTATCAATGAGGGCATTTAAAGGCACAATGACCTTGTTCATTGCAATGGAAACAAGTACTATGAAAGCCTCCTCTTCTTGAACCTTGTCCACATCCTCTACCTCTTCCTCTCTAATCTCCAAAGTTTTGATCATGAGAGGGGTTGAAATCCTCATTCCTCTAGTTCTTGCTAGTACCTACATCTTCATTTTTCTTTTGGGTCTCATTTTGGCCCCCAAATGACCTACCACTTTTATTTAGCTTCTCTTCAACTCATAGGGAAAACTGGTATGCCTCTTCAACACTAGTCATTCTTACTAGACTTAATTCCTCTTGGATTCTAGGTCACAACCCACTAATATAACAAGAAACCTTCTCCTTATTTGCTTTTGCATGCCTTTCTCTAATTAGAAGTCAGTAAAACTCCTCTATATATTCTTGGACTAATTTTCCTACTTTCTTTAGCCCATGCTTCTTCTTAAACAAATCAAGCTTGTAGTCAACAAGAATGAACTACTTCTTTAGTTTGTCGACCATACGATCCCACCTCGTGATCTTCTCCTTTCATCTTCTATTCCTTTCCAATTGAACCTCTTTCCACCAAATTTTAGCATGGCCTTATAGTTTTGCCTTTGCAAACTTAACCCTTTCTAGATCCCTGATATCCTCATACTCAAAGTATTCTTCTAGTTTATTGATCTAGTCGATTAACTCATCCAATTTCAAATTTCTTGAAAAAATGTCTACATCAATTATAGATCTTTTTCCAAACTTAGTAATGACCCTAAAAAGCATTTTTGCTGCCTGATTCAAAACTTCCCCATCAACTTCCCCTTCTGGTCCAATTTCTTCTTCTTCATTGTCATCCTCACTTTCATCACCTGTAACAATATTTGTTCTCCTATGGAGGTCCTCCTGCAATGCTTGAACTTTCCTCTGAAGGGCTCTAACCTCCTTAGGATTAATAGCTCCAGCTCTTCCACCATGCTCTCTTTATGGAGGTTTCTTCTTAACTCAAACCCACAACCACATAGTCCTGGTGCAAACCACCTCATAGTCGGTGCTCTGTCTACCCACTCAAGAAAACCCACCCTGATACCACTTGATGGAGACACAACCAAGCATAGAATGGACACAACAAGAAAGGGAAAACTTTATAAACTATGAAAATAAGCTAGTACACTTAGTGCAAAGAAAATAGACTCCAAAACGTGCCCTATGGGCTTACAATAGCATAAATCTAGAGATAATTTCTTCCCCCAATACTTTCTCTCAAACTCCACTCTGAACTACCCTTTACAATTCTAGAAATGTCCTTAAATAGACCCCAAAGGGTTAAGGACTAGGAATACATTCTAGAAAGTTCTAGTTGGCATCGACCACCAAAATGGAAGGCTCTAGAAGTCGCTCTAGAAGTTGGTGCAAAATTAGAATATTCTAGAAATGGTAGTTGAACTTCCAAGAGGCATAACTTTTGAACCATAGCTCCAATTGACAAACCGTTTACATTTTTGAAAAGCTCTTGAAGCAGTCTATAGCCCTATGGACTAGCTTTGCTCATCCCCCATTTTTAAGCCTGTACAAGGTCATTTAATGCATCAATCCTGATTTTGAAGCATTCTTAGGAGGTCTCTAGAAATCAAAAAAAATTGTGATAACTTTCAAATCATGCAACCTTTTGACCCGATTCTTTTTTTGGAATGTTCTAAATTACAATTTGTATCATCCCTCCAATTTACAATTTCTAACTCACCATAATTATGGCTCAATTACATAGTCCTATTTTTTTGGCATTTACATGTATCCCAAGGTGCTTAAATACTCTAACCTAGAACTCCAATAGTGGAACTATGAGAGTCAGAACCTTTATTTGACCCAAATGGGTATCCAAAAGTGAAAACACACAAAAAAAAAAAAAAACTATGTCTAGGTACATTTTTTTAGGGTGACATAGGATTGCCCTTATACCTCTAGATTCTCCTACATCAAGTTTTTGTCAAATATATTAATATTGCAACCATACTCTTGTATAATTTTGGATTCACACTTTTGTTACAATCTTCCTTGCTAAACTTTAGATCAACTGCTATTTGTGTGGGGGTTTGCTTACTATTCTACATTTTGGATGTCTCCAATATCTTATTTGTATACTTTTCTTGAGAGATGAAGATGCTATCATGCATTTATTTTACTTCTATGCTTATAAAATACTTCAAGATACAAGGTCTATCATTTCAAACTCATTCTTCATGGCCTCTTTGAACTCACCAATTAGAAAATTATCATTTCCAATGAAGATTCAATACCTTACCATATGCCACATTGATGTAAAGATTGGGCTCACTAACACTTTTTCTAAAGCCACTACCCATAAGATAAGATTCAATTTTTTTCTCCCATTCCCTTGGAGCTTACTTGAGCCCATATAGAGCTCTCTTCAATCTATACACCTTGTATTCTTCACTCGAGACTTCATAACTAGGTGGCTACTCCACATAAACCTCTTCTTTCAATACACTATTCAAGAAGGTGGATTTCACATCCATTTGATATACCTTCAATTTCGTTGGGCTAAAATTGCTATGATTGTACACATAGTTTCCATTCTTGCAACCAAGGAATATGACTCATCATAATCTCTATCATAGTGTTGCTTGTTCTTCCTTGACATTATACAATTGTTCTTCCTTTATAGCTTATTCAAAGTAGATTGGATCACTATGATAAAATAATGCAAAATTTGCACTCATCAAATTCTTTATTATACATTTCCTCTTAGTATATCTCTCTTACACTCTTAGTCTTTCTTGGCAATAGGGATGCGAGAGTGGGATCTAAATTCTCAATATTGTTGCTGCTATTGTTTTGCATATTAGCTTAGGGTTGTCTTGAACTTCTTAGAATTGCCACTCAACATGTTAGAGGTTTCTTTACCTTCTAGCTTTGTCTATTTTTTCCATTTTTATTGCCCCATCATATTATTTATCACCAATGTATCCTTCTTCTTCAATGGTTAGCACTTTACTTGAAGTTCTTGAAGATTCATCTACTGAGCTAGCCCATGACTGATTTTCAAGAAAATCCATATCTCTTGAAATGATGATCTTCTTGGTGATTGGATCATACAACTTATAAGCCTTTGAATCTAAGCTATAGCAATTAAAGATACACTTCACACCTTTTTCATCCATATTTTTTCTATATTCCTTAAGCATGTGTGTATATGTTATACATACAAATGCTCTCAAGTGTTCAATTTTCCATCTATTCCTTGACCATGCCTCGACAGGAATCTTGTCACAAATTGACTTTGTAGAACACTTATTTATCAAATACGTTATTGTTGCTATAGCCTCTCCCCAATATTTAGTTGGGAGTTTTTTTTTTCTTTCATCTTGCTTCTTTCCATCTCAAAAATTGTCCTATTCTTCCTCCTACCACTCCATTTTTTTGTGGAGTATAATTGGTTGTAAGCTCCTTCTTAATGTCATTCTTCCTACAAAAATTTATAAACAAATTATAAGTATTCTCCCCTCCTCTATTTTTCCTAAGGACCTTAACATAGTGTCCACTTTCCTTTTCAACCAGATCTTTAAATTTAACAAATTTATCAAATTCTTTTGATTTGTTCTTCAATAAATACACTCATGTCCTATGACTAAAATCATCTATAAATGTCATAAAATAAGTACTCCCCCCATAGAAGTAGTTTGCATAGGGCCAACTAAATTAGAATGTACTAATTCTAATGGAGCCCTTGCTCTTCAAGAATTACCAGAATTAAAGAGAAGCCTATGTTTCTTACCCAAAATGTAAACCTCACACTTGTCATATGAATCTACAATACTTGGAAAACCATCTACCATTCTTTTCTTGGACAACAAATTTAAACAAACAAAATTAAGATGTCCATACATGAGATGCCAAAGCTTAGAGGGGTCTTCAATCATGTTCCTAAGTGTTGATTTTTGATGTACTAATGTACATGCATGCTTTAGAGGTGCAACACCAACTTGAGAAAAGAAGCATATCTCTATCCTCAAAGGGTACATGTGATTCTTTATCATTTGGACTACTACAAGTAATATATTTCTCTCATCATTTTCATGAATGAAACACTTGTCATTTTACTTTAGAACCTTGTAACCATTTTGAATGTGTTGTCCAACACTCATCAAATTTTGCTTCATACCGGGGGTAAAATATATAGTTTGTATCTCTTTCTTCTCACCTTTCTTGGTGCAGACCATGATAGATCCTTTTTCCACTATGGGAATGGTTTCATTATTTTCCATCTTAATTTCAAACTTAAATTTCCTATCAATGAAAGGAAATAAACTTTTATTACCACTCATGTGGTTGCTACAACCATTGTCCAAGTACCATACCTCAAGGTTGTCTTCTTCACCATTGTTACATATGATGAAGGCTCTAGGATTATTTGCATTTTCCATGTTCGCATCAACCACATCTACATTATGTCCTAATTGATCACCCTACTTCTAGTATTCACTTTCATAATGCCAAAATTTATGATAGTAGTAGCATTATACATTGCATTTATTAGAGTTTTAAGTCTTCTTACCTCCTCTAAAGTTGTTTTCAAAGGTTCTTTCTCCCTCTTAGTTGCTTTCTTGTCCCGAGCTTTCTGCACTAGCATTCCTTTGACCATTCCTTCCACAACCTCTACTTCTTGAGTCTCTACTAGAGCCATTTCTTCCTCTCCCCCTGCCTCTTGAATTCTCTTGAGCTTTGAAATACTTCTCTTGGAAAGTATTTATTTATCTATTGATCTAGTGGTCATGGGTTTGAAGAGTTCCCATCAACTCATCTATGGACAATGTGGTGAGGTCCTTTGCTTTCAAAATGGTCAGCACAAGACTATCATATCTCTAAGGTAAAGTCCTCAATATCTTCTCCACATTCTTTTTCTCTTCATACTCTTCCATATTTGATTTGAGCTAGTTTATCAAAATGGAGATCCTTGAGTTGAACTCCACAATAGGTTCATTGTCCTTCATTTGAAAGTTCTCAAACTCCCTTCTGATCATCTATATATTTACTACTCTAACCTTATCAATGTCCTCGAAGGTCATCTCAAGGATATCCCATGCTTCCTTTGAATAATTTCTTGCTGTAATCTTGGGAAAAATGGTTTTTATCATTGATGCCTCAATTAGACTTAATTCTTTCACATCCTTCCTCCTTGACTCCTTCAAATGAGTCTTCTATGGATTTGTGAGTGCATCATATAGTGTTGGAAAGATAAGATTATTGAACCCATTGATCAAAAAACTCTCACAAATGATTAGCTACCATTATGGTTCTCATCATTTCTCATGTATCATAATTATGCTCATTAGAGGATGGTGGTTGCTGCCATATCTTTCATACATCTCCTACCATGTCAAATACCCAAAAAAATGCCATAACTCACTATGGATGTTAGGCCTCAAAGCTTTGATACCATGTGAGAAATCACAACTTAACAACTTCAAAAAATTTCTTGGTAGTAGTTGATGTTGAGTGACAGTTTTGCTTGCTTAAGGTGTCGAGTGATAGGCACTTGGTGCCAAATGAACTCGCCACACTAAGGAGCTGAGTGAGCTTAGCAGTACAGGAAGATTGACACAAGAGGATGTTGAGTAATCTTGGCTAGGAAGAGAAGAGCTTGATTTTTGAAGAGAACATGGAGTAGCCCAAGTGAGTAGAGGATGAGCTCAGTTAATAGGTGAATCAAGAAAGTTAACAACAAATTTTCTATCTGAACTTTTCCACCATTAAAACACAAAGAAGAAAATAAAATAAATTGCAAATATGAACTTCTCAAATACTAAGAACCATGAAATAATGAATAGAAAGGAGACAATAATGAGTTAACACAACTAAATTGATTAGTATGTTTTCTTGCTTGCTTTCTTGTAACACTCCACTCAAGAACCCAAAACAAATAAATGTAATATGTTACAAATTTTATTGAACAATTTTTTAAAGTTTAAACAACATCAAAGTAAAAATAATGTGTAAGAAATATATACATACACATCAATGATAGGTAAGAAATTATAAATATAGTTTCAATTCCTCAAAGATTCCTTCACGTTGAGTCACATTTAAGAAAGTTGTATTAATAAGTTTAAGTCTCAATTATAATGTCCATAATCATAAAATGAATAAATACATAAATAATCATATAAGCAAATGCATAAGTACAACTAATAATATGAAAGCACATTTAATGAATGGCATCCACTACACATGTCATAGGGTATGTGAAAATAGATACAAGTACATCAATATACAATATGACATCCTATAGGATCTCAAAACACATGATACATGGATACATCAAATGAATATCTAAATCTTCAAGATAAGAGGAAGAATGATAATGGTACCACTATATCAATGATCATCCAACATCTGTCAATCTAAGGGGGACCCAAATGGTAAGAATACACTACCTCTTGACCATGTAGTCACCTAATCAGGCTCCCACTAGCACTATATAGGAGAGATAATTTATGATCCACACAAAGATAATCAAATCATAAAATAATCCTACGCAAGGAATCTTGATAGCCAAGACTACCTCAAGGGCAACACAAACTACTCAAGAATAAGAGATATTCAAAATCAAAAGGACACTCATTCCAATACTAATATCTCATACCAATTCAACATACAAATACCAAGACCAAAAATATACAACCACCTTGAATTCAATGTCAAGTGTCACAAGCACAATGACCAATGGATAACAACTGTAATCAATAAAAGTAAAGTCTGACAGTCTCTCAAGACTCTAGCCCCCTAGTGACTCTATGTGGAACTAGGATACCATCTTGTAAAGATGAGAAAACTAGTCATACCTTTTAAGGTATCATCTCCATCTTATCCTTAGTCTATTCAAGCACTCAAGGCATGGATGGGGAAAAATCTATAAATTATCTTTTTAATGTATCTCAAGAAAAAGGGTTAGGAAACACATTTTAATTACTATGTTATCACTTATTACACAACTTACAATGAGTTACCTTGGTAGCCACTTTGGGCTCTGGCCTCCATTGCAAGCCACTCTCATAGACATGCACCCAGACTACCTTCCCAAAAATTACAAACCATAATAGTGTAACATATCACAAGAGTAATATTCATCAAATTTGATTCCTTAATAGGTGACCCAAAAAAATAACATTGGTTCTCGAAAATGAAGTTCTCATAAATGCTCAATAGTATAAAAATCAAAGCATAAATCTCAGTTCAAATCATAAAGTTTATCATAACATCTAGTCAAATAATCGTAGAAGAAATCTCAAAAATGCCTCTAGTGCACATCCTAACTTGGCCAACTAAACAACCCACAAAAAAAAATTGTCAAAAAAAAAAACATCACAAGGCTATAAATAGAATATTAGAAAACACATAGTTTTCAGCCACATGATTTAATTCCACCAATTTTTCTTGTTTTGTTTGGGTAATAAGGATGTGTTTAGAAATAAAGTAAAAATATACATGTTAATATAAATTGTTTTTTATTAGGAAAACAGGGATCCTGAAACCCACAGTTTTATAGCATAAAACAACTTAAAGCAGAAAAGACAGAAAAAAAGCTGCCTCAAAAGGCCAAAAACAAAAAGGCCTGAAGCCTAAGAAACAAAGGCCAGGAACAGAGCCTAGCAAGCAGATTAGTGTCCCTTCTTTTCCATTGCCTGTAGGGTTTCTGCAATGCCACTTTCCTTCTGGTTGGCCTCTTCCTCCTGGATCGTGGGGAGGAAATGCATCTAGTCCTCCTGACTTTCCTAGATTTCAGTCTCTTTCTAAGGATCTTCTCAGCTGGTTCCGTGCTCTATACTCTGCTCCACGTTCCCCACAAGACCAGCATTGGTCAGATAGTCCCCCAGATTAACAATGTTTTCATTCAAGGTATGGAGGGTATCCACAATCTGTTTAGTCACAACTTGGTGGATGGAATCCAGCCTTTGGATCTTCTGCTCGAGCTAGGTGATTTTGTCCTCCTGATTGTCTCTAGGGTCCTAGCTTATGTCTTTTTCCTAGCTGCCCACCTGGTCTTTACTACCTCTAGCCTCATGATCCTTGACATCCCCCCTATTGTTGGTCTGGTTGGACCTATACTTCAGAGTCTCAATTTCCTGAAAAGCCACTTAATGGAGCAAAAATTGTCAATCAGGCTATTCTTTGCATTGTTGAGAAAGTTGAAACCCATTTCACGAACATTGTCAAAGAGAACTAGAAGAGTTGAGTCAAGGAGCTCGTCATAGTGGGTGCTACTGTCAAGATCCCCCAACACCTTGATTTTAGCAGGTTCTCTAACAATGCCCATACTGACACTATCCATATTGAAATTCCTCGAGGCTCTTCTCTTATTTTTCCTGATGGCCTCCTCCCCCTTTTCAACCATGATTTCTATCATCTCTTCTGGAGGCGAAATGGGGACCTCCAAGGGGGAGGTGGGCGCAGTAGGGTTGGGGGTCAAATCAGTGTGGTCACTGAGATGATCATGGGTTGGGGTCAGTGTGGTTAATATAAATTGTTATGCTAATATACTTATTTAAAACAATAAGTATTTAAATATCACATCTCTTTGCATATAAAATATCATGCAATATTATTATGTTTTTAATTAAATAATCTTAAATAATAAATGATTTAATTAATAACATAGTTGTATATTATTAGATTAAATATTAATATCAATTTCATTTGTAAACTATTGATTTGACTTCTATTTATGTCTAATATTAATATTTACTTTTCCTTTAATTCATAATGCAACTAGAGATAAAATTATAAATTTAATTTAATTATTTATAGTTTTCCTCATAAAGTCAAATAGTTATTAACTAAATCATTATAAATTGAACTCTACCACTTCTCTAAAATATAATAAAATTATAAATATTTATTTATTAACCTCCCTCTTGTATTAATAAATATAAAATCATTTATATGCAACTAAGAATTTAATTAGAGTTAAATAATCACTAATACTAACATTCACTTTATAACTAAATAGATAATATTTATTTAATTTTAGAAATTAATAATTTATTATTACTTTTTTTTTGCTAATAAATAAATCTAAAAATTAAATTATATAAAATAAAAATACACATGCAATTAGTATTTTCCATGTCTTTGATATCTCAAATCATGCATCCATACTATACTTAGTTTTCTATTTTTAGCATATTTGTTTTCACATGTATGTAACCATACTATACTTAGCTTTCTATTTTTAGCATATTTGTTTTCACATGCATGTAATCTTACTATACTAAGCTTTCTATTTTTAGCATATTTGTTTTCACATGCATGTAACCATACTATTCTTAGCTTTCTATTTTTAAAAAATTTGTATTCACATGCATACCTAAGTTTAGTTACAACATGTTTTCCTATCAATTAATCTTTTTCCTCTTTTTCAATAAATTTTACAATTAAATTATTTTAGATATAAGAATATTATTTATTTATATTTAGAAAACTCATGATAATCTCATGGTTCTAATGAAAAATTTAAAGTTGAAACCCTAACTATTCAATTTATTATTTTCTTCCAAATTTCAGTAATCAAATTTTTGGTATATTAGAAAAGGGTTTATAAGAATATAGTCACAATAATTTTCTACAGTTCTTCTATAAATTTCCTTATTCAAATTTTCTTAATTTATAAGTTTTTTTTTTTTTTTTTAATCTTCAACTTAATTTCTTATTCAACAATCACTACAATAAATTAATAAGTAATATGCAAACACTCAAGAAGACATAGACAAATTTTTCAATAAAAAATCTAGAATGGGATTTCAAACCCTACCTCAAAACCATAGCTAAAATCTGAGATAATCTATGAATGCATGCAAATTCAAACCCTTTGAAATGTTCAACAATTTTTTTGATCCAATTATGAATTTTCACTCCCAAAACCTATGTAATTGCAAATTGAACTCTAGATCTTTAATAAAGAGTTCTCCCATAAATTGGAGCTTTGATTGCGCAATCACAAGAGAGAACTCACTGATCAATTATCATTTATTACGTTATTACTTTTTACCTTTTTATGCACAACTCTTTTAGATATTTAAGTGCAAAATATCTTAATTGAAATAATTAACTTTCTCTCTTTAAATAATTTTTAAAGTATTACCTGAGTCAATCAACACTGTTACTTTCTACTTCTTCAAGAAACCCACTACCTTGAGAGTTTGTGGTGCACTAAAACTTGCAAGTGCATGACAAGAAATGATTGGTTGAGAACCATGTAATTCCTCACTTGACTTCCTATCCTCCTCTAATATGGGTTCATCCTCTTCTTCCTCACTTGGACCTTAAATATAGAGCCAGTTATTTTCACTACATTCATGTCCTTGATTGTATTTGCTATCACAATTGAAACATAACCTTTTTTTTCTTTTCTCCTGATTTTTTTGTGGATTCAATCTAGTAGCTTGAGGAAGAGAAGGCATTGACTATCATTTTTCTCTTTTCTCATTAATCCCTTGCTTTCTAGGAATTAAAAACTTCTCCTCTACCCTGCATGCCAATATAAAAGACTCATTTACTAAGCTAGGACTAAACATGTGTACCTCATGTTGAATGTGATCCTTAAGATCACCCAAGAATAAATCATTCAAGTTCTCCTCTATAATTGTATCCACTTTTAAGGATAGATTTTGGAATTTTTGAATATAATCTTTAACCGATCCTATTTCTTGAAGCTTAGCAGGTTGTTTGAAGAAGTTGTCTATCATGCTATTGCTATATTTTGCTTGGAGTTCTATAAAAGTTGACCATTATATGGTGAGACCCCTTTTCCTCCAATGAGTACAAAGCCAATGATATCAAATCAATTGACCTGGTTCTAGATACAAGGAAGCCATCATGACCTTTTGTCCATATGGGGTTTGATGTACTTCAAAAAAATTCTACATTTGGTTTATTCATATTAGAGGATCATTTCCATCAAACTTGTGTATATCCACCTTCGAAAAAAAATTCCTAGACCCCATAGGATTGTCAAAATTTGTGTTATTATTTACTCAACTTGAAGGTTTCACCTTGATTACTTGAGAGCTCCTTCCTTGGTTCATCCATATAGGTGCTTAACATGATTTGTATATCTTATATAACTCCTCGTAGGTCACACATATCCCTCTTAACATCTTCCTTGAACTTACTTATTTCCTTATTGGGATTGCTATCCTTTGTTGTTTCCCAATCCTTATTAGAGGATTTCCCCATTGTGGTAGCATTCTTTTTGCCTCTTGTTGGAGGCTTCATCATGATGGAAACCAATATTTTTGAAATAAATCACACAAATGAAATGTAAATTATATGATTTTTTAAAAAAAATTTACAATAACTTACTAGGGCCAAGATACCCTTACTCAAAAAAATTCAAAAAATTAGCAAATTTGCTGCCTTGAGAATGAATTTTTGTAATTTTGGAATAACTTGCTTATTTTTTCTTCAATTTCTCCAATATTTGAAATGTATGCTCTTATACTATGTATTCAAAAACCTAATACAAATTATACTCTAATTTGATAGGATGTGAGAGATAGGTAGACCTTAATAAATTGTGTAGAAATAGTAATTTTGTAATAATTTTCTCAAAATTTCTCCATTCCTCTAAAATTTGGACTTAAAAATATTTTTAAAAATTCTCTAAAATCTTAAAGTTATGCTCTTCCCAAAATTGCCTCCAGTGTTGAGAAAAAATCTTGCCTCTATGATACCAAGATCATGTGTTGATACCACTTGTAATGAAATAACTTGCACAATACAAGAGATAATATAAAGTATTCTATAAATACTTGATAATAATTGAGAGTAATAGGCCACTTCAAGGGGATGATCTCCAAATATCTCCAATGAGAATACACTTCACAATATGATGTTGAAATAAGACTCACAACCTTCTATACATACCTAATTATGCTTAGGTTGAATAGACACAACCCTAAATAACACCTCGGCTGACCTACCTACCTAAATAATAATATAAAAATGATAAAATTACTTAATTAAGGATTAAGATAGCCACAAGTTGACTATTCATAAACCTATATACACCAATATTAAGGGTGTAGCACAATAGCATCAACTCTTTCAAGATCTATTCTTGCACCATCCTTAGACACAATATGTACCAATAATTTTCTTTCTATGAATCCAAACTAACACTTCTGTGGATTAAGTGATATCGCATCTTTAAGGGTTTTCCTATAAAAAAAATTCCAAATGGTTGTAGTGATCCTCGACTTTCTTTGAATAGGCAGTAAGCTCATCTTGATAGACCACCAAGATATGATCAATAAGTCCTTCAAATGAGAGATCCATCTCTCTTTGAAAATTTTCTCCAACATTTTTCAATCCAAATGAAATTCTTGCATAGAAATATGTTCCCCATGGGTTCCCCATGGGCTAATAAATGTTGTTTTATATTGCTTTGTTGCTTTGAATTTCACTTGGTTGTAACTAGAGAAACCATCTATCATAGAAAAGAGTTAATTTCCTATAACTTTTTTCAATAAAACTTCCATATTTGGAAAAGTATAATTATCCTTAACTAATGATATATTCAAGTTTTTGAAATCAATATATAATATTAAATCTCTATTCTTTTTTCTAACAAGAATCAAATTAGAAATACATGTGGACTATCTGATGGATTTGATTATCCAACATCCCTCATTTTAATTAGTTCTTCTTTCATTTTGAGGGCTAGCATGGGTTTATTAGTCTCTACTTTTGTTTGAAAGGCTTGAAATCTAGTTTCAAAAGTATTTCTTATTGGAACATGTCTTCTCTATATGATTTTAAGTCATCATATGACCATTCAAACACATGCCTATATTTCCTCAATAAAGAAATTAATTATGATCTTATTTTGTTTGATAGATTTTTTTCAATAAATACTTCTCTGGAAGAATGTTCATTCCCAAGATTAACTTTCTTAATTTGCTCTAGCATGGCAATAGGGGTGTGATTCTTAAGTTTTTCATACTCATTAGAGATGCGCCCCAAAGCCACTAATCCTTTTGGTATCTTTTTATACTTAACTTGTACAATGTCTTCTCTAGAAATAGTCTCCTTGCCATCTTGATTTTCAACAAGATTAGTATCTTGATAACCTTCTTCACATGTCAAAAATTCCAATAAATCTTTGCCATCTCTGAAAACTTACAAGTTAAGCATATTATTAGGGACAAATGGTCTATTTTTCATCTCAACCTACACCACTTCTTGAAATGGAATATCATTTTTTTTAATGGCTAAATTAGCCATTATATCAGCTAAAAAATTATTTGTTCTATCAATCCAATTAATTGAAAATACATTAAAAAAATCTAGTAAATTCCATACATAATTTCTATACCTTTTTAATCTTTAGTTTTTTCATCATGAATTTATCTCTAATTTGATATATTATTAGTTCTAAGTCTCAAAATACTAAAAGTAACTTTATTTAATAATTTTTTTTCCCATATTTAACCCTAGAATTAGGGCCACATATTCAATAAAATTATTTGTGCATTCAAAATTCAACAAAAAAGGAGTATTTGAATTCTTTACCCAATGGTGATATGAGGATTGCCTTGACTCTATTACCTTCCTTACTACAGCCTCCATCAAAATGTATTTGTCATATATGTTGGCATTACGTTATTATTGCCATTAGTGACAACACTTATCTGTATCAGTATAGCTATCAAGCTCATCACTCAGCCTACAATGCATACCGAGCATTCAACAGTAATCTTGTGCAGCAATACCTATCGAGTGATGAAAGTGCAATGCCTACCGAGTGATGAAAGCATAGTGCCTACCAAGTGATGGAAGCACAGTGCCTACCAAGTGATGAAATTGCAGTACCTACCGAGTGATGAAAGCATAATACCTACTAAGTGATGAAAGCATAGTGCCTATCGAGTGATGGAAGTGCAGTACTTACGAGTAATGAAAGTATAATGTTTACCAAGTGAAAGCAAGGTAAACAAAGGATTCAATTTTATTGAGTGATACTATATCCATCAAGTCTCTAATAATTACCGAGTTTAGAACTATGTCAGGTGATTAGTATGGACCGAGCCTTCACTTCTATCGAGTGAATGATGATGTTGAGTAATGAAGTGGAGATTGAGTATCAAAAGGTCACCGAGTTAGTTTAGTGAACCTGAGTTATTTACTATTTGGCCGACTCAGTAATACTTTGTTCACTTGTGTTTTAGCCAACCTTGCAATTGTAAATATTTGAATGATATATATGTAATGTATTATATCATTTGCATTGTGAATATGAATAGTATGGATTAGAGCATCAAAAGAGACATACAATGTTTGAAAAATGTAAATGCAAATCAGCAAAAGAGCAGAGCAAGCAGCAAGGTAAAACAAGGAGCAGTGAAGATCTATCAATCAAAGAGGTGATATATATTTCAAGGATCTAATCAGAAAATCAAGTTTGTAAGCCGATCCACTGTTCCATCCTAACAGGTGAATCATCTTTGTAAATCCTTTAACAGAGTAGACTTAACAATATTTGTATAAATCTCCTAATAGAGTGCACACTTAAGTGTATGTTTGTAAATCCTCTAACAAGGTGGACCTAGTAGTTCTTTATACTCCTAATAGGGTAGATCACCGGAAGTGGTCATTGTAAGCCTTAACAGACCAACTTCATACTGCAGCAACAAAGTTTTGTAGGTATCATCCACACCCCAATTTTACTTTCTATTTGGAAGGTTTCTAGGTCACCAAATCACTATGTACATGTGTTATGGATGTTTTATTTCTTATATATGTTTTACTTCTTATATATGTAGTAGATTAGATAAGTAAATAATGAATGGTTAAATTTTTGTATAGTTTAAAAGCTTTGAAGTTACTGATTAACCCCTCCCCTCTCAATAACCTATTATTTCTAACAATTGGTATCAGAGCATTTTGGTTCTTAGGACAAAGCTTGATAGCTTGAGAAAAGATCAAGGACAATGGAGATATTCAAACTTGACAAAGCCATTGAAAATGAAAAGTTAGATCTGGAAATGGTCTTGGCTCAACTCAAAGAAGCTAAGGAGCATCTTTCTCAATCCCTGAAAAGAAGGAAGGAACTTGCAAGACAAATGATTTATCATTAGTATGTTGAAGAAAAGATTGAAGACCTTTTACCATCAAGTAGTTCAAATGAAGCTAATGAGGCAATCAAGGAACTCCTAGCAAAGAATGGTTCCCTGCAAGAAGAAGTAAGAAAACTTAAAAGAGAACAAGAAATCCAATCTATCAGGCTATGTGAAGACTTGGAACAAATAAACAAGACAAATGAAGACTTAGAGGTAAGAAATAGTCAATCCCTTCAACATCAAGATCTTGTAAATCAACTATCCAATGCAAATGAAGAAATTATGAATCTGAGATTTGAAAATGAAGACCTGAGGAATGATCTGATCATTGAAAGACAAATCAATGAAAGCTTAAAAAGTGACTTGAGGTCTGAAAGACAAGTCAATAAAAGTTTGGAAAATGACCTAAACACTGAAAAGAAAATCAATGAGACAATGATGAAACCTCAAGTAGACATGACTCAATTAAATCAGCTAAGTGAGAAAAATCTTCATAGACAAAAAGGCAAAGCTAGACTTGGTTACAAGGAAGAAGGTGAAACCTCCAAACAAGGTGCCCAAAGGAATCAAAGGCCTACTTACAATCACTATGGTAAGCTAGGTCACTCATCAAATAAGTGTTGGAGCAATGGAAAAGATAAATTCAATGGTAAATGCTACAATTGTAGTCAGCATGGTCATAAAACTATTGAATGCAAGGAAAAACCAAAATTTGAAGGCAATTGTCACAAGTGCAAGAAGCATGGTCACAAGGCATTCCAATGCAGATCCAAATCATTCAATCTAGCTGAATAACTTGTTAAAGAAATCTTTGGATGGGATTACAATACCTGGTGTAGATGTCATTATTGTGGAGAATATGGACACATTGGCAAAGACTACTCAAGGCATCACTTGAGGAAAAGAGACACAATAGTAAGATGTTATACATGCACTGAACTTGGTCATATAGCTAAAAACTGCATGAATATAGGAAGAGTTGAAGATGAAAAGAAAGCTAAAGCTAAAAACATTCGAAAGCAAATGAGGCAATAGTGGATTCCGAAATCTACCGAGCAAGATAGTTCAAGTGATGGAAATGTCACTCAAGAAGTGGGTGACTCCATCATTTCCAATTAGATTCATAAAAGATTTGGAATTGTATCTTCAAGCTATATCCAGAGTGGTTCCATATGCAAGAAAGTAAAATGATCAAATCAGTATTCTGGATACACAAAGAATCAAACAAAGTATATCTTTTTCCAAGTTGCATCTACTGATGAAAGTCAGTTATAGACCTTACCAAGCTAGGTCAATAACAACTAAAAGTTTTGTTCAATCACCGAGTTGCAAGCTTCTACCAAGCAAGTAAATGACAGCCTGTCAAATACTATGTCAGCTCATCTACCTTTGTACCAAGCATTTATGGAAAAAAATTTGTCAAAAAGGCTAGAATTTGATTTCATTCTTCATCGCGATTTTAGAGCTGAGAATTTTCCAGTGATTCCCAAGCAAATTCCAAGTGACTTCAAGAAATTTTAAGTAATTTTAAAGCAGCAAAACTATTCAAAATTTTCTTACACTTACCGAGCAGCAATGGCATCTAGGAGTAGTAGTAGCACCAAAGCGAAAAGAGGTTAAAAAATGCTGGTAAAAGGCACAGAATGAAAAGCGTCCAACTTCAAGATTGTTTCGACCGTTGCAGAATCACTCGACCCAAATGGAGCTCAATCGCAAATTTTTCCTAAGGTACTTCTTATCAATGATATTTGTACTCATTTCAAATGTTCTATTCAATAAATTGGAAACCTAAAAATGGACAATGCCCTAGGAGAAATGTGTGTAGATGGTTCTCTAAAACTCGAATTCAAGCATCTTGAAACCAAATGGATTAGGTATATTTTGAGTTGGATGCACAATGGGGAACTATGGCTAGAGTAGCTAGTGTTAATTACAAAGAAGATGATTAATAAAATCATAGGTCTCCCTATGCTTGGCAAAGCAAAAACCACTAAAACCCTAGGTTAGAAGGAGTTATAGAAGCAAACCCTAGCCGAGTGGGATGGTAGAGGTTTGAAGGTTAACATTGTTTTAGATATCAAACTAAGGTTTCACATTCATGTCATTGCCTACAAAATCTATAGCTCAAGTCAACTGAACAATGTACCTTGTGAAGCTGTGGATTTGGCATTTAAAATTGTAAAGAAAAATCTTGAATTTGATCTGTCAGAATTATTGTTAAGACAACTGAATAAAAATATGGAAGGTAAAAGGAATTCAAAGAACAACCCTTGTAAATTCAGTTCTTTATTGATCTGCTTATTTTTCTATATTCAAAAATTCTTTCCATCCAAGGGAATAGTTGTATGGAGAAAAGACATTCCCATTCTTT
Organism: Cupressus sempervirens; assembly: GCA_028749045.1. Lineage (NCBI taxonomy): Eukaryota > Viridiplantae > Streptophyta > Pinopsida > Cupressales > Cupressaceae > Cupressus > Cupressus sempervirens. Next base: position 260,217,572 of record CM053793.1, read on the forward strand.
ATTAGATTAATGACTTTGTGACAGAAATGGGTGAAAATTTTGATAGCATTATGGATAATTATTTTGAATATTTCAAAGAGAGAATGAATAACAGGTTCTAGATTCCACCAAAACTAGTTGAGCATTACAAAGATGATATATGTTTTATGGTTGACTTTGATAATGTATATATTCAGGCAGTCAAACCCCGAGTTGCATGGGTAAAAGTTCTTCCATATGAGGTAAATATTGAAGAGACCAAGGATATCATTAAAGCACTAATCAATGAGCTAGTAGACCCAAGGAAACCAATCTTCGAGACATATGATGAGGCAAAGGCTAGAATTGAGCTCAAAATCAAGCTACCCTAGGTCATAAGCAAAGGCAAGAGGAAGATAGCAAAATTAAAAACTGCTACTGGTCCTCTTATGCTTATTGAGGGAAAAGGTGAGGATGAAGAAGAAGATGAAGGAGAAGAAGAAAAAGGAGAACATGAAACTGAAGAGGAGCATCCAAAGAAGAAAGGTAAAATAACTATTACCAAACCTAAGAAAAAGCCCACTGCAGTATTCTTTAGAATAACTAGAAAAGGTAAGTAGGAACCTATACTAGTCAAGCCTCCTCTCACATTCAAAGAAAGGCTTAAGAAATTGGAAGAAGGAGCTAGCATCACAAATTTCAAGGCATTGAAATTTGAAACAAGAATTAATGCTGAGAAAATGGAGATTGAGGAACTGGTACTGAATAAAATGGCTAAATGGAAATACTCCCCGGACCAACTTGCCACTCAAATCTCCAAAGAACTATTGGAGAGATTGCAACCAAGATGGGAGTCAACCACCCAAATAGTTAAAGACATATATGAGCAATCTCTGAAGAATCTCCTACCGAGTCTCACTAGAGTAGACATAAAGGCAACACTGAAAAATCATGAAGGTAAAATGATGATTAGATTACACACATGTTTGGTCTTAATCAAAGACATTGAGCATGTTGTAAATGATGCAATAAACATGTCGAAAAACATATATCATCTGCAAAAGCCCAATGAAGATTTGGTTGAGATCAAGGATGATGATAGCAGTGATAGTGATGATTTTGAGAGCACTCCATCCATCATAGTTACTCTAGGAGAGCTGCATGCACTTATGGAAGATAAAGAGGAAGAAGACAAGGAGGAAGAAGCAAATGAGGAAGAAGAAGATCTAGTTAAAATTGCAGCAGAAGTGATTGCATCCCTTCCTCACTCTCCACCAAAAATTGTTACATCAACTATGGAGACATCTTTTGCAAGTGAGATTGTGAGCACAATTGCCACATCAATTGATCAATCTTCACCAGCCTCCTCCCAACTCTAGGTATCTAAAATAGATGTGCCAAGCACTTCATCTACCGAGCTGTCTATCACTTCTTTACCATGGAATCAGCCTCCTTAACTCCTTCATCATCAACAACTATAACAGTAAGTTCTACAATTTTGTCTCCATCAACTCCAGTAAGTTCCACAATTTTGTTTTTATCAGTTCTAGCTAGTTCTATAGTTTTGTTAGCATATCTACTTTAAATCCAATTAGCTTAGATATTTCTATACCGAGTGTATCATCATTTTTGGGAAGCATTCTAGTTTTTTGATCTAGTTAATACTCCTATTGGCATTCAATCCTCAAGTCCTATCCCAGTCATTACTGCTAGTGCTTCCATCTCCACTATTGTGTCTATTCCTAAGGTCAAACCAATCATCACAGAAGTCAAACAAAAGCATCCATTAAGACTTTTGATCACTAGAAAGGAAATTCCAGAAGATATTGACTTAGACACAAAGATAGTAATTCCAAAGATTGACTATGAAAATGCTACCATTGAAGAGATGAGGTATGCTAGTCAACTAATAGAGATGAAAGCTATGTAGAAGAAGTTAAGGTCTAAAAGGGATAAGGAATACAGAATCATTAAGAATGCTAAAAATATTATTATAGATCCTATAGGTGTTGAAGTAGATTCTACTTAGGACATTTTGATTCAGTTAGAATAGGTTGTATAGAAATTCAATGAGGATTCTTCCGGACAAGAAAAACTTATTGAGAAAGCAGAAACAAAATTTGATAATAAAATGCTAGAGTACATTGCTCAAAAGATAGCAATAAAGCAAGTTGAACTATCAACATTTTTGGGAAATTTTGAAAATTCTTTTAATAATGCAGCATCACTTTTTGCCAAACTTTGTGATGTTTCTGGCTTCACCAAAGAAATAAAAGATAACCAAAATAAGATTGACATTGATATGAAATCAAGTGCATCAAAATTGAAGGTGGACTCCTCCTCCACAACCTCCCATCATACCAAAATTAGATATTTGGCAGATGTATAGGCAGAACTATTGAGAGAGGAAGCAAGGATCCTATCTACACTCATAGACATCGAAAACTTGATCCTTCCTATCATGGACACAATGTAGAAACATATTACTCATTGCAAAACATTGGTCCAAGAATAGAACTTCTTAGTAGCTAATCACTTGATCCAATTATCAACAGAAGTTCAAATTGCCCTCTCCACCTATCAAATTTTGCAGTAGACATGGGATAGTACTTTTGCAACTATTCTTAAGGTACATCAAGAATTTCTATCTCATTTTGGTGTAGCCATATAAATTGTATATATGAAATCCTTTGGCATTATTGTCAAAAAGGGGGAGAGATTCAGAGGAAAGTCATCACTATAAGTGATAGGGGGAGTTAGCACTCAATAAAAGTTTTCATGTATACATAAGTATATTTGTATATGTAGTAGTTCTACAAAGATCAATTTTGTAAAATCTAAACTCATTCAGTCAGGTTGTGTACATATATTTTGGTTTATAAGTGTTTTTATCACTAATGCCAAAGGGGGAGATTGTTGGCATTAAGTTATTATTGCCATTAGTGACAACACTTATCTATATTAGTATAGCTACCAAGCTCATCACTCAGTTTACAATGTATACCAAGCATTCAGTGATAATCTTGTACAGTAGTGCCTACCGAGTGATGAAAGCATAGTGCCTACCGAGTGATGAAAGCGCAGTGCCTACCGAGTGATGAAAGTGCAGTGCCTACCAAGTGATGAAAGCCCAGTGCCTACCAAGTGATGAAAGTGTAGTGCCTATCAGGTGATGAAAGTGTAGTGCCTACCAAGTGATGAAAGCATAGTGCCTATCGAGTGATGGAAGCACAGTACTTATCAAGTAATGAAAGTATAATGTTTACTGAGTGAAAGCAAGGTAAACGAAGGATTCAATTTTATCAAGTGATACTATATCCACTGAGTCTCCAATGGTTACCAAGTTTAGAACTATGTCAAGTGATTAGTATGGACCAAGCCTTCACTTATACTGAGTGCATGATGATGTCGAGTAATGTAGTGGACACCGAGTATCAAAAGGTTGCCAAGTCAATTCAGTGAACCTGAGTTATTTACTATTTGGCTGACTCAGTAATACTTTGTTCACTTGTGTTTTAGCCGACCTTGCAATTGTAAATGTTGGAATGATATATATGTAATGTATTATATCATTTGTAATGTGAATATAAATAGTATGGAATAGATCATCAAAAGAGACATACAATGTTTGAAAAATGTAAATGTGAATCAGCAGAAGAGCAGAGCAAGCAACAAGGTCAACAAGGAGTAGTAAAGATCTATCAGTCACAAGAGGTGATATATATTTCAAGGATCTAATCAGAAAATCAAGTTTGTAAGTAGATCCACTATTTCATCCTAACAGGTGAATTAGCTTTGTAAATCCTTTAACATGGTAGACTAAATAGTCTTTGTATAAATCTCCTAACAAAGTGCATACTTAAGTGTATGTTTGTAAATCCTCTAACAAGGTGGACCTAGCAGTCCTTTGTGCTCCTAACAGGGTAGATCACCAAAAGTGGTCATTATAAGCCTTAACAAGACAACTTCATATTGCAGTAACAAAGTTTTATGGGTATCATCCCCACCCTAGTTTTACTTTCTATTTGGAAGGTTTCTGGGTCACCAAATCACCGTGTACATGTGTTATGGATGTTTTATTTCTTATATATGCAGTAGATTAGATAAGTAAACAATGAATGGTTAAAGTGTTGTATAGTTTAAAAGCTTTGAAGTTACTGATTCACCCCTCCCCTCTTAGTAACCTATTATATCTTGAATATTTCCAACAATATCTCATTTTTCACTTCCCATGCAAGAACCTTATTAGCATCTTCTATAATTTGAATGGGTTTATTTATACTCACTTAGAAGTTATCAATATTTGTTTGGCAAAAACTAGTTATAATATCAAGATGGAAACTTTTAATAAATTATTCAAACCTTGACTCCTTATCAATTATAATGTTTTCACCATTTATTGGAATGGTTCCATATGGAAAACATAATTGTATGTATCCTCCAAGTAAATTTTACCATTGTCTTGAAAGTAACATGCCATAATAGGCAAGAACTTCCACCACAATTATATCTATTTCATAGGAGACCTCATGACAAGATGGGAATCTAAATCAACACTTTTTTATCACACCCACCACATTCAACAATCTATTGTCCATAACATAACACTTTCCATAAGGAATATCTACTTTCTATATTAATTCTTTCATAACCTCTACAGGCGTTATGTTCATAACGACTCCTAAATCTACCATTAAATTTCTCACTAATTTATTATTAATCAATAGAGTTATATAAAAAGTGTCTACTATTAAAAATATGGATTACTAAGAGTTGGGGGGGGGGGGGGGGGGGGGGGTGTGGGGGGGAGAGGGGGTGGGTGGTTTAATCAATAATCTACAAACTTTAGTCGCCAACTGGATATTATTTCTTACTTTAAACCATGCATAACAAAGCAATAAAGTAATGCTAAATAGTAATAGTAACAATGTACAAAGATAACTCATAACGCCATATTTTGTTAACTAGGGAAACCTTGGCCAAGGGAAAACCTGATGGGGATGATACCCACTAGGTAATATACTAATATATAAGTTCCTTATTAGAGGATGGACCCTGTTAGGAGTCAATGAGAAAATTTAGTATAAGAAGTCCCTGTTAGGAGACTTTGAATTCCTATTATGAGATTCCAACCCTATTAAGAGTTGTAGTACAATGAATGCAAGATGAGCCCACCGCCCAAACATGCACTTCCAATTACAAGTAGAGCTCACTTCTCAAATTAGTAATTAGACTGAACAATCTCAAATCACCAAACAACTCATATATCACTTTCAAAAAAGTTTGCATATGATCACAATTACAAGATAGCACGTGCAATCACAATAGCTCACTTCCCCAATCTATCTTCTTTGCATAAATACCATGCCTCTATAAAAATTTATGCTAGGTCAGTTAAGACCACAATCCACTTTTCCAACTTGGATTAGACATCTAGGATGTTGGCCCTAATTGGACAAGTAATTATCTTGTAAAAAAAATAATCCCTTCCTTCAATTTCGTTGTCCTATTTTGCTTTAAACATGATTATCTTTGTTCTATACAGTCCATACTAATTTTCAAGGTTATACACATCATCGCTGACATGTATACTATGTCCCTCTAACTTTGTTAGTCATAATATGATGTTAGCAACAAGTTATAAACAAAACATACACTACTATAAACCAAATTTTATACTTAGACAATTTTCTGATTACCAATCACTAAGTATCTTTATTTTTGAGGTTTCCTATGAACATGTACATCATGTGTAGCCACAAATAACAATAATTACATATCACTATTAGCCAATTGTCAACAATCTCCCACTTTGACATTGATGGCAACAAAATAGGGAAAATTGGCTAAGTGACAAAAACAAGAAATAACACCTTACATTACATCTATTACAACTTGTTCATCTTTACATATGCTCCTCCTTACAATATACTTTACACTATTATCTTCTCTTTACCTAATTTACAATTTTCATACTGTATCTCTCCCTCTCTGACATCAATGAAAAAGGTCAAAATGTCAAGAATCTATTCAAAAATGTTGTCCTTTCTTATGCTAATGTGATCTTCATGCAATCATCAAAAAATTTCTTCAGATCATCCATACCCTTAGTCCATGTTTCCTTGGTATATTTAGCTAATGTGAGTATTGCACATGAAGCATATGATGCAATCTCAACTGCATTAAGATTTGAATACAAATAGTTGGAATATGTGTCTTTGGCCTTAACACATTCCTCTAAATGCTTATCAACAAAAGATAATTTCAGAGTGATAGATTATATGAAATCTAATATCCTCTTCAAAATATGTTCCTTCCAAAGTCCTAGTTTCTTGATATCACTGTGAATAATGGCTACTTGTCCTTCAAAATCATCTACTTTACAAGATGGATGCTAGATTTGGCTAGATAAAGCCTCTAGCTCACTTATATTTCCTTCTATCTAGCTATCAATGTCTTTAGTTAGTTTGTATGATAAGGTACATTTAAGATACATAATTTTCCCATCTTGTTGGCATTTCCAAAGTTCCTTTATACAAGTATCAAGATTAACCAAATCATTCTTGATGTTTTCACAAATGCTGCTAAACAAGTTAGCATCATGAGAAATTTGTTCCTTTGCCTCTACAACATTCAAAAAATTGGTAAACTCTTCATCAAATGATTCCAACATTACTTGTGCTCTCTATTCAAGATCTAATTTAGTGTGTTGTACTACCAAGGTACTATGCATTCTATTAGTAACTTTCATTAAAGTTCTCTATAGACTCTTCACTTTCCTATTCTTCTCAATAATCTTTGTTAGGGATGAAATAAAATCTATTTTATCATCATCATCAATAGCTAAACTACCAAGAGAGAGAAGAGTAGATGAACTAGATGGTTTAGTATCATCCTCTCTTTGTTTCTTAGCTACCTCTTTTATTCTTCTCTCTTCTTCTTCTTTCTTTTCTCTTTCCTCTCTTTCTCTCTTCTCTTCCAACCTCTTCTTTTCATCTTCCTCAATTTTCTTTCTCGTCTCTTCTTCTACAATTCTTCTCTTTTCTTCCTCTTGCTTTCTTTTATTTTCTTTCTCAAGCAATTTCTTCTTGGCTTCTTCTATTTTCCTCTTCTTTTCTTCAAGTAAACTCTTTTCTTCTTCAATCTATCTCAATTTGTCCTCAATATCCTTGGTGTCTAGTTCATTAGGTTTAGAGCCACCAAATGGATTGGTATCATCAATGTTAATGGAAACATTAGTTTGATCAATTTGCATAGTGTTACTGCTCACTAAAACTTATGAGGTTTTAGGTGTTGGAGGAGATGTTGCCTTTGACTCTGACATCATTTGACTAATTGTTGCTACAATCTCATTCCTTACTTTATCCTTTTCATCAACCATGAATAGAAATGGTCTCAATTTATTCCTCAAGTATGGTACAAGGTTATTCAACAATCTTTTGATTTCTTCTTCGTGATTAGTCTTGGAGACAATTCTAAGCATAGACTTTTGAAGTTCAAGATCTTCTTCCTTTCTAGGAGCTTTCTTCTAATTTAAGCCTCTCATAGACTTTCTAGTTAATTATTCTTTCAAAATCCTTCAATTTTATATTTTTTTCTATGATATATCTCATAGGAGATATATCAATCTGATCCTTTTCAAAACTATTATACAAATCATTAAAAAAATTCATCTAAACAAAGTTACCTTCATTAGTAATAACTGTATTGATCTTTTCTATCTTTGGCTTCCAAGGTTGTTGAGCTTTGCCTATTGATTGTTTTTCTAGAGTCACGTTCTCTTCTTTCTTGATCTCTTGTTCCTCTTCATCTTCATCACTTGACTCAATTTTCAATAATGTTTTCAACATTTTTCTTGGTTTAGTGGCTTGTTTTTTTACCCTCTTTGTCTTAGTACTTACTACTTCCACCAATCTTTTAGATTTTCTTTTAGGTTCACTAGGCTAAACATCTAATACTACTACATACAAAATCCTCTATTCTAAAGATGTCTCTACAAAAAATACTGACAAAGGTTGAATATTCAGTAATCCTTCCTTCATCATTTGTTTTATAGCCTCAAATTCACTCTCTATCATTTTGGCATCTGATAGTGCCTTCTTCATTATAGACTCAACTTTTTTGTGTAATGTCTTCTCCATAGATGTCTGATGAGTTGACTATGTGATCTCATCATATGTACCAAATCTGTATTATGCTTTCTCTCTATCTAAATTCAACAACAAATCAATAGAATTGATTGCTATATCATCATTTAGTTCATAACTCAAGGGATCAAGAAATGTTTCTCGAGATTCCACTACTTGAATATAGATGTAATCTATATCAACCAAGATACAAATGTCACCCTTAAATCTATCCAAAATTATAGATGCAATTCTAAATCTTTGTTTCATTTCATTTTGAAATGTTCTCATTATTAGGTTGTCATTGTCCAATATCTTATCTACGGGATGCCTTCTGCATACCTCTTTAATCTTCTCCATTGTGCATTTGTCACTACTCATTATGTCTTTGATTGATAAGTAAGAAAATCTTTTAAGTACATGAAAGAATAGGTGATTGATCAACAACTGGAATTTAAACACACTATTCTTTGTTCTTTTGATTTTTTCTAGGTTTCCTAAGAGTTGTATTCTCAAAATTTCACTAAGATTCACTTGCTCTTTCTCTACACATATCTTATATGTTGCATAGATGAAACCTAATAAAAAATCATCAATCTTTGAACTTGCACAAATGAAATAAGCAATAATTCTACTCACAAATCTCACATCATCTTTCTTGATGGTGTTGATCACCATAACCTTGAAATTGTATACTACTTTAGTGTAGCTTTCAACTTTCTTATTGACCAATTTCTCACCTATAGGTACACTACCTTGTTTACTTAGACCAGTTACCTCATGAATAAGGTTGGAAAAAATATCAACTACATTGTCTTGCATCCATAATTTACTATCATGTATCATATTCAATATTATCTGTGTCCATTCATTTGTGTCTAACTCATGATAGAAGTGATATTTAAACAAGTCTAATTCCTTTAGATGTTCAAATCTATGCTTCATAGTCATGCCATGATTGAAAATCAATTCCATATCTTTTTTCATGAATTCAATACCAATAGAATCAAACATACTATTTAGATAATTTCCTACATCTTCAAGATATACTATGTTGTTTAGAGTGATAGGAAATGTTGAGTTAGGGTTTCCTTTAGTAGGTTTTATAGAAATAATATTTAACTTGGTTCTACCTTCATTGTCAACAATGTGCACTACTAACATATCCATGATTCTATCAAAGAAGAACTTTTACCAAACAAATTTGCAGAAAAATGATAAAATACCTCTTTCTGAAAATAGGGTTTGCTTCAAAATCTCTCTAACTAGTCACTTTTGAGTACTTTTTATTTCAAATGTGTTTGCAATGAAGTGAAAACCAATTCAATACTCCATTTATTACATAAACTTGAACTTGCATTAATTGCATACTTTGCAAACACAAAAAATTTGTCAATTATATTTTGTATTCAAATAAATACTCAAGACCATCTATTGGATCTTGATATGCCACTCGAGGTTTTCTATAGATAGTTTACATCATGAAAAAACTCTACTGAACTTTGCATCATGGAATTCTTTGCAAAAACATACTTTTCATCTTCTATTATAGAAATAGTCTTTTCTTATAATACCAGTAACTCTAAATTCCTTCATAACTTGTTTAGATGAGCTCCAAACTATAAGTGAGCTTAGATACCATCTAAACATATCTCTATACATCTTTTCCCAACTTTGCTACCTTTAATTGAGCATTTGGATGAAGTTCTCAAGTTTTGATGCTGTGAACAAGCTTAATTCATCTAAATTGAATTAAGCTCAAAAACTGACTTTGATCTTCCTGTCTCATCATCATCTAACTTTTATTTTGAGATACTTATTCCTTTCACAAATGTCTCATTAAGTTCTTCTCAAAGTTCACCAACAATGTTTCTATATTCCTCATTGTCTCCATTAGTTCCAGATTTCCTTTCATGGTTTCTTCTCTCATTTTTGGTGTTCTTTTCATCATTCCTTATATTCTCAAAGTTTCTTCCATTGTTCCTTCTATCTCCAAATTTTTTCTCCATTCTATATTACTTTGTTGTGTGTCCAAAGTTGTTGCATAACTGACATACAGGTGCTCTACTTCTAGGATTCTGCTGATCATTAGGTGCATGAAAATTTTGAGTAATGTGTCCTAACTTGTTAAACTTGTAACACATGATCTATCTTCTATCTTCATAAGATATTCCTTCTCTTGATGTCCTTTCATTGGATCTTCTTCTATCTATAGGGTTAGTATTTCTAGATATTCTACTATTTCTTCTATCATTATCATATTTAGGTTTCATACAATTAGTTGCATTATGACCCATACCATGACAATTATGATAATAAAAGTCCTTAACAACATGATTAAATGAATTATTAGTACAATCTCCTTTCATATGACCTATTTCATTACATTAAAAACACTTACCTTTAAATTCATACCTAGTTTCCTTAGGAGATTCCACATGATGTGGTTCATCCAAAATTTCAACTTCCTTATTTTGCTCAATTTTATTTGGATTTTTTAGAAGATTGAGTGGATTTAATCTTATCATTAGATTTGTCTTTTTCTTTTGGATTTGATCTAAACTTAGGTTTCTTCATAGACATGTTAATTAGATAACCAAGACGATTCTTATCATAAGTAGGTCTTTGTATTGACATAGAATCATCAAGCTTTTCTTTACTAGAATAAAGCTTCTCAAGCTACTGCTTGCACTAGGTTAATTCATCTTTCATAATAGTATTGTACTTATGAAGTTCTTCATAATCTTCTTTCAATGTTTGAAACTCAAATGTCTTCTTTGGTAGACTTGTTCTTAAATCTACATTTTTGGTCTTCAAATCAGATTCAACTTTGCTAGGATCATTTCTAAAGCCAACTTCAGATTTTTAATCTTCAATTCATGCTTCAAGATCTTGTATTCTATCTTCAATTTTGAATAATCATCATTACCAGTTCTAGATTCAGTAGATTCAGTCTTTGATTTGAGATGTTCAATCTTTTTAGGTGATCAATGTATACTTTGGAGTCTTCATATCTGTCCTTCAGTTTATCTCTTTCTTTAGTAAGTAGATCAATTGTTCAAGAGCTTCTTCAAGATTCTTCATCAATTGTTCCATATATATAGGGATCTTACTCAAGCTAATAAGCCTCTTCAAAGTAACTATGCTTTGATACTGATTGTTAGAAATAGGGATTAATTGGGGGGGGGGGGGGGGGGTGAATCAGTCACCTACAAACTTTAGTCACCAACTTGATATTATTTCTTACTTTAAACCATGCATAACAAATAAATAAAGTAATCTAAAATAGTAATAGTAACAATGCACAAAGATAACCCATAATACCATATTTTGTTAACTAGGGAAACCTTGGCCAAGGTAAAACCCTAGTGGGGATGATACCCACTAGATAATATAATGATATATAAGTTCCTTGTTAGAGGATGGACCTTGTTAGGAGTAAATGAGAAAATTTAGTATAAGGAGTCCTTGTTAGGAGAGATTTAATCCCTATTAGGAGACTCCAACCCTCTTAGGAGTTGTAGTACAATGAATGCAAGATGAGCCCACTACCCAAACATGCACTTCCAATTACAGGTAGAGCTCACTTCTCAAACAAGTAATTAGACTAAACATAAGTACTATAACTTCTTCCTCAACTGATCTTTGATCTTCAACTTGATCTCAGATCACCAAAAAACTCATATAAAACTTTTCATATATCACTTTCACAATTTTTTGCATATAATCACAATTGCTCACTTTCCCAATCTAGCATCAATATGTCCTTTGCATAAATAGCATGCCTTTACACAAATTTCTACTAGGTTAGATAAGACCACAATCCACTTTTCCAACATAAAGTAGACATCTAGGATATCTTCCCTATTTGGACAAGTAATTATCTTGTAAAAAAAAATCCTTTCCTTCAATTCTGTTGTCTTGTTTCACTTCAAACATGATTATTTCTGTTCCATACAATCCGTATACACTTCTAAGATTATACACATCATTACCAAGATGTATACTATCTTCATCTAACTTTTCTATTCATAATATGACATCAGCAACAAGTGATAAACAAAACAATAGACTACTGTAAACCAAATTCTATACTTGGACAATTTTCTGATTACCAAACACTATCTTTATTTCTAAGGTTTCTAGTGAACATGTACATCATGTGTTGATATAAATGGCAATAATTGCATATCACTATTAGACAATTGTCAACATCTACCTATGGGGCACTCTCATTAATAGATTTCCCAAGATAAATAAATGGTGCCTCATCAACATTATGATCTTTGACATGCCCTTGCTTGTTAGTTTCAAACAAAATATTCAAAACATCCCTCCAACATTTAGGAATTTCAAGAATTTGGAACTAAAAATTTTAATCATGATAAAGCATTAGAAATAAATGACCTATTACTTACCAATTTCTTACCTTCTAAAGGATGAGTTACCTATGGATTAGTCCATTGTTAATCTTTGGGTATGACCTTCTCTTTATCTTTCTTATGTAAAGTGAGCATTTCAGTCATCTTTTTCATATCCAAATTTATAGTTATGTTTCTTAGCTTGTAATTACTCCTTTCTTGTTCAACTACTGTAATTGTACAAGCCCTTGTTTCCCTATGTAGTTGATACCATCATTATAGGATTTTAATCAATATAATAAAAGACTTGTTCAATTTTCATCATTTTCATCATTATCAAAAAAACTTAAGTATAGTAGTTCTCAAATCATTTGATATGGGGTTTGGATAACTTGATATCCTAGTGAAATATAATTTTTTATATATTTCAATTACCATTGGATCCCTTGTTCCTTGATTTTCATGGTGAAAATGTTATCTTATTTGATTATTTGCCACATTGTTTTGATTATTAGAATGACTTTTTCTCCAATCACCATCACTCTTATCGCTCTAATTCTTGTATATGCAAAATGTGGCTTTATGCTTCACACACACACACACACACACTTCAACATGGTCTTTATTTGAGGATTCATCCTAGAATGAACATTAAATTGTTCATCTAGAATTCATCCAACAAGCTGATCTATTGCCTTCTATCTAGAAGGATTTTCTTGTGAATATCCTCAGAATCGAGGTATAGGAAACCGGACCTTCTAAGAATGAAGGGATTTAAAATGAGACTAACTATATGATTGTGTAGATTAATCTAGAATGGATTACACATTCTTAATCTAAAAACATATAAAAGAAATTACACTAAATATATGCATATTAAATCTATATGAAATTTAAGCTAAATGATTAGAATATGTGAGAATGTATTGAGCTAAGTGAGTGCAAAATGTGATAGCAATTCGATAGCATGAAAATTCAACCCCTGTAATGAGGAAATGAGGGTATCTTAAATAGACTTTTTAGGAATCCATCAATAGTTGAGATCGATTTTGATCAATGGTCAGGATTGAAGATGAGGTTTAGTTAAGGTGGAAGATTCCCAAATTAGAGGGAGTTAACTAGATCAAATCTGAGTGTAAGAGTCAATCAACTCAGATAGACTTTAATGTGAGAGCAAGTGATCTGGGTCACTTCTAATTTGATCACCAGTGAACTAGGAATTTCCATTCTTGAACTGAAAAGAAAATTAGGAGAGATATTTAATTTAATAAAATGAGATATGTTCTCATAAATACCTTTTCTATTTAATTAATTAGATAAACTTTTCTTATTTAATTAAATATCTCCATTTAATTAATTTAGGAATAACTTCCCATTTAATTAAATGACTTTCTTTAATTAATTTAGAAGTAGCTTCTCTATTTAATTAAATAATTTTGTTTAATTAATTAAAAAAAGTATATTTATTAAATTAAATAAATTTAATCCCGTAGTACATTAGCCTTAGGAGATAATTTAATTTAATAAAGTATGAATACTTTAGATTAAATTAAATTGAAATCAAATAGGTTTAACATGGCCAATATGAGTGTGTACTATAGATATTAAATAATGAGTATGATAAATGTAGGTTAGGGTTTTCTGCATTTGATAATTAAGTCAAGTAGCGAATGTTAAAACAAGAATTTGCCTAATGAAATAGGACTTTAGAATTGATCAGAAATAGACCATAATTGGTGATCATGGCAATAAGCCAATTTTGGGGTATTACATTTTGCCCCTCTTTGCATGAATGTGTGAGTAGCATGTTTAATTCAAAGAAAATTAGAAAGCATGATGCGAGGATCAAGAAATGAGATTGGTTCTGAAGTTGATGATACAAAGATCGATTGATAAGCTTTTATGGACTATCTCTAGAATAGAGGTTAATCCTAAGGGATCCAAATAGAGCGCCTAAATACCTAAGATTGATAAGCATTTAAAGGACTATCTCCAAAATGGAGCATAATCATTAAGGATCTAGACAGAATGTCTAGATACCTGAAATTGATAAGCATTTAAAAGACTATCTCTAGAATGGAGTGTAATCATTAAGGATCTAGACAGAACATCTAGATACCTGAAATTGATAAGCATTTAGAAGGTTTCTTTAGACTTAAGTTTGATCTTTAAGGATCCAGATAGAACACCTAGATACCTAGGATCGAAAGCATTTAGAAGATTATCTCCAGAATGGAGCTTAACCTTCAAGGACCCAGATAAAACACCTAGATAATTGGGATTGAAAGCATTTAGAAGATTATCTCTAGAATGGAGTTTAACCTTTAAGGATTCAGATAGAACACCTAGATACCTGAGATTGATAAAAGATAACAAGGTCCAATCATGAGTTGTATACTCATCCCTAGAATGAGGCTTGATCCTTAGGAGTCGGGGTTTAAACTATCCTAATACCTGTCCATTGAACTCTAAGAAAATTTGTTATAAGGTTGATCAATTGATGAAATGATAAGATAGATGAAAAAGATGCCAGATAGAAGGGAACAAGATGCCCGAAGTGATGAGAACATAAGATTGATTTGAGATTCAAGTTTATTGATGAAATCATCCTACCCCTTCGGGAGAAAAATTGAGAGATGACACACCAGAAATGTGACATAAAGTAGTAAAATAAATTTGAGATTCAACAGAATGTAGAAGAAACTAGAAGAAGATTCAAATTTAATTCGCAATGATTCTGAGGTCCCGAAGACCAAGTTTGACCAAAAGTTGACCAGTTTTGTCCATAGTTGACTTGAGTTGACTATTTCTAAAATGAGTTTTGAAACATGAAGCATGCAAAGTTGAAAGGATTCCAAGGATCGCAAAGTATTAAAAATATTTGGGCTGCACAAGTATTAGATTTTGAATTGGATACCAAAAATCGATTCAAAATGGTCAAATTAGCTAGGGGGTGATTTTCATACAAATCAGAGCACTTTGAAAATTTTGGTCAACAACTATATAAGGGCCCAAGGGGTCATTTTAAATTCATTTGTGCTTTTTTTCCTTTAGTGAATTGAGCTCTAAGAGAGATATTGCAGTGAACATGAGATATCATTGTTTTGAGGGCTCCAGATGACACAGCTAGCCAGTAGACTAAGGACCACCTATGAGTCATCGATTTCCCACCTTTGTACTTTTACTTTCACACTTTACGAGGTCATTTATTGCATTTTTTAGCATGTTTTAGGTTTTTTAGAATAGTCTTTGTGTGAGACTATCCTTTCTCACATGAAAATAATCTCTTCTCATGTGAAGAAACAGGGTGCATTGTTTCTTTGTGTGTGTCGATGATATTTTTTGCAAAGGAGATACCCACATCTCGTGTGAAGAACAAGATTCTTCACGCGTCATAAATTTGACTTTCGCACAACCACTTCTTTTTTTGTGCAATGAAGACATTCTTCGTGTGAAGAGAGAAACTTCGTGCGAGGGCCAGATATCTTCACGCAAGGAAAGAATATCTTCATGCGAGATCTAAATATTTTCGTTCGAAAACCCATGACAGAAATGTTTAAAATTTTCAATTTTGTACATGAAACTTGCATTTTTATTAGCATTGTTTTGCCATTTCATTTTGGTACTAATCATTTGCTTTTCATTTTTGGTTTGTGTGTGTGAGGGAGGTCTTTGATGATGTTGCATTCAGATCACATTATCCACCATATGGAGAGTTGTTACGAAGTCTTGATGATGCTGATTGAGTACACATTGCTTGAGTGGGTTTGTCCTCACTATGCCAGATCCCAGATGTGATTGTGAATCACAGCTTACTCGTAGCTTTGGTGTAGCATTTCCATTCGGAGATGAACACCTTTCATTTGCCAGTGGGCGAGATGATGATCACCCCAGAGGACATCTAGAGGATCTTGTAGTTCCCTTTTCATGGTGCACAAGTCATGTATGATATGGTGCCCTGAGCAAGCACAGAGGCACTTTCTATTGTTTTTGGGAGAGAGCTGCAGAGAGGTCAAGCCATCAGTTGGGATGAGCTGATGCATATATATAGGCTGACACATAGGCTGGCATCTATGATGGGTATATTTTTGAGTTGTTTCTTGTATCCTAACAGATGACAGCATAGTTTGGAGTGTGGGTGGGGAGTGATGTTGCGCCAGATGGTAGAGGCACCTGAGATTTTTGGATGGGGTAAGTGCATGTTGGTCCACCTGTACCATGAGATGCATGAGATAGTCTTCCATGAGAAGAAGACTATGGTCATCAAAGTTTACGTGTTATAGATCTAGGCATGGGAGCATCTTCCCATATGTAGGCCCATTCATGAGGATGACCAAGAGCCGATGGAGTCATATATCTAGAGATATCAAGGGAACATTACCCAGGTCCACTTGGGTAAGATAGAGCATTGGAGGACATGTCTCGATGACCTGGTCTCTATCATATGGCAGCCCTGGTGAGAGATAGAGGATTGGAATGACACCCAGAGAGAGCTACCATGGATATTTAGCTCACGACCATTGTTGGGTAGGACCACACAGATCATAGAGAGATTTGCAATTTCACGAGTGTGGTGACAATATGGTCAACCACAGGATATCTCATAAGAATATTGCACCTATACCCGATTGCAAAGGGATGTAGTATGGGGGTGGCCTCCATGTATGGATCCAGGCTAATCCATGATAGATGTGTGCAACCTAACTATGGTTCACTGGGACTACTTGCCAGAGGTAGTAGATGCAGGGATGACACCTATATATTAGGCTTATCTGATCAGCCATTCGTTCCCAAGATTTACTGATCCACTAGGGATGGTAGGTCAGGCAGAGATATAGGAGCTACAATAGTAGCAGGCATAGCCACAACCATAGGTCTAGCACTAGGTACAACAGTTATAGATTCCCCCACGGTAGATGGGATTAGACCTAAGTGCTGGGGGTAGTGGGACATGACATGGTTTGTGGTAGTGGAAAAGGACAAAGGAGGAGGCCCCACAACATGAGGTTCTATAGTAGCAGGTGCCCCCATAGCAGCAAGCACCTGAGATACTTGATGAGGACATGCCAAATCAGCCTGCGAGTGGGGTGCAGGACACAATATGGTGGTACCAAGAGAAAATTCATCAAGCCTTTTGATAGTTGGGAGATTTATAGATATAGGTAGCCATTTGTGATGCATAGCTAGGAGAGAGACAGCAGGAGATAGATCGGTGGAGAGAGCATGCCAAGATTGCTGAGTAGAGATTGGAGATTGTGCAGGATGAGATACGCTTGCAGTCAACCTGGGCAGCTTACTACTTCACTACATATTTGAAAGTGGTGCCTAATGAGGCACTCCAGGTGCAACAATTTTTGTAGTATACTCAAGATTTTGGAGGTGCATGGCCTCCTCCTAGACTTGACATGCCACCACCTCCTCCTCCACATGCTGCTCTTGCTCCTGCTCCTCCTGGAGGTGAGGGAACAAGACAGAGTTAGATGCTATGTGCCTGGCTCTTGATTTTTGATCTCTAGCTATGTATTGATTGGTGTGCTAGCACTATTTTGTATCATTTTGATCAATAGTACTTGAGTAGTGCACATTTTTGTACTGACCCCATTTTTTGAGAGATATATATACAAGATTTTTGAGTCAAGTATCAATGTACATGTCATTGTCTATGTCTGTTTCACTTTGATGTACATGAGATGCCAATATGATGATTATGAGATGTGTGTTTTAGTTTGATATGAATGCATATGGATTCTGATGTGATGTGATATGATTATGAGCATGTAGAGTAGATATTATGTGTATATGGATGCAATGCATATGGAGATGGACTGATATCTCATGTAGTATTGCATGTGTTTGCTTGACAGTGATAGGTATTCCATTGAGGAGCGCAAATTGAAAAACCAAATGCTTGTGTAGCTATGGAGAAAATTGATATGTATGAAGATACCCCCAATCCTTCCTCATAGAGGGGAGAAATAGAATCACAATCGAATTGCATGTGTATGCAAGTGAAGTATGTAATGCAAGACTTATGTTAAATGCAACCCTAGGTCTGGTTACCAAGCCTCGACAATTTTATCATCACTAGATATAGAACAAAGCTCGCATGTTCTACAATTCCCACTGACATTGCAATCATGGGAATAGGAACAGAACATAAGTTATAGGTTTGTTAGGATTAAATGTAAGCATTTGAGGCACAAGAAGCTAGAATTACCAGAACATTTGTCCCTTTTAATATAGCAAGTTAAGATAAACATCAAAGCATAAATGCTAGGATGACTAGAATGTTGCTTTCATGACAGAGACACCAAACACATGGGAGATTCATCTTATGCTCAATATTTAGTATTTATTCTGTTTGCAACAACCCTTACATTTGTAACCTGAGATAGAAGTGTGCTAGGTATACTTGCAGTGACTTGTACGCTCACTTAGCAGGATGAGTATCCGTATTTACTGTAACATGAAGAGTTCACTCCAAAAAACAAGGAAAAGAACCAACATTATTGTTGCATTCTAATAAAAGGAGTCGAGGTACACATGGCCATCCAATATGAGATGGAGGCTCTTATAGTGGACACCCCTTTTATAGGAATATGCCAACTAATTGGAACTAAACCACAAATAGAATGCAAAGAAAAGATCATGCCCCCAATCATTACTTCTCTAGTTGAAGATGACATCATCGAGTTGCTCGAGGAGATATGATAAAGAAAAATAAAGAAAACAAAGAAAATGCTCAGTATATCCAAACAAGTATATCATTTTTGAGTTCAATGTTCTTGGGATTGATGTCAAGTGTTAGTGTCTAGAACATGTTTGAAAGGAATCTCTTCAGTAGGGGGACAACGGTAGGCAAAAGCAATCAAAATGACTAGTGACTAAGGTCAAAGCGAAATCTTTATGATGAATAACCTAAGAAAGATTGAGCAACAGTAGAAAGACACATCCAAGATGACTTGTGATTGATGCAAGAGAGATCTTCCATAAAGGTATCTAGAGACATGACCCAAGAAATAGTAGGTAGACATAGCTGAAACAATTGGTGACTATTGCGAAAGAGATTCTATGAGGAGAATCTTGAAAAGAGTGACACTGGTGACAGTAGGCAGATGCAATGAGGACCACTGGTGACTGTCACAAAGGAGATTCTATGAGGAAAATCTCAAAAAGAGTGACATTGATGATAGTAGGCAGATGTAGTGAGAATCACTGGTGACTATGGCGAAAGAGATTCTATGAGGAGAATCTTGAAAAGAGTGATACTAGTGATAGTAAGCAGACACAGTGAGAACTACTGGTGACTATCGCAAAGGAGATTCTATGAGGAGAATCTTGAAAATAGGAACAGTAAAGGGGAATGCCCTCGAGCTGTGAAAAGACTCAATCTATGGATACATGAGCAGAAAGTAGGAAAGGCATGAAAGTGAAAGCATGAAAGCGATTGTACAGAGAGCTAGAAGATGCATTGCAAAATGGAGCATTGTGAACAAGAGGTGTCTGTTTACCAAGTTTTCACCTTCTTGGTAGGATTTTCCATTTTTTGCTACCATGATGCATGTTTCCAAGTTTTCACCAATGACACTTTTCTTGTTTTTTTCAATTTTTTTGTATTTTTTCAATTTTTCACTTTTTTTTTGGTATTACTAAGGTGCCTATTGCTAGGTTTTCACCAGGGTAACAATTTTTTTCAAGACTTTTTCTAATTTTTAGGATTTTTTTAGGACATATAGATATGTACAAAGAGGTACTACTATCTTATCAACTGTAAAACTGCTTCAGGTGGAGAGTGTTGATAGGCTCCTTTAGCACTTCTCCCTCAGTTGTGAAAAGCTGATAGGTGTTGGATCCATATACTATAGTGATGATGTAAAGATTGAGCTAGTTTGGTTCAAACTTTCTTTTTTGTATTCATTTTTGTTGATTTTTGGGGTTCTCTCTCAGGATGAGGTCACCCTATTGGAAGTCATGTGGCTTGACCCTCTAATTGTAACTTCATGCCATTCTTTGTTGATATTCTTGTAGATGATCACATGCCACTTACCGTCATTCATCCAGTAACACAAGCTCTTGAAGTTGAGCTATCCTATAGTCATCATCAGTGATATGACCCTTCATAGAGATTCTCAAGGTAGGAATCTCAACCTCTATTAGAAGCACAACATCCAATCCATACACCAAAACAAAGGGAGTCATTCCCATTAGAGTTTTGATGCTTGTCCTATACGCCCATAGGGCTGGATCGATATGGAGATGCCAGTCTCTCCTTGATTTACTGATTGTGCAATGAAGAATTTTGAGGATTGCCTTGTTGGATGCCTTAGCTTAGCCATTACCTTGGGGGTAATAAATGGAAGACCAATGTTGTGTGATTTTGAATTTCTCACACAGTTCCTTGAGGTCTTTATTCTTGAATTGTCCTCCATTATCAGTAATGATGGAGGATGACTCACCATATCTATAGATGATGTAGTTTGTAATGGAAAGTGCTATAGTTTTTCCATCATTAACTGTGAGAGGTACTTCCTCCACCCATTTCATGAAGTAATCTATAGCCATGATAATGAACTTATGTCCATTAGAGGAGGTTGGGTGGATCTGTCCCACCAATTTGAAGGCCCATTGTTGGAATGGCCATGTTGTAGTAGAAGGAATCAGCTCTGTAGCTAGAACGTGGATGAGATTCCCATGTAATTGACACTGCTTATAGGACCTAGCATACTTGATAGCTTCTTGCTCCATTTTGGGCCATTAGTAACCAGCACAAAGGAGTTTGTGAGCTAGTGTCAGGCCATTGGAATGAGATCTACAAATGCCCTTGTGAACGTCAATTAGTGCGCATTTTGACTCTTTAGGTTCTAAACACCTAAGAAGTATTCTGTCAAGACCTCTCCTATATAGATTGTCAACAATAATAACATAGCGTGAAGCATTATAGATTAGGTAACATTTCTCATTCCTAGTTAGACCTTCTAGAATGGTTTTATTGTGAAGGTAGGAATAAATGTGATGGTAGTGAGATGATTCTTGTCCTATAATAGAACAGATCATCCTAGAATCAGGGGTGTCGTAGGCTAGGTAGTGTAATGCTTCCACCAAGAACTCATGTTAGAGATCATTTTCAAGCATTTTTAGTAGGGAGGCCAGAGTAGCCATGGAATTACCTACTTTATTATCTGCTCGTGGAACTTGCTGGAGGTGATGTGTGCAAAATACTTCTTTAAGTCATCAACCATGTGCTTTTAAGGAATTAGTTTCTCATCCTTTATTTGGGACACATCATTAACTTGGTTGATGACAAGCTTAGAGTCACCAAAGATATATAACTGATCCACTCTTCGTTTAGCAGCAATTTTCATGCCATTGATCAAAGTCTCATATTCATCAATGTTGTTTGTACAAGGAAATAGAATCTTGTACACTTTGGGTAATGAGTATCTTTGTCGTGTAATAAAGAGTAATCCAACATGTGATCCTTGTTGTGTGAAGGACCCATCAAAGAACATGACCCAGTTATGGTGCATGAGTGTCAGAATTCACTCATTTGGGAAATCAATGTTCATTGGAAGAAGACTCTGTATGGGTGCATCAGCCAGTTGATTTGCAATTGCCTATCCCTTGATAGCCTTGCATTCAACATATTGGATGTCAAATTCACTGCGTATCATAACCCATTTAGCCACTCTTCTTATGAGAGCTGCCTTACTGAGCAAGTACTTTAGTGGATCTATTTTAACCACAAGCCATGTAGTGTGGGCAAGCATGTAGTGTCTCAACTTTTGAGAAGCGAAGACAACCGCCAAGAAAGATTTTTCAATAATGTTGTAATTCTTCTCATATGAGACCAGTGTTTAGCTCAAGTAGTAAATAGCTTTTTCTTTGTTGTCATTATCTTCCTAAGCCAAAAGGATGCCCAAAGATGTTTCAGTGGCTGAAATGTATAAAAGAAAAGGCTTTCCATGAATAGGAGGCATCGGGATTGGTGGATTGACAAGATATTATTTAATCTGTGTTAAGCTTTGCTCACAATCCTAACTCCAATTGAATTTCACACCCTTATGTAAGGTTTTTGTGAAGGGTTATGATCTATCTGCCAATTGTGAAATAAACCTGTGAATAAATTGAAGCCTTCCCTATAGTCGTCTCATTTGACTGATGTTTTGAGGTGATGGCATGTCCATTATTGCTTATACTTTCTCTGGATCTACCTCAATTTCTTTTACAAAAATGATGTATCCCAAAAACTTCCCTGATGTGCAACCAAATGCGCATTTCTTAGGATTGAGCCGAAGATTGAATTATTCCATATGATCTAGGATGGGCCCCAAATCTTGCAGATGAGTATTGCATTTAGCACTTTTGACAAAGGTATCATCAACATAGTCCTCCATGGTTCTATGCATCATGTCATGGAAAATATTAGTAACAGTTCACTGATACATAGCATTAGTGTTCTTCAAACCAAATGGCATCACATTCCAACAAAAGGTTCCCCATGCACATGTGAAAGCCATTTTCTCTTGATCTTTTGGCACAAATTTTATCTGATTGTATCCAGAAAAACCATCCATAAGTGAGTACATCTCATAGCCAGTTGTCATGTCCACAATCATATCAATATTAGGGAGTAGAAAGTTGTCTTTAGGACATGCCAAGTTAAGATCGTAGAAGTCTATGCAAACCCTGATAGATTTATTATGCTTGGAAATTGGAACAATATTGGATATCCATTTGGCATAATCAATTGCATGGATGAAACTAGCCTTTAGGAGTTTCTCCAACTCTACTTTGACGAGCAATGTAATGTGAGGATGCATTTTTTGAAGCTTCTGTTTAGCTAGTTTGATCCCTGGTGCTATGGACAAGTGATGTATGATAAGATTAGGATCCAATCCTGGCATGTCAGAGTATGTCCAAGAAAAATTTATTTTCTTCTCTTTGAAAAAGGCAATGAATTGTTCCTTCTCTTCAGGTGATAGCGATATGCCATATGTATCACATGAGGATGTTCTTCTGTGCCTAGGTTAATTGGCTGTGTCAGCTCTATCAACACTAATGACCTCTCCTGAAAGTGACTCAAAAGGACATCAAATATCTCATCCATGGGCACCTCATAGAGGTTTTCACCCTTGGATGCATCTTTTGTTTTTACTTTTTTGGGTTCTGATACTGCCACAATGTGGTTTTCACCATCGGACCTTTTGCATTTTTTCTTTTTAATTGTATGACTAAGATATTTGATGTCAACCTCAGTCATGTTAACACTCTACTCATTGGTGGAAGATGTTACAAGTTTGATAGTGTTTAGATAACAAGAAAGAGCATAGTCATTCTGGAACATGGGGACTTTGCTAGATGCATTAGGGCTCCAGTCTATAAGCTCAGGATGTGTGAGTGAGAGAGTAGTGGCTAGTTTAATTACGTTCATAGTATAGTAATTAAGTACTTGGACCAGCAATTCAAGACCTATGGTGACTTCATCCATAGGTGTGGTCAAATGCCTCAGAGTATGAACATCAGTAATTGATGAATTTAGGACACTAGTTGGATCCGATCGATGTGACCTAACCCTAGATGTTTCACCCACTTTGATTTGATTTTCATAGACATGCACTTGGTCAATGTCTTTATCAGTAGTCACTTTTGAAAGAGAGTCAAACTCATATTCCTTAGAATCAGTGCTACATGGTGAGAGATTATAGAACTCCCCAATAGTGATAGGGACATAGTCACCTTCATCCTTTGGGTTCTTACACAAATACTCAACATGGCATGACTAACTAGATTCTCCCTTTTCTGAATGATATTTGAGTTACTTAGTATTGTCCTCAAAAGAGTCACTAGTATCATTCATAATGCTAAAATGTGGCACAAAGTCATCTGGCTCAGCAAAGAATTTGGCGAGATCATAAGGAATAGGATGAGGATAAGAATCCTCATCATCAGATTCTTCCTCTTGAGTATTTGACTCAACTTGTGACTCACTTTTAGATGAACTCTTAGGTGTTGGTATGAATTTATTTGATCCCAAATGAAAAGGAACCTTCTTAAATCCTAGGCTAGTTGTATCACTATTGGTTCAAGTGCTTGCTTTGATAGGATCAATTAGGCCATTGTTATTTCAACCAATAGGGCTAGTTCCCTTGTAACCAAAATGCTTCATAAGCCTAAGACCAGGCCCATATTTCTTAGGAGTTATTTCTCGAGCTTGCTCCGTTAGGTCCACTGGAGCCTCTTATCTATAAAGCCATGTAGCAATGGCTCTATTTTCACTTTCATCTTCTAAGGGAACTATAGCCTTGACAAAAGCCCCATTATACTTGGTCTGAGGTGTCAGCACGAATGGCTTCT
This sequence comes from Cupressus sempervirens, assembly GCA_028749045.1. Taxonomy (NCBI): domain Eukaryota; kingdom Viridiplantae; phylum Streptophyta; class Pinopsida; order Cupressales; family Cupressaceae; genus Cupressus; species Cupressus sempervirens. The sequence goes on from CM053793.1 coordinate 260,242,371, forward strand.
TTGCCTCTGAGGGTGTCCCATAATGTTGAGGAGACTCTGGGAGAGATGTCAATGATAGAACTAGTTCAATGTGGTACTCTCCCATGCCAGTTTATTTTAGTTTGAATGACTACTCAATTTGTTTTAGCTTATTGTCATGATAATCAGTGGACTTGTGGTTAGTAGGTATGAAAGTTTTAGTAGCTTTGAGCATATTGTAGGTGTAGCTAGTAGTGGCAGGAATAGTGACTTCGGAGCCATGAAATAGGAACTTGATGCATTGGTAGTATGTGGATGGTATAGCATGTATCCATAGCCATCCTAATAGAATGTTGTAAGCCAAGGGAATGTCAAGAACCTGATAGGTGACATCCCTTTCTATGAGACTAACACAAATGGGTAAAACCACAAGACCTAGATACTTCCATTCCACTTCGTCATATGCTTTGATAGTGATCTTTCATCAAGGGTCAATAGAGTCCTCAGAATAATTCAATTGTCTAAGTAGAGTAGTAGAGACAATATTTAGGCTAGTGTCATTATCAATGAGTATCCAACAAACATGTGTCTGATGGATCATAACCTCAATGTGTAGAGGTTGATTGTGTGGGTGACTCAGTGAGTTATCATCCTCCTCGAAGAAGGTCATAAGATAAGTTGAGGTCAGGTGACCTACCATGGATCAAAATTTCTCAAGATCAAGATCTTGAGGAACATTTTCCTTAGTGAGGGCTTTATTCAGAATCTACCTGTGAGCAGGCAATATTTTAAGTAACTCAAAGATGGAAATCTGAGCATTAGTTTGTTTCAATTGATCAAGAACACTATAATTGGTTGCTATCAAGTTTGTTGTGGGTTTTTACCTTTGCTAAATGGTCCAACAAGGGCTTTGTCTTTGTGTTGTTCAAGATTTGAAGTAGGAGGTGCAGTGATTTGAGCACCAATTTGGCATGAGAATGAGTGATAGCATTAGCACAATGTTGCGAAGGTGTATTATCCATTGCATTAGAAGTAGGGCCCCTCAAGACAAAAGGTGTCTTGGGTTTGTCATTATCTCGCTTGCCCTTAATGGTAATAATTTCGTAGTATTCAGATTCCATAGGTTCAACCATGTGAATGACATTGTCATCATTGGAATATGTATAGTTGACCTTGTCATAGGTTTGTGGTTTCAAAGTCTCTCCTTTTTCATAAGCTAGGAAAGGTTCTTTGAATGCCTTGTGATCCAAACTTTTGTTATGTCCATCTACCACAAGATCACCAGCATCAATCATGTCCTAGACTTTATGGCGCAAGTTTATGTAGTTGCTAGTTTTGTGTCCCTTATTTTGGTGTTACTCATAGAATGAGGTTTCATTCCACCATGGTGGATGTGGTTGTGGATCATAGGGATGAGGGTTATCCACTGGTGAAATAAGCTTATGTTGTAGTAATGTTTTGTAAACCACATCCAAAGGTTCTCCCAAGGGTGTATACTCTAGCTTGGGGCAAGTTGGCCATGAATTTCTTGGTTTGTTCCTAGATGTTTTGTTTTCTGGGGGAGGTTTCTCAGCATTTTTGGTCGCTTTGAGGCTGTCTATGAGATTAAATGCTACTTTAGCAAGTTTGGGTGTGACATTGTCAACAACTCCATCATGTACAATTTCTTAGTTCTTGTTGACATGTTTGGTTTTATCCTTGTTGGAAGTGGAACCTTTTTTTATGTCTCTTTGAAGAGTGAGTTCACCTTTCTTGACCATAAATTCTTCGATATAGATAGCCTATGTAATCATTTCTTCAAAGGTATGTAGACCTTGCAGTTGGATTTTATATCTGAAATCAGGTAGGAGGTTATCAGTGAAAATGTCAAGCTTCTCTATTTCTAGAATTTTATGAGAATACTTAGTGTACAGTTGTCTCCACCATTAGAGGAATGTGAGAAAAGGTTCTCCAACTTTTTGTTTAAGGTTGCATAGATCTTGAATATTGATAGGGTGTTGTATGTTATGAGAATATTGCTAAACAAATAGGTTGGCAATTTCACCAAACATCTTGATACCGGGAGGTAAATGTGAGAACCACTCCAAAGCCTGACCACCTAGGCTTCTAGGGAATAAATGCATGAGGTATGTTTGATCATGTATGAACTCCATAGATAAAGCACTAAATTCACAAGTGATCTTGGGGATCAGTAGTACCAAAGTACTTGTCGTATTTGGGTAGCTCTACACCTCATGGAAAAGGCAACATGTTTATGCTTTTGTCAAATGGAAAGGGACAAAGAGCATCCAATTTGTATGTTTTTGTGGGTTTCTCTTTCTCATGCATCATCTGAGCCAATTGGTCTTGCATAATTTTCAATTTTTTTTGGAGTTTAGAAGTCTTAGTTTCCTCTTCAGGCATGATAATGGTTTCCACATTGAAATGAGAGGGTAGTTTAGCTCCCTCTTGGGAAAGTTTGACAAAGTACTTTTCTTTCTTTTCATTGAGTAGGATTCCCATGACCTTTTGGAAGTTTTTTTCTCTTCAACATTTTGCTATGTGTTCAGGGAGTATTTCCACCTCTTCTTATTCCTCGTCAGTTTCATGGTCTTTCTCTTTCTCTTTGTCATTCTTAGGTGGTTCTTGATGTCGACTATGACTACCATGTTCAAGTTCATGATTAGTCATTATAGGAATGTGTTCAGTTTTAGTGTGTTGTGTTTCAAAAGGTCCTCTAAAAAAAGGATTAAATATCATGTTTGGTAATGTAGGACTTCTACCTATCTTAGTATCCTCTTGGTACAAAGGATTCCTAATTTGTTGTAAATTCATGGAAAATGTTCGCTGAAGTCAAGGTGACTTGGCAAGTGAGGGAGATCATGAAGATGCCTCACTAGACGAATTAGATAAAGATTGTGTAACAAAAGGTAAGCAAATTCTGCCATAGTTATGAACCCTAGCATGACCACATCTAGGTCTAAGAGGATAAAACATGTTACTACTTCTGGTGATGATTGTCATAAACAAGGACAAGAAGCTAGAACCTAGACAAGGACCACTTAAAACTGAGTCTCAAAAAAAAGGACAAGATAAAAGCAAGAATGCTGTCAACTAAGGTACAAATGGTTTGATTTAAAGGCTAGAACAACTAGAGATTATGACCAATGTGACACAAGGTATGGAAAGCATTAAGAGATAAAGACAAAAGGTAACTTAAGAGGTGAGACCAGTCAAAGTATGAGGCACAAGTCTTTAGCTAAGCAAAGTGCCACTATTTTAGGATTGTTTGTAGACAGAGGGGGATAAATGAATGTAGAAAACGGTAGTGTACAGGCTGCAGATAGCTAAAATAGACCAAAAGTGGTAATGCTGACACAAAGTCTCATGTGAGAAACCTTTACAGGTGGCATGAGGAAGTATTCTAGACTGTGTGAGATTATACTCTAGGCTATGCGAATATTGGTGATAGTCGTTTAATTTTGTGCGAGATTATACTCTGGGCCATGCAAAAATTAGGAATAATAGTTTAATTTCATGTGAAAACTTGGATTGATTTATGCAAAATAGTGACAAAACCATATGATTTTGTGTGAGACTTAAAAAGATCTCGCACGAGAAGGCAGACTAGTTTCTCAACAACAACTGATTTTGACAAGATTTTCAGACTGTTCAGATAGATTGGGTAGATTTATTAGATAGATTTGATTTGATAGACATCAAGGTTGACCTAGTAATATTTTTGGACAATGTTTCAAGATTCAATCAAGGAAATGTGTTTGAACAAGATAGTGGGAAGCAACCAGTAGTCGAAAATAGTCCTGTTGAGGGAAAATCAACTCAATAGGATAGGGGAGTCTTGACCTTTGTTTGTTGTAGATAGTTTTGGACTTGTTTATGACTTGAGAACAAACACACTTTATCCCTAGAAAGAAAAATTTGTAGAGAAGGTAAACCCTTTGTCCCACATCTTATGTGCATGCATGTGCCTCACATAGCCATGTCACCCCCTATAAGGTGCTCGTGTTTTTGGTATATTCAAAGGACTCAATAGTATACAATGAACAAGAACCCTTGTGGAAAGGGATGAGCATGTATACCATCTTCAAACATCTAGTAGCATGCCTATGGTGAGTTCTACATGAGAGATTCTTCCCCTTCCTTACACAAAGATTATGTCTCCTTTTGGAGGTGAACCGGGTGGCTTCTAACTACAAGGTTTTTACTTGGCTTCCATTCATATTAATACCTAATGGTTTTGCAAGTAGATTTGAGACCAGTATCCCACACCAACATCTAAAAGTGCACACTACTTGCTTAGCAAGCTTGGGGTCGATGCCGACCAGTGCACAGATAGAGCTTCCCTTTGATATGCGATATCAAGAATTAAGGGAAAGAAATTAATCATGCTTTGGAGTCTTTTTCTCTACAAAGCATCTTGATTATAGTGAGTTGGAATCTCCGGTGAAAGGAGTATGCTCACTTGGGTCATTTCTAGAGGTTGCATCACTCCAATAGGCCCTCTAAAGGATTAACACGAACTGGTGGTCTAGATTTAAGGGTTAGAGTTTCTGATTTCCCTCAAAAGGAAAGAGCATAATCCTTTGCCTTATTTCCTTGCCCAAACAGGTAGAAAAAATTAATTATTGACTTAGCTTAATCAATCTAGACTTGTATTTTCTCAAGATGTTGATTCCCTAAAAGGAACCCATCATCCCTTCATAGAAAAGACCTGTGCTAGAGAACCACTAAGTTTCTTGCCTTCTTTGGAATGTCATCTTTTAGAAGCATCTAGGTTTCTAATTCACCCTTGGTCATGACCTCCAAGTGGTGAAGAGCATAATCCACTATTCTTTCATCTTGCACCCTAGGAAGTTCACAAGCCCCTAATTAGATTAGTTTGAAAAACAAGAAAAGTAGACACACTATTTTGTGAATTTTAAATTTGATCTTTGACAAGTCTATCTTTGACAATCATCCTACAAGCAAACTGTTAATCCATGTTTAAGTGGGTTTTAGAAAGAATCTTTGGCAAACATCTTGCAAACAATAGTTAGGTTGTAGCAAAATCTAGAGAATAGATTAAGATGAGCATGTTAGTAAAACTAGATAATCTGAAGATCAAAAAATGCTCAAATTCAAAGTTGTTACAAGATCTCGTGTGAGATCTCTAACAGAGCCACGCAAAATTATTTTCAGGCTCGTGCAAAATTCTTTTATAGCCCATGCAAAGAAAATAGGTGCTGCATGAAGATGTGCACATTTAGGCACCTTCTCGCATGATCCAAAGAGAATCTTCATATGAAGATTCAGAATCGTCATGCAAAAATGAGCAGTCTTGCGTGAAGATTCAGAACTTGTACAAAATCGTATGCACATAGAACACTAAAATGATTCTAAAAATGCAAAGTAAGGCCAAAAAAATTGATTTTCTTGGCCCCACAATGGACACCAGAAATGTATATGTAGAATTTGGCCTTGTTCTTCTTCACACACACACTTCAACATGGTCTTTATTCGAGGATTCATCCCAGAATGAACATTGAATTATTCATCAAAAATTCATCCAGCAAGCTAACCTGTTGCCTTTTATCTAGAAGGATTTTCCTATGAATATCCTCAAAATCGAGGTATAGGAAACCAAACCTTCTAAGAATGAAGGGTTTGAAAATGAGACTAAACTATATGATTGTGCAAATTAATCTAGAATGGATTATGCATTCTTAATCTAAAAAAATATAAAAGAAATTATGCTAAACGTATGCATATTAAATCTATATGCAATTTAAGCTAAATGTTCAAAATATGTGAGAATGTATTGAGCTAAGTGAGTGCAAAATGTGACAGCAATTTGATATCATAAAAATTCAACCCATGTAATGAGGAAATGAGGGTCTCTTAAATAGACTTTCCTAGAATTCATCAATGGTTGAGATCGATTTCAATCAACGGTTGGGATTGAAGATGAGGTTCAGTTAAGGTGGAAGATTTCAAAATTAGAGAAAGTTAACTAGCTTAGATCTCAGTGTAAGAGTCAATCAACTCAGATTGACTTCAGTGTGAGAGCAAGTGATCTGGGTCACTTCTAATTTGATCAGTAGTGAACTAGGAATTTCCATTCTTGAACTGAAGAGAATATTAGGAGAGATATTTAATTTAATAAAATGAGATATGTTCTCATAAATACCTTTTCTATTTAATTAAATAATTCTATTTAATTAATTAGAGACACTTTTCTTATTTAATTAAATAACTCCATTTAATTAATTTAGGAATAACTTCCCATTTAATTAAATGACTTTCTTTAATTAATTTAGAAGTAGCTTCTCTATTTAATTAAATAATTTTGTTTAATTAATTAAAAAAAGTATATTTATTAATTTAAATAAATTTAATCTCGTAGTACATTAGCCTTAGGAGATAATTTAATTTAATAAAGTATGAATACTTTAGATTAAATTAAATTGAAATCAAATAGGTTTAACATGGCCAATATGAGTGCGTACTATAGAGATTAAATAACGAGTATGATGAATGCATGTTAGAGTTTTCTGCATTTGACAATTAAGTCATGTAGAGAATGTTAGAACAAGAATTTGCCTAATGAAATCGGACTTTAGAATTGATCAGAAATAGACCATAATTGGTGATCATGGCAATAAGCCAATTTTGGGGTATTACAATTCTAATTTTGATTTGGCACATTATTTCTATAATGACATGTCTCTCCATTCTTATGTGTAATATTCAATGAAGAATTTTTAATTTTATGAGGAGGAGTGCATTTAGAGGGCTCAACTTTTTTGTTTTCTTTCTTTCTCTCCAGTTTTTTTGGATAAACTATTTCATCCCTTTTGAGACCTATTTTTTCTAATAGTTCACTGGGAACTTTTCTCAAAGCTTTTGGTACTTTTCTTGGGCATAATAATATATGAAGAGAATTTGTGAGTTTTCATTAATCTCATTTTCATCATCATTGTTGGCCAAATTTTCCTTCGCACCAAAATTGCCATATTTAAATTCAAATGATAAATGGTCATGTCCAACCTTTAATATTAAATGATGCCATGAAAATATGAAATAAATTAAATAAAACCTTACAATATTTTTTTGTTTTCCTAAGTTTATTTTTTCATCCCTAAAACTTTCTCCTACCATCAAATCTTTTTGCTAACCACAACCATCGCTTTATTGCTTTGTACAAGTGCTCATTCTTTATTCCATGCAACAAAGTGACATTGTGTTGCTTGTATGTATGGGTCCAAGTTTCTTCAGTGGGCCATCTTTTGACTATGTTGACATGTTGATGTGAGTTTGAATACAACTAGAATTCTATTGGTGTGACATTATGATATATGGATTTTTGGGTTAGGTCATGTTGTGTGGGCCATAATTTGATAAGGTGATAGTCAGACTGAGATGGCATATGGTGGGTATTTCATTGGTTGAGTCTCTGACATGGTCAATAAGGTGGACCAATTTTTTATTTTTCTATTGGATGGAGGTTGATTAATGTCTCTAATTATGTCACTATGGGAAAATGATTGACCTTTAAATATAGCAACATAGCGAGGATTGGACATGTGTCCTTGTAGGCCTAGTTTGAAAGGAATTCATAGTTAAGTTTGCAATGATGGTTAAGATTTGTGGTTTTATAGGGTAGTCATGGTTAGAGTTTTAGAGGTGGCATGTTTAGTTGGTTAAAGTGGTCAAATACATGAAGACTCTATAAGGTGGCAAAAGGAAATAATATAGTTGGCCTGCATGGCTTTCTCCAGTTGCAAGACTAGGTTGACCTACTAATTTTGCTAATTCATAGGCTAGAAATGAAGAAGATAGGGTTTCCTTGCATGATCTAATATTTTCAATTAATCTCAACCACTCTAGAGTTATTTCTTTGCTAGAAACAATGTAGAGGCACTCTTTCCACCATTTGATTGTCCATTTTGAGGGTTCTAGCATTGATTGGAGTCACTTTTTTGACTTTAGGGTTTCTTCCAAGTCAGGGTTTCATGATTTTCATGCCTTTTCAAGTGTACTAGTTCCAATCTATTGTTTGGATCATCCTGATTATTCTCTGAGTACTTAATGGTAGTGGTTGTAGAGTAACTTTAGTGAGAAATATCTTACTTATGCATGAACTATAAAAGCAAGGTTGTTATTCTTTCTTAGGGTTGACTTTTCTCTATTTCTCTGCAAGTTCACTTTAAATACCATTTTCCTTTGAACTATATGGCATTATACCTTATCTCTTTTAGCCATTGATGTATTATGCAAGACCTATTTGCCTCTCATTAGTCTATTGTGGATTTCTACAATTTTGCATTATTGTATCTCTTTGGCCAATGAATGCTATATAAGTGAAGTTCATATTCCTTGTGTCATTTATTTGGGTGTCTGATCTACATGTGATTGTTAGATTAAAACAAGTCTAGATGTGTATATCTTTTGGTTTCATGATGGTTCAAATGTGCATGTATGGGTAGAGATTGGTTCAAACACTCTATTTTGGTGCATCACCCCTTAGGTTAGAATAGGTAGATTTTTTTTCTTGCATCTCCATCTCCCTTTTCCCCTCCAAGTTTAGTTAGGTGCACTTTGATAGTAAAGGAAGTTGGCCTTCTCCAAAGACTCAACCTCATAGTTCAAGTCCCACAGCTTGGAGATTGTTTCCATGATTCACAAGGTTGTCCTTAGGTAAAAACTTTTGACAAGGCTGCAAAATTTTGTGGCAACAATCATCTCCTTACTCATCAATCTCATCATCTACTTGATGAGTTTCTAGTTGTTCTTGATTAAGGAACAAACCTATATTGTGAATTGGATTTTCCTCCCCTTGTTCATTATTGTCTTGATCATCAGCATAGAGCTTTCTTTCTCTATCATCAAAATTATTATACCATTACATATCATTACTTTTTTCCCCTTTTTTTTGTTCATCTTCTTGAGAGTGTATTCAAGATATTCTATTTTAGAATGAATTGATCTTCTTCCCCACATAAATTTTAGGGATAAATGTCTATTAGTTCTCTTCTTTTCAACTACCAATAGTTGATCATTCATGAACACATATATTCATAACTTACAAATAGAGTCACCACCTCATATTAGAGGATCAATCACTAGATATTTTGGGTCCTTCTCTTAGTAGAGCACAAAAACTTCTTTTCTTGGTCTATGAAACTATAATTCTTGGGTAACCTCACAATCTAAATTGTGGGAAACTCTCTCTAGTAGAGTTGCCAATTTTTTGGTTCTCAAAATTGTTTTTTGAATTCCTATGAGCCTTTCTTTCTTGATGTTGGGAATCTCAACTTAATCTTGGACAATGAAGAAGACTAAATCACAACTGTTCAATCTCCACACTTTAGGCTCTACAAAAATGTTGAGCGGTTGTTTTTCTTGATGCTTAACAACATAAATCCTTTTGAATATCTCTCTTGAAAAGATGATCAATGAAAAACTCTAAGGTTCCATATGGTTATTTTTCAACCTACTGGGTAACTCAATTGAAGATAAATGTGTATGCTCCCAAGTAGGCCTTTGCTAGTACCCACCAATCTATACAAGTTTTTTGAAATGTAACCATAGAAAAATATATATTTTTGTATTTTCTATTTTATGATGAATGCAACTTCTAATCAATGCAACTATATGAATTCCTATTTTAATCAAGTGTTTGAAAATAAAATAATAAAGATAGAGTAACAAGAGATTTGAAGAAAATTATTGAAAGAGAAATTTCTTTGAACATAAGCCAAAGTAACAAAATTTTTGCAAGTTAAATTATAAAAATGATATGGTAGGAAAGGAATGAAATTAGGAGAAAAACTTCCTTAACTCCACTAATGCAATTTTCGATGGGAACTTCAATAAAAATTGAAATATGTTTCATGCTTCATCAAATCATGAGGCCATAGAAAGTGGGCTCACAAGAGACAAACCACTATGTAAGAACAATAGTGATCCTTTCTCTAATTTATTAACATAATGCAAAAGCCATAATTAAAATATTGCACAATTATAATAACACAATAAAACTATTAGCTCCATTATTATTCATGAACATGCATTCACAAAAATAATACACTCTAGCAAGATTTACTACACTTAGAATGAGAAAACCAATAGGATATATTATACATCAAAATATTGGCCTTGAATAAATATAACATCCATGTATTTAAAATAAATCCTCTCCCCCCTTTGTCTTAGAAGTGAGAACTCTTCTAATTTAACTTTTTCTTAAAAAATAATAACATAAAGTTGTTTACAATCTGACTCTCTAAATGGTGCTAAATAGGTCTCCACCCTTGTTTATATCAGTTAATGGGTGTATGAGCCTTTACATGAATTAAAATAATAAGATAAGAAGAAAGTAAGAAGATAGAAGCTATGAGATAGTTTGAGAGTCACTAAGAGCTTTAAAACTAGAAGCTTGATCTTCTTTGGGAGTTGACCTACCATCAAAATGTGTTTTTGATGTATGACATCTCTAAAATAGCAACTAGCAATTAAATAGTAGTGCTTCTTCTTCAAAAAATTTAGTGCACCTTGCAAAAAGCACACCTTGGAAAAGTGCAGCTTAAAAAAGCACACTTTGGAAGAGCACATCTTGTTAACAAGACTCAAAAATAAAAAGAATCTTCTTAGTGTCAAAGCTTGATTTCCAACCTCTGAGTTTTCTTCACCTTTATACCAAAATGATCTCTAGATGCTTAGTTTTCAATTTCTCTATTATCTTTGCTACTTCCTTAGTCTCTGATAAAACTAATGACTCATAGTTATTTTGAACTACTTTCTAGTAGTTACTTACTTGTATCCTTGTATTAGCAAAATCCTCAAGCCTAGAATCTAGTTCTAACAATGCTTCTTCTATTTTGAATGCTTGTCTAACGTTACCTTTAGATGAAACTATTTCAAATGTATCCCTAAATTTTTGAACTATTTTTTGCACTGAGGAAAGTTTAGTGCTTGACTCATCTTAAAAAATCTCAAGGCTACTAGCATTGTAGTATTTATCCACTTCCAAAAATTGCTCTTGAGCATTATTCTTTATCTATTTAATATACTTGTATAGTCCTTTCATGAATTTCTTTCTCGAATATATCTTCTTTATCCAATCATCTAACTTATCCAACTCCTTAGCTAAATAAACCTCTATTAGTATTTGATACCTTTTCCCTTTGATAGATTGTAGCACTTGTAAATCATTTGCCTAGGTATGTACTTCATCCATCAATCCAAAATTTTGATTTATAATGGTAACCAATTTTTCGGCATTAGTTTGAATGTTTTATAGAAGGTTCAAATTACCTTGTATTATTTGCACTCCTCTTTCCTCAAAACTATGACACCATTTTTGGCAAGCATCCAAAAATGAATCCATAGGTTTCCCTATCTCCTTTCTTTCTAATGCAGCTCCCAAAGCAATCTCTAGGTTATCCATGCCTATAGGACCTACTACCTCATTTGTATACCCTCTCAATAGTTCAAATTGTTTTCAAAATATTAAAAGTTCTAACTCATCCTTGTCAAGGTGTGAAAACACTTACTTGAGGCCTGTGGTAATCAAGATTTTTGTGATATCCACTGTGGGCTTTTCAAGTATGACCTCGTTCATTTGATAATCTTTAGGAGTCAACTCTTTTGTATCTACATGAGGGGGTAGAATGAAAATATGTGCCTAAAGATCTTGATCTTGATTCTTCATGATGAAGGAAAATGTTATCACATCACCCTTGGGTGCGTTAAGATTCTTAATTTCTTTTATTAACTCTATCATTCTTTCCTCTACTGTTAATTTCATCTACCTCTTCTACCTAAACAATACTTCCTTTTTAAGCCATTATGATGTTTTCCCCACTTGTGATATGTGTTATGCAGAAGAGGTAGGTTATGACATAGGTTCCTTTCCCTTATCACTCCTCTCTAGAGTCTTCTCATGTTGAGAAGAAACTTTAGAGTGAGCTTCTATGTCATTTTAGGTCGGGGACCTAGCCTTTGTATTAGGAGGAGGTTATTTTCTTTCTTCCATAATCTATCCTTTCTTAAATACTTTATTGGCATGTAATTGCACGTATTCTCCTTCCTCTATAGTTTGACTCTTTGGTTCAACCGTCAGAGGAGGTAAGACCATTGATTTGTGATTCATTATTGATGGCATATCCTATGCTAGTGGAGGAGTAATATCAAGAGGTCCTTGTGGTAAGGAAGGTAGTTTATTCCAATTTTCTCCCAATGAATCATTACTAGGAGTATCTTGTATTCTCTCTCCTACCATCTCAATTCCTACATGCATAAAGTCAAAATTTGAGAGGTAAAATATATCTACTCCCTTGCCTTCCATTTCTAAAATCCACTCACTAGTAAATTTGTACCTTATTTTCAAGGAGGGTTGGTTGATATCTCAATGGACAATGTTGAAAAAATTGCATCACTATAATTTCATAAAATTTTTGACAAAATCTAGGACTATCTATATATTGACAAGCACTCCTATCGAAAATGATCACAAAATCTACCATGAGGCAATGTCAAACCATTACTAGGAAATGTTAAAACTTTGATGATTAGGAGATTGGTATCGATAAGCTTGCCATGCCATCAATGATAGCCTCATCAAAAATTTATGAAATATTATCAAAATCCTATGAGATTCCAAGGAAATTACCATGTCGTCGATAAGAATGCTCATCAATAGATTGATTAATGGTGATGAAAACTTTGATGACGCCCCTAGTTTAAAAAATCATAAGTATCCTATTTGTTTGGTGTTTAAGGAGTTGAGTTTTGAACAGTGACATTGGTAAGGGTAGATGATGTGAGAAGTTGTATCTTACAAATATTTGAGAACTTATCCTTATTTAAACATTTTGTGTAATGCCCACTTATACCCAACTAATCTATGCTTGGAGGGGTACATCTCTTCATATCCTTGCAAGATATAAGATGGGATTTAATTCCTTTTCAAGGGGTCATTAGCCAAATATTTTTATATTACAATATTATCTTTTAAAGATTACTAAAATTAGAGTAGCCTTAATAACATTCTATCCAATTAGAATAAGAAGGAGAAGATAATCCATTGACATCCCTCATTCAACCCCAAACATGTAACAAATCAACATTATGGTGAATCTTAAAAAAACATTGTCATCGATACTTTCCTTCTTGATTCAAACCATAAATAGATCCATTCCTTAACAAAATTACCCTCAAATGATGGAGAGATGATTTCTTTACCCTACAATCTCAATTTCTCATTTAGTTTTATTGCTCGGTATCCTACAACCAAATACAATGAAATCATGATCAATTAGCATTACAAAAGATGTTGAAAAGTTTCAAGATATGTTCCAGTTTTGTTGCATTGGTGAGTGTGCTATATGCATATTGGGATCTATAGTGTTATAACAACAACTTTAATGAGACTAAGATCAAAAGGTTACCAATCTAGTTGCAATTAGTAGAGATAAATTTTAGTGAATGAAGGCATGAAACATTTTAACATAGGAAATAAAAAAATTACTTATAATAACATCAAAATGTAGAATGTTCAACAATAAAACTACAATGTAAATAGTGAAGAATCATTATCTGTAGCCACTTAAGCATCCATATCTCTTTCATCTCTCTCCCTCCTATCCAAAATAAGGTTCAAGCACTCTAAATCGAGAATGTAAATGTAGCAGTGTTCCATATTCATGGACAATAGGTGGATCTAAAAAGTTCACCACATTTACATTAATGACATGTATAAAAAATGGAAACATGTTTCTATATTAGCTCCACCTAATGTCCCATGCACATCAATTGAGATTGCATATTGAACTAGGGCCTCCTTCTACATTTCTTGAAACCAAAAGATTGACATAGTTAACATCTAATACCATCTCCATTAATTTGGTCCCCTCAAGCATAATATTTTAATTTTTCTTTGAAACATAAATAGTAAAGGATATTCGACATATTAATTTCCAATTTCTCTTGAATATGTTCACTAATAGGATCAACTCATAGATAGAAAAGAAAGTTTTTGATGCAATTGAAATGAAGAGTTTAAGTGTTGGTTCAATTACTTTAGATAGCTATGAAATATAAATAGAGGACAAAAAAATTATCATTATTAATTGCAAGATTCTCAACAAGGTATGTAAAGTCATCATAGATTATGGTTACATTCAATGTGGTAGATTTAACAATGTATAAAGGGCACTAAAACTGACTTCAAGAAGAGAAGAATCAATCCTCAACTATGTTGTGTAGGAGCATCCCAGTTTTGGCTTTTGGGTCATAGATATGGAATAAGGGTTTCTTAGTTAAGCATTTCATCATCACCAACCTCAAAATTAAAACAATAGTTATTTAAGAGATCTTATTGGAAAAAAAAGCACCTCCCATTAGAAGCTTCAATAATGACCCAACAATTGAGATACCTAAAAGAAACCCAACATATGGAAGAAAGTAGTTGGCATAACTTAATCAAAGAGGAAAGACTAGATAGGAGAAAAAGTGCATGGATGAAGCAAAAAAGAAGAAGATTAAAAAAGGGATGTTAACATTCACAAATGCCTAATTAGTGATGAAGAAATAAAAAAAAATTTCTAGTTTTTATCATATAGTCAAACCAAACAAGATGAAAAAAATTAATATGTCAAAGGATTTAATCTCATAGATGATCATTAGGAAAAATTATTTATAGGAGAAATTATTAAATGATAAGAAATAATTGATACCAAAAGAAAATTGGAAAAATGACATGTATCTATTATGCAATATGAAAGTGGTTGAGACCAAACATCATGGAAGTCTCCAAATGTTAAAAGGATTCAAATAAGTTTGTGGAAAATGTAAAAGATTTATTTAAGTAGCATGGAAAGGATCTCAAGTATTTTGAGGATGCCATTTCCACTAATCTGTCCAACTATTTTGTGAACTATTATTGTTATTGCAGAGTTTTATAAATCACCATTATAATTGGGTCTCCTGTTATTCCATGAAGTTTAATGAGACAAACCCTCACATTAGATGGAAATGAACTTTAAGTTGTTTTTATTCCTTGTGTAGAAATGACATTATCATACCATCCTGACCATGACAATGATAGTCATACTAATATATTGATTTATTAAAGGTTAGATATATATGATTGGGAAAAAAATACTGTGATTGACCTTGAAGTGCATTAAGGTTATTTATTATGTTTGAAGTGTGCATTGGGAAGGTTTGGATCCTTTCATGTGTCATTGTTATGCCACAATCACAATATGACATTCAAATCAAATTGTGAAAAGAAAGAGCCTTTGGTTCCAACAAAGTTTGTGCATTTATTTGTCATGTTTGAAAGGGTGCAGAGAGAAAGTATGAATTCATATTGTGATTTATCAAGTTGATTCAAGGGTTGAGAATTAGGTGGGTAGAGCAAAATTTTAATGAATTGCCTAATAGTCCTTATTGTTAATGTGATCAATGAATGAGATAGAAGTTGATAGTTCATTTGAAGAATCTAATTCCATTGAGTACTTAATGAATGAAAGTGAAGTGAGTTTAAATGTTAGTGGGATTGGGTATTATAATTGCATTCATGGAGGGCATGGTGAATTAGAGATCCAAATATCCCTTTGGGTTTGTGTGATGGAAACTGTGAAACTTCTATTGGGAGTTTGTTCATAAAGCTTTTGTAATAAAAAATTGAGTTTGATCCATCTCATATTATTTAGAAGGTGTTATGATGATTTAATGAAGGTTTTTTTGAGTGTCAATTTGGTAAGGCACTTGGGAAGAACTAAATATTTTTTAAGGGCCAAAAAGTAGGTTTTAATAAAATATTGGAATGAAAGTTTTAATAAAACATCAAATTTTTAATCCTTCACTAGGAGTCCAAATAGAAAGCTTGTAGATCCTCATTCACAACTACCTCGGGCTATTCTCCTCAAACTTAATGAAAATAATAGCATATGATCAAATGCATACCATATCCACTATGCCATCTTCCACCTAAAATTCCTTTGCACGTGTATAGTCTCACAATAGAATATTATCTTCAGGCAGTGAGATTGGCTATTCTTTAAGAAACATCAAACCCTTGTTTGCCATAGAACACTTACATGAAAGGGCTTCTAGGAAGCAACCACCTAGTTTAAAAAGTGATAGAGAAAGGGGGTTTCAGGTCATTTTTATTATTCATTCTAGATCAAAACCAAGTTATTTAGACCTTATTAAACTTCCTCTAACACCTTGAAAATAAAGGAGCAAGCTCAAGCAATTTAGGATAGAGAAACCATGTTGGGAAAAGAAGGCATTATTTGGGTGTTGTAAAGGGCTGAATTATAAAGTTCAGAAATGTGTTTTAGGTGGAGTTTGGTGATGACCAAAGGAGTAAATTAGACATGTCTACATCAACATGAAATAAATGAAAGTCCTTAGTGACTATGGTGACATTCTCTAGCCACTTGATGATGGGATCATAAATTGGCATTTAGTTTTGATAGGTTTAGTTTGAACTTCACTTGGTTTCAAGAATCCTTTCATATTCTTTACTTAACAAGGCCAACCATGTGAAGTTGGAAGCTCATTTTTCCTCCCCCCTATAATCACTCTAAATTCCCCATTAACAACTAATTAAATATTTCATTCATTCATTTAAGAAGTATATCATTGAATTATTATAATCATATAACATTCATTAACATGACATACAATTAATTAATACATATTAACATTCATCATAATTGGTGAACACATCAATCATTATATTCACATAAAATTAATTAATATGACATATAATTCATTAATAAATATAAACATTCATCAATAATTTGTGAACATGTCAATCATTATAATCACATAACACTATTCAATAAAATGACGTAAAATTCATTAATAAGAAGCATTCATTAAAAATTCATCAACACATTCACATCAAATAAGGTTTTTAACATTAATTTCTTCCTTTTTTTCTTTTTTTTTTGCCAAACATAAATGATAATAGGAACATTGTGACTATCTTTGGCATTCTCTCGTGGCTCTTGTGGTTCTAATCTTATGACATAATTCTTCCTCTCTTTTTTTTCAGGGACAAGGACAATGCACCCCTGCAATAAGAAATAAATTGGTTTAATTCTAAAACATTTAAAAAAATGTTTTAAGTATTTCATTAATCTAAAGAGTTACTTGATAGTACCACATAATCTACTATCAAATCTTATTCAACCCCAACCTCAACATGCTCAACACTAACATCATGCTCGACTCCATCACCATGACATTCTGCATACTCAAAAATTATCACATAAAGGTTACACCAATTGTAATTTAAGATGTTAAATTTTCTTAATAATTACCTAATTAATTTTCAATAGAAATTGAATATGTACCTCCACCTTTGTGATGCACATCAAGGCCTTCATCATGTGTAGGATCCATGCCTTCATCATCATGAGTAGAATCTATGTCAGAAGTAGAAGGCTGTAGTTAAATGTCATGCACATTGTTATCATTGTTCAAAATTAACATCAAATAGATTATTTCACATGAAGTTCTCAATTTCTATTATTATTCATTAGGCCTATTTACCTATGTGTGAACCAATGCACTAGAATCTTCTACATTTCTTTGGCCACTAGAATCTATGTGGTGGTGGGCAACCACTTCTTTATAGCCTTGCTTGAAGGTAATTTGTTTGTCATCTTCTATGGGTGTTAGATTAAATTCAATGCTTTGCATTTTTTGCATAATATCATCAATATTGAATGTATTAGTTATTTGTAATTTTATACAAAAAAATTAATAGGAAATTTTATTTTCTACTAGTTAGAAGTCATGAGTGAATTTTCATATATCTACTAGAGCTAAGATGATGTTGGCCAACCTCATCTTTCCTGACCAACATCATATTTCCTATCTTATGTAGCCTTTGATGTGTTGTGCAACCTATATATGTAAACTTTGAAATATGCTAGAATATGTTAGATTATATAGATCTAAAGATCACTAATTTGTACGTAATTACATTAATACTACCACATACCTATTTTTTTTAGGTGGTGGGTTAATTCTTTTATCTCTTAGTCTTATCTCTTTTGCATCTTCAATTATTTCATTCCACTCTAGCTCTAGAGCCATAAGAGGATGCTCATACTTTGGGTTGAGCTTTACAACCCTTCTCTATTGGTCTCTCATAGTCTTTAGACATTTGGAAACTTTTTTAAGAATATGGACTTTGTTCAAAATATTTTGACCAAAGAGATCCTCTAGAGATTTTATGAGTTTATATTTTAATTCAAGGCCTTTCTCATTCCACATTTTAACAAGAAAGAAAATTGATAGATAAAAAAATTAGTTCAACCTAATTACCTTGAATATATGAGAACAAATGGATGAACCTATTATATGAAGCTTCACACCTTTTATATAATGTGGACCCAAATCTCTTCAATTTTAAATCATAAAAAGTTTCATAAAAAAGATCATTTCCTACAAAATCATCACGGGATCATTAGTCAAAAATGAGTTATTTATAAGTAAACTACAATTACACTCCAAATAATTACAATTTTGAAGTACCTAAAAGCTTAAGAAATTTTAAGGGGATCATATATTTGTTAGCCATCAATAGTGATGCCACCAACAATCTAATAAAAGTAACATGGGATTCTTCATAAAGGCTGGTAAGTTATCACTAGTACTGGTATCTGTTCTATCATCATGAGAAGCCTTACCTGTCAATGTATAAAGTTAATCAATGTCATACTATGATCAAATGGACAAGAAAGTGCAAATCAAGTTAATTTAACACATAAAAAAATATAGAGAAACAAGGATTTACCAACTCTAGTTGGAATAGATGTGGATATTTTCATGTTCCTTGTTGTTGATCCTACAGTCAACAATCTTGGAGTGTTGGCCAACCTCGTGCAAGGAAGTGTATGCACATCATCAGGACCTAAAAAATAAACACACACACACACACACACACAACACACACACACACACACACACACACACACACATGATGTATTTTCTTTTTCAAATATAGATTGCAAAAACATGCCAACACTAATATAAAACTATCAATAATAATCATGATGAAAATAATGTCCCTTCTAATGATTGAAAATTGAAATCACATACTTGTAGGATCTTGTCATGCCCATAATTTCTTAACCAAAATAAAACATATATTCTTTTAAAGGAAGGCATTATTTAGATAACTATTTTCTACTACAAATTTTCAGATCTACACTATAAGGAAACAAAACTTTGTTTAACTAATTTATTTAAACTCTAAAGAGCATTAGATTTAGAGTTTCATTTTAAAGTCTTTAAAATATAAATATTAATAAGACATAGAACTATTTTATTTTTTTGTTTTCTTGCATTCAAATAGGAAACCTTTCATATTTCACAAATGTCAGATCACAAACCCTTCTTTTTCATAGAGTCATATACACAAGCTTGAATCAAATAATAAAACTTAGCTTTTATAAGTTTCAATTACATTTCTTTGCAAGACACAATAAATACAACTACAAATACTCAAACAATGCTCATTTTCCACCCTACCAATTAATGGCATCATGAGGCCTTTGGTGCCTTGGCCATACCCCCAAGAAAGAACTCACTACATCTAAGGATCATAGATGTTATCATATGAGTGAGTTCATAATACAAGAACAAAAATTTTAACTACACTTGTTACACATTTCAGACTTATATGAATCCAACTCAAAGAAGAATACTACAAAAGAAAAGGGATAGAAAGACTCATCTCTCTCTCAAGTTCCCTCTTGATCTTCTTCTCCTCATACTATTCTACCATCCTCTCCTCCCTTCTCCATTCTCTTATTCTGCATATAACTTCCACTTTTCATCTCCAACAAAATAGTGAAAAAAAAAAAATGGTCAATCCTCCAAAGTCTTCCCCCCTCTTCTTCCAAAACCCTCCCTTATTTAATGAAGGCACATGGCTTTCTTATCAATGTGTCATAACCCATTGTCTCCCACTATTCATTTTCGTCACATTTGAAGTGGGGCCCTTTAGATGTGTCATAATGTAAGTTTTAACCATGATTTGACCCTCAACTAACCCCCAACCCTAGGTAATATAAGTCGGTTAGGTTATTTTAACCCAAAATGAACTCTAGGGTCCATTTTAATACCTCTAAAGTCCAACTTTAGTTCATATCCGATTTTACAAAAAGTTTGCATTGAGGTCAACTTTGATTGTTTTACAAGAGTTGGCATAGTTTTCTTGAAGGTCTTCATAATCATCCAATTAGGCCTTCACAACCATCCACTGCACAAATTCAAATTTAACATTATTAACTCAAACATATAAATATAAGACTATAAATATTAATACATATACTTGAATTAGCCATAGATCAACCCATTAGATCAATAGCATATTCCAACATCATTTCTTCAAAATTATTTGCATATGAAATTCATTTACAATTAAGTATCATTCTTTCTACTTTAACTACTCTAACTACAAATTTTTTCAAGAATAATAACCACATTAATAATTCATGGCATATGTATAAAAACATCTTACACCTTACACATACATTAATCAAATTCATCAAGCATAAGTATTTACTCTCACTAATTATAGAATTCAAATCATAACATCTCTTAGAATAACATAACAAGTATCACTAGTATTGATTGTGTTATCTATATTCTATTTATTTCTGTACTTCTTTATTTAGAATTAAATGATACATAATTTACTTCAAAACAATAATCACATAACCCAAACTTGATTTCCATTTTTACAGTCACCTTATGTAGAATGTATTCACTACAACACAATATCTATTCAATCCAATTGGCCCTAATTTCAATTATTAAAACTATCTAATTATCATGATGAGATAAGATGAACAATATAAGATATTTATCCATAAGGTAACTCACATTAGCTAATCAAGATGTTAACATAACTTAGACAACCCATCATAGTGTGAATTAGTTCTAATGCTACCAGTCTCATAAACTATCTAAACTATCATATCATATGTAAAGAGGTCCAACCATTTATATTTGTAATCAATGTCAATTGTATGAACAAAATCTATAGTTTATCATAAGTTGAGTCTAACTTTGCACATTGATTAAATAAGCAAGATTCTACTATACAATGTATCACATACACATTTGCACCTAATATTTAGATGGTTGCAAACAATAAGTTAATCTTATTTAAACAATACTAATTATAGCAAGTCACATAAGTATCCTCCCTAACCATGTTATTTCATAAGCCATATAATATTCTCTAATGACAAAATTAATATTTACTTCTAATCAAATTATATTGTAGACAAATTAATGATCCTTCTAGTCCTTACTTGGTCAGGACCTTACATTCCCCTCCACTAGTCTTTGACTTCCTCCTGGAAGTCAGTAGTGTTTGGTGTTTATTTATTTTTCTTTATCTATCAATTCCTACTTATTTAAGTGATCCTTCCAACATTTATCAATTTATAATTGTATGAGCATACATAAAACATGATATATTAAACAAAATTGAAACACTCAACTGGGGAAAAAAGACTCAAACAAGTTACACTCAAGCACCAATAAAGCATACAACATATCATAACAACATATAAGCTCCCTTCCAAGGCTTAACACAATGATTCACCATTGGAATCATAAAACAATGGGTGAAGGTGGGCTCTCCAATGAGGAGAATCTCTCAACTTCAATGTTGAGCCCAACTAACCCCTTCACCAAGGCATCTCTTCCCTCCCAAGGGTGAGTGAAGCCTTCACACCCATTTACATCCTATACACTCATACACAAGCCACATCACTAGGATAACCACATCACAAGGTTTACGAATGGCCATAGAGGTAAAATGTTAATCTCATCTGGGTCTAAAGTGCACTGTACCATATCGTTATTTGAAATCCACATACATATCCATAGTCCAAAATCAATAATCTGTAATCCAAGCATCACTTGGCGGTTTGATGGTAAACAAACCCATCACACAAGAGGTCATCCATACAAAACCACATGTCATATCCCTTGTTTATGTAAGGTGGTTAGCCTCCAAGGAATACACACCACACACATAGGAAGGTAGTGGATAATAGCTACATAATAGCCTCACATACCCCCATCCTCAAGGGTTCCCTACATCTTCTTCCTCATATACACTCATCAAGTTCATCTCCATCGTCCTTGATGAGGAATCACATTACAACACAAGACCAACATCCAAAAACACCAAGGAATACTGGTACCCTTGTCAGCTAGAACAACTCGGTAGGGTATTAAAAATTGTTGTAACAACACATACACATTTTGGTTCATGATCCATAAATTAGTATAAAACATAAAGCTTTATTGAACTATTGTCCTAGTAAAATATTCATTGTTTCTTACTTCCAAACAATGTACTCTTTGACACAATTCATTTCTTGTTGTCTCTTTCTCTTTGGTTGGATTTGGATCCATCATAAGCACAAGAATTTATAGGTTGATTCTTTTGAGTCTCTTTTTATACATGCTTATAGGGTTACTAGTATATGTGATGTCATCATTGCATAATGATGTGACTACCATATTAGCAACTAATTTCTCTTGTGTAATATATTCTTTCCCTTTCCCTAAGTATCAAATTATGACAAAAATATATATAAAACAATCAAAACATGTCCAAAAGCTTAACAAAAATAACATATTAATATGATATTTTGTAAAATTACAATTACACAATTTTTTATATAAAAGGTTTACATGCGCTAAAGAAGGGGTGGGAGACACATCCCTGCCTCTGTCATCTGATAGTTTAGCCATGTTGCCATGTGACAAAGAATATATATAAAAACATTAGCATAATGAAAGGAATAGTCAACTTAGCAAAAAAAATTATTAATAGAATCCAATTAGTTTAAATATTAGATATATAGTACTAACAAGTCCCATGATAGTAAATTTCTTTGTATCTATGCAATTCAAATTGTAATCTATTAGTATCTCTTCTCCTAAACTTATTGATTTTATTACACATACAAAAACATGATTTCCCTCATGCACCTTGAAAATGAAATTGGGCCACTTATTAGCTAACCTAGGATATGTACTATTTATAAAACCTACAATGTTCCTTGTTGCTTTTGCCTTCCATCAATATACACATCAATTCTTTTACTTTGATCACTTTCTTTCCATTATAGATAATTTACTGACAGTGCATACCTACACATACTTTTTATATATTGAACTATCCACATCCAATTATTGCAATTGTAACTATGTCCTACATACTCCATCAATTCAACAAGTTTATTATAACTGGCCTTTATGCAATCAATCAAAAATAAGCCTAAACAATGATGAAGGAGCTATGTGATATATCCTATTTTTAATGCAAAAATCAATGTTACTTGGAGGTAATTCCTTGGGTACTCATTCTTTTTGAAGATGTGTATACCCCAAGGGAACCTTGACATCGCCCTTTGTCTCATCATCATAACAACATGAACCCGCTTGAGCAAGGAAAAATTACATACATTTATTGAATTTCTTCTAATCCTTTGACTTCTAGTTTGTCTCTCTTTCATAGACCTACTACATGTCTCAATATCCTCTTCTATTCCCACAATTCCCTTGTTGAAGTTTGTGAAAGATCAACCCCATAGATCCCAAGAATTATCTACATAAAAACACCTATTATAGAAAAAGAGAAGAAAAATTCTATGGAGGCTGCAATTACTAGATCTATAGATGAGACATTCTTGATGAGCAAAAAAGAGAGATTGCTAATATCAAAGCTGAATGAAAAATTACAAAGAGATATCTCCTTATAAAAGGAGGTCAAAACCCTAACAAGAATCTAACCTAGGTTTCATGATAATAGTTAATAAAAGAATTAATTATCATATACCTAAAGTTTAGCTTAAGTAAACTAGAGATAATAAGTGACAATAATTAATCAATATTATTTAATTATTCAGAAAATACTTTATTACTCAAACACCCCCCATAAGATAAACTTAGAGAGTAGCTAAAAACTTAGAAACTACTATTGAAAGTAAATTTGGGTCCCAACAACAAGGCTTGATGAGGTACCCAAGCACAACCAAATCTCTCTAAAAAGGAGAAATAGAGAAAATCACATGGAAAAACTCTACTCCAAAAAGAGATGGAAATAAAATGTTCTAGAAGATAGAAACAAAAGGATGATCATGAAGAACACCACCAAAGCATGAAGCTGCAAACACTACCAAAAAGCTGAACTAAAGAACCTCCACTATATAGAACATGATCAGGTAGATAAGACTAAGTCTAATGAGCTGATCAATTGAAGATGGAAGGTATCTTCATGGACTCCAAAAATAGGAATGAAAGAATGTCTATATGGTAAATGATCCATCTCACTAAAATGCATAGGTATCTAGCCGCTAGAATCACCTAGTACATAGAATCAACTACTAAATACATAGCTCACTCCATCAAAAAAATAAAGTAATAAAACCAACATAATCCCCTCTAATGTTGAGAGGTAAGATATGAACATTGAAACTAAATGCAATATCTCTTGTAGAAAGAAGAACCTGGAACATCAAGAGTGCAAAAGAAGTACACCCACCTATAATGGAACATGTTATTGACACATCATGAGGCTAATATCATGGAAAGAACACTCATTGACAAAGGAAGAGGGTGAATATGGGCAACATGAAACCCCCCAAGGAACTTTATAATATATTACGAGTACAAAGATATGCAAGATCCCAAAATATAATAGAGTGGCACTTTATCTCAGTGTGTTTACAAAAATACTATAAAATAATGTCAAGAAAGATCAAAAGAGACATAAGCCTGATAAAAGAGATAGTACAACCCATGAAAAATCATCTAAAGCAACAAAATTGATCTCTAGACCTGAATCAACCAAGATATCCACTAGAATGCGAAAAATCAAAAATCTGTATGGGATGTGCTTGGAGCAGAATCTGGAAAATAGAATGTCAAAAAATATGTCTCTCAAAATGAAAAATAGAACTTCTAGATTTGATAGCCCAAATAGGCCACTAAATAGCATAAAAAATCCAAATAAATTATACCATAACAATGGGCTTAGAATCAACTTTTTGATGACATTGCATTTGCAAAAAGAAAAGTACAAATGAGTAAGTTATGGCCAAAAAATCATATGTTGGTCCAAAAAAATAACTACCTCAAGATCTGTGCTAGAATACACCAAGAAGCATACCCAACAGTACTAGAAATTACCTCGAGAAGTGTGCAAATTTCACACACAAAGGTATCAATTTTTATACAAAAATCCTAATTTTTATTCCAAAAAATCTTGATTTGCATGTCAAAAAAGCTTGATTTTCCTACAAAAATTTCATTTTCACAAATATCACAAAATCTATGTATTGAGAAGCATGCAAAATATCATTTTTTGAACAAAAATCTTGATTTACATACCAAAATTAGAAAATCAGCACCTTGGGAAATGTGCAAAAATCATAAAATCACCACCTTGAGAAATATGCCAAATATGGAAGCAATATTATTTTGCCTCAAAATTTAACTGTGTCCAAATTGGACAATTTTTAAGGAAAAATAGGAGTTTTTGGGCCATCTGAGCTCAACAACGATGTTTGTTTGGGCTCAAAGTGCACTAAAAATGAGTGACCCCCTAGATTCAATACAAAATAACTCTAAAAAATGAAACCCTCTGAAAGAAAACACAGAGATCTAAAACCCAAGCTAGACCTCTCATAAATAGAATATGGGCATGAAGATCTGAAGCTTTGATACCATGTTAAAGTTGATGAAAGATCAAACCCACAACTCCAAAGAATCACCTTCATGCAAACATCTATCACAAAAAGAGAGAAGCAAAAAGCTATGGAGGTTGAAATTGCCAAATTCATAGATGAAACTTTCTTGATGAGCAAAAAAAATAGATTACTAATATCAAAATTGAATAAAAAATTACAAGGAGAGATTGTCCTTATAAAAGGAGATCAAAACCCTAATAGGAATCTAACCTAGGTTGTATGATAATAATTAAGAAAATAATTAATTATTATATGCCTAAAGTTTAGCTTAAGTAAACCATAGATATAAGTGACTTAATAATTAAATCAATATGATTTAATTAAAAAGAAAATATTGTATTACTCTAACATCCCTCACTTGAGGAAGACAAATCTAACAAATACCTATTTGATAGTACTTTTAGCCCATCAAATGAGAGATATAGTTGAGGGAATGAAATATTTGGCTATAAAATGAGGCTAATATTGATGAATTTTGCCTAAAGTTAATGTTGAAGGTAAAGAGAAAGCAAGCATGTAATAATCCATTGCCATTTCTTCTGTCATTTCTATTATTGTTCCTTCTGTAATTAGGATTCCTATTGAAATTTATTCTATCCATTATGTAGAACCTTGTTGTGTGTCCAAATTTATTGCATAATAGAAATACATGTGCATTCCTTCTCTAATTGGTTCCATTCTGACTATCAGGTGCATTGCAATTCCTTGCAATATGTCTAGTGTTGTTGCATTTGTAACATACAACCTGGTTCCTTCCTCCATTAGGTCTTTCACCATAATTGGATCTTCTTTGTGATCTCCTTCTTTCATTACCTAAAGTGTTAGTGTTCCTAAACATTCTACTATTTCCATTACTACTATCAAACTTAGTATTCTTACAATCTACTACTTTATGACCGTAGCCATGACAATTATAACAATAGAAATTAGTGATAGGTTTAAAGGACTTACTTGTGAAATCTCTCTTCATATGAACAACTTCATTGCATATATAACATCTACCTCCAAATTCATGTCTAACTTCCTTGGGTGACTATTCTATTTTCTTAGGTTCATCACGTTTCTCAAAAAGATTGATTTACTTTGTTTCCTTAGGTGCTTCTATGGATATGCTTGATTTTATTCTACTCTAATTAGTTTCTTTAGGCTTAGGGGTCTTAACAACTGGATCTAGTTCTATCCTAACTTTAGTTTTCTTTGTTGAATTTTCTCCAATAATATATACAAGGCCTCTCTTATCATAAGAAAATATTTGGTAAAATAGTTATTCATCAATTTTCTCACTACTGGAATAAAGCTTTTCTAACTGCTACTTAGCTTGTTCCAATTTTTCTTTCATAATAGAATTGTACTTTTCTAATTCTACATGCTCGATATTAATAGAATCTAATTCATATGTTACTTGAGACAGCTGGAATCTTAGATCTGCATTCTCAGACTTCAAATCTGGTTCAATCTTATAGTCATCCTTCTTCAAACTCAACTTAAGTTCAACAATTTTCAACTTGCCAATGTGAAATTTTGCATCTTCATACCTATCTTTTAGGTTATCTCTTTCTTCAGTAAGAAGATTAATTTTCTCAAGAGCTTATTAAGTATTTCTCTTTAACTATTCCATATCCATAGGGATATTACTCAAGCTATTAAACCTCTTCTAAGTAATTGTGCTTTGATACCAATTTTTAGAAATAGATAATACTGAGATGGTGGGCGGTGTGAATCAATATTCTACAATTTTTTTCCCACAACTAGATATTGTTAAATACTTTATAACTTGCATGAGAAAGAAAACCAACAATGATGAACAATAAATAAAACCACACACATAGAGAACTCATAACACCATTATTTGTTAACTAGGGAAACCCTAAATAAGGGAAAACCATGGTAAGGATGATACACACAAGATGATCCACTAAAAAAAAGAATCTTGTTAAGGATATTGACCCTATTAGGAGTTGGTAGAGAAATTACAAACTATGCAAGAAGAGCCCACTTCCCTAACATGCAATATAAAAATAAGTTTCTTCACAAGTATAGATATACATATGATACTATCTCACTGCTACACTTTGTGAATCTTCTAATCATACACCAAATATCACATCATACAAAGATCACATATCATATAAATTTCCTTCATAATTCAAATCACTTGTTCACTTCTTTTTTAGATGTGCAAGATATGATCTTTACTTATACTTGACAAATTAACAAAACTCTTGATTAGTCAGCTTTAAAGCTTCCACATGCCTGGATAATTATAAAAGTGACTTGGGGTTAACATCTAGGATGTCGACCCATTATGGCTAAGTAATTATCTTGTTATGAAAATAATTCCTTATGTTGTACAATCAATTTTACTATCATGCTCTATTATGTTATGTTAATTAGCTATATTAGCTATGTTAATTAGCTATACTAGCAATTCCTCTATGTACAGATCTTCACACTAACATACATCATCATGATATTGTTGTCTATTAGTCCTTAACTACAAATGAGCTAACTCTAACTATATCATCCATACTTACTGAATCTTTCTCTATGCTACTGCAAACTATCAAACACTCAGACAATTTTATGTCATTGATTTCACAATGAAATACCAAAATATGTATGTTTTCATAAATGACAACACTTCCTCATCTATATAGCCATATTTCCAACAATCTCCCTCTTTGGCATTAATGGTAACATTTAGGAAAATCAGCTAAGTCCCAAAATGATGTCATAAAAAAAAACAATAAATACTAAAAGAAATTACTCAAAACTAGCCTTCGAAACTTGAACATTTTATTCATGTCTTAATGGGTCATTACATTCCTTATCGTTCCTTTTACAATGATTTCCTATATACATAACTAAGACCCCCCTTATATATAAACAAACACATAAACACAATTTTTCTTTACATCTATATCTTCTCCCCCTTTGACACCATGACAAAGGTGCCAAAATATATACAAAAAAAACTTTATGTAACCATTCTCTATTTAACTTGAAATTTTGAATATACACTCTGCAAAACCAAGTCTTATCTTTTCAAGCTCCTTCCTCCAATTATCTTTAACTATATCTAATATACTGATAAGTGCATATAATGCATATGATGAATTTTCAACTATGTTGAAGTCTAAATAGGAAAATTTATCATAGGATACCTTAGCTGCAAGATACTCCTCTAATTGCCTTTGCAAAATGCTAACTTGAGGAGATAAATATTCTCTAAGAATAAAGAATAGATTTATTACCTTCTCCTTTTTAGATTCAATGCCTTTGACAACATTATATATTGTCTTAATTTCTACTTCAATTTCCTCAATGCCCACATCTACTTAATATAATCTAATAGTGAGTTTTTGAAGCTCACTCATTTTTCCTTTGATCTGGTTATCAAGTTGTAATATATGATTGTATGATATTGTGCATTGTCCATATGATTTCTTTCATTCATCTATTCTCGTCATCATCTCTCTAATGCAAACATTCAAATTCTATAAGTTATTTTTGAAAATTGCATACCATGTCAAATAATGATGCATCATCCTTAGTCTAAGCTTTCACTAAGGCAATATCACATAGAGTGATGAATTCCACATAAAAAAATCTCATTATTTCTTTGGCCCTCTTCAGAATATCTTTTTCTATAGCAATGATCTACACTATCTTTTGCATTCTTTCTAGAACTTCTTCCGAAGTTCTCTCTAAAGTCTTCATAGACTTGTTCTTCTTTAGTAACTTTCTAAATGAGGTTATCAAACCTTTCTAATCATTGTCCTCATCAGATGCTACATGCAATATAGTAATTGCTAC
The DNA here is from genome assembly GCA_028749045.1 of Cupressus sempervirens. Lineage (NCBI taxonomy): Eukaryota > Viridiplantae > Streptophyta > Pinopsida > Cupressales > Cupressaceae > Cupressus > Cupressus sempervirens. The sequence continues at coordinate 260,271,944 of CM053793.1, forward strand.
TACTATTGGGGTAGCTACTCGAATGGATGTGACTACTTTTAGTTAAGTGATTTTCTTCTCTTCCTTTTGTCTTTTCTGTTACTTCTATTCTTCTTTCATTCTCTCTTCCTTAGCTTTCTTTTTCTCCTCTTCTATTCTTTTCTCTTCCTTTTTTCTTTTCTCATCTTCAATTCTCTTCATTTCTTTCTCTTTTCTTCTTTCCTCTTTTTTTCTCTTGTCTTCTTTCCTTCTTTCCTCTTCCTCTATCTTCTTTTTTTCTACACTTCTCTTCTCTTCTTCCCCTTCATCCTCTTCATCTAAGCTAGAATAAGTAGTAATATTGCCAATAATGTTGGTCCCATATTCTGCAAAAGGATTTTCTTTAGCATCTATAGTTATATGAATGCTATCCACTTGCATGGATTCCATACTATTGTGGTTCTAGAATGCATGCCCCATTTCATTCAAAAAATGGGGACCCCCTACTCTTTACAAAGGTTTTTAGATTCATAAATTTAGAATCCTAATCATCTATAGGTCCCCTACAATCCCTAATTCATGTCTAGGTCCTATCAAAAAACCACAATGGTTAAAAACTCAAGACATTTTAAAAAAAAGGTGAGTTTTGGAAATTCTGGCACACTAGTTGCACCTCCCAAGGTGCACTAGTGTGCTTAAGTGTGGGGAAACACATTTTTACACAACTACACAATTGCATAGTTGGCACACTTACGCTAGAGACCCCAAAGTCTATATAAGGTGGGGGGTCCTTTACCCCTCACCTTGCTTGTTCTTTTTATTTTCATAATCTCACACTCATAGCTCCATAGCCCCTGCATCCACTGAATCCACTCTTCTACACCTAACAAGGTGTGCTCACCTTGCTCACTTTCACTTTGATTTGTAAAGAAAGAACATAAACAAGTGTGTGGTGCATAGTTGCACACCTCCCCCTTCATAAATAATAAAAAATTAAACACAACCAAAATTTAAAAAGGAAACCTCAAAGAAAAAGAGGTTGCACAATGGCACACCTTGTATGGTGTGCTATTTCACTCCCCTAATATGCAAAACTTAAATGAGACAAGTGGTTGTGCACTAGCACACCTGACTTGGTGCACTAGTGCACACCCAACCTTATGCACAAAACTAAAAACCACACAAAGTGCAAAAAGTTTTTTAAAGTACTAACTAGCTCACCTAATGTGATGTGCTGATGTGCACCTAAAGATTTCAAAGAAATTTCAATATTTCGCATTAGGTACACCTTCTTGGTGTGCCTAGTGCACTTTTTTTTCATTTTAAGGTTTAAAAATGGTGTTTTCTAATACTTTTGAGACAACTAACTTTCTAGGTTTTGTGTGAGTTAAGTTTAGGGGGTAATTAATTTATTTTTTCTTTAATCTCAGATTAATGGACATCATTTTTGTGTACCTATAATGGCATCTTCATCAGGCGAGAAAATGGCTTCGAAACTTGTAGTCTTCAAGTGTCAAGGCATTCCTCCAAGGAAATCAAGGTTTCATGATGATTACTCTAAAATTAGAGATATAGAGTTAGGACACATAGATTTGGGAGAATTCATGAAGATATGTAACAAACCCACTATGAGATCTGCTATGGTTTTCACTTTGATTCATTGGGGTTTAGTAAATGAGGCATCTCACCCAATGTTAGTGCAATCTTTAGAGCTTGTTATAACACTTGCATAGCATTTTGTTCCTAAAGAGAGGGTTGTTAAGAGTGTTACAAGAGAGATCGTTCTCGATCTATGACCCAAAAATATTGAGAAAGTATTCCATCTCCTAAGGGTTAATCAATTTATTAGGTTAACCTATGAGGAAATAGAGAGATTGTGTAGAGAGCACTTAAAAGAGGCTTCTGAGATCATCCAATCCTCTTATCTTATAGAGAAGACTCCTCTAGGAAGGATGAATAGTAAATTGGACATGACAAGAGGATACATGAAGGAAGAAATTGGGTACTCAATCATACTTTTGAATAGAGTATTGGGTCTACCAGCAACTAGACACCTAAATATCTTCATGGTAACTTTTATCAAGACTATCAAGATGGTGAAGATGCCACTTGATTGGTCCACAAATTTGAGTGAAAACTTGTGTGAATAGTTGGAGGTGGTTAAGGAAAAAAGGGAGTTCTACATGACATTCTACCTTGTTTACTTGTTAGTCGCAAGGGCAATAGACTACCCAAGGCTATACAAAAGAGGCAGCATACACGATCCCAATGCTTGGTAATATATTGTTTATCCACAATTGGTGAAGAAGAGACTCTTGGAGTAGAGCCTTAATATTCACCATAATATAGAATTGTAAATGATGCCTTAATATTCACCATAATTAGACTCATAGAAGGAGATTATATGAAGAGGTTATTAGAGGAGGTAGTAGCATAGATAATGGCACTCAAAGCATATTACATTCATTTCAAAATATTCACATATTTAAGGGTAGCTGGTGCCATATTCAACCCAAAGAAGCTTCCAAGGTATCCTAGTGATAGACTTGTTATTTTAGAGATTTCTCAATAACTTGAGTTTGCATATGATAGAGTTAGGAAATAGCATAGACCATGTTGGACATGGTCTCTAATCATAAGACCATTTCAAGTAAAGAGAAAGCAATATATTCCTTCTTTTGAGTGTGAATGGGATCAATATAACCTAGAAGAATACAATTCTCTAAGGTCATGCTTTGATAATAGTGGGAGAGTCCAATATCTGGCAGGTAGGGAATTCCATCATAAAAAAGCCATTGAAGACCTTTGGATGAATGTGACAAATGACTATGATGTTTCTATTAGGATTATTGTAGGATGACTTTGTATTTGGTAGAAAAGGCTTTAAAGATAAAAATTCCATTGTAGATATTGCAACAAGCCTTAGGGGAGTTGCTCAACCCTTTTTTCAACAAAGATAAAATTGGGGAACAACCCATTATGAATGCAAAGGTTGACAAGGAAGAAAATGATGATATTAACATCATGTGAGGCACATTATCAAAATGACATAGGATTGGATTATGAAACCATTTAAACTTGATCCAATACCTGAGACAATTGTTTTTCATGCATAGGCCCACCTAGCCAAAGGTAGAGGGAAGAAGGTCACCATCCTTACCTTTGTAGCTCAGTCACCCATTAGGCTCAAAATAGTATACCAATTGGACAAACTAGTTGGATACTATCATCCTCATGAGAGAAAGGGAAAGGGAAAAGAAAGAGGAGTTCTCCTCAAAGAGTTGAACCATAAGAGGTTGAAATCTCAACACCTCTACAACAACAAGAAGAAAATATACAAGGGCGAGAAGATACTAGAGCTTCCCAAGTCCAAGTAGACCCTCAAGTGCCACCAACTACATCTAGCCAAGCAAAAATAGAGGTTGAAATTCAAGAAGTTTCCCCTCCTTGATAGGTAGAACAAGTATCCCCTTCCATGCCAAAGAAAGGAAAAAAGATTAAGACTTTGGTCAAGAAAAGGCAAAGGGTGATCAGGAGGGTAGTTCCTTTCCCATCTATTCCAGAACCTATCTCTAAAGAGGAAAAAGAAGAGGACAATGATGTACCTTTGAAAAGAAGAACATGGCTAGCTACAACCATTGAACAAGAACAAAAAAGAATTTCCACTATTACATTGCCATCAATTCCAGAAGAACCTCTGCAAACAACTACATCCAATGATGAAATGCAACAATGGATTGATGAGCAGGATGTAGAGGGCACTCACATATTCAAGATGTCAAATTTTGATTACATGCCCATAGGGACAAAGTTGGTGGGAGATAAGATTCCCAATAGAAAGACTAGCTACAAACACCACCAAAACCACAGGATCCAAAAATAATTTTGTCCCCATTATAGGTCATAGATGTTGACAAAGGCTTAGCTAATCCCCTGACTCCAAGTGTTGAAGAAGAAAAAATTCAAAAGGAGTAGGTGGAAGAACCACAAAAAATATCAACTGATGAAGTGTTTGGGAAAGACAAATGGTTCAATATCCTCAGTAAGCTCCCCAAGACACTAAGGTAGGAATTGTGGGCTCCACTAAGACTAAAACTATAGAGGAAGAGCCAGCATAGAAGGAGAAAACTTTTGAAAGGAGTGACAAGGGGAAAGGGGTGGCAAAACAAAATCCTTCATCCTCAAGAGGCAGGCCTTCAATGGAATGAGTCCTGAGGTGGTTACACAAGGAAATGATCAGAAGTAAAAGGCCAAAATTCAATGTCGATGAAGAGGATATGATTGAGTTGATTGAGCTTCTGAGGAAACTCGAGTCCCCTTCAAGAGAAGCAAAAGCATTCATCAAAAATGACTGAAATTAGTATTTATTTTCATAAGTGGCTATCCCTTCTGATTTAGAAATAGAAGATTTGGGTCCCCAAGATTATCAAATTAGAGAGGTTATCCTTAGGAGGCCTACACTGGATACAACCAAGCTGATGGTCATGATGGGGATGAAGGAGGTGTTTAGAAGTTTGGAGCAAGAGGGGGCAGAACTAATGACACTTCTTAGGAAAAATGGAATCCTAAAAGGATATTTAGCCAAAGTTGTCAGTCCCTTGGATCCTAAACACCCTAAGGATACTCTGACTGTAGCACTTGAAGGGAGAGATAAGGGAGGAGTGTGTTTGGATCCATTTTTGAATGCCTGTTAGTAGTGGTGGGAAATTTTTGAGGAAAAAGGTGTGCTTATCATCCAAGGAAACCTAAAGCTACTACATGCTATGAAAGAAAATGTAGATAAAATGGTAGCAATTTTGAAGTAGGGTTTTAGCTTCATGGATTAAGTACATGCCTGGGGTAAAGATTTATGGGTCCTACAGGCCATAAAGGGGCATAGGTATAGGTTTCTTATAGATGTATATACAATAGAGGAGTTAGATTTAATTGATGATTAGATTGAAAAGATAACATATATTAATGAAGTAATGGAAACATTACATGCAGAGATCCACCGACTCAAGGACCAAGCCCGAGAGCAGATTTTGCAGGCAGAGAAACATTATAGGGATGCATGTCTCACCATATTTAAAGATGATGCATGAAAGAAGTTGATTCTAGTAGAGGTAGTAATAGAGAAATTTAGGAAGGTTTTTGAAGAAGCTTCTATTGATGATGACATTTGGCAAGTATTTAGAATAAAAGAAGCTTTGTTAGAGCTAGATACCGAACTTGGAAATTTGCTGAAACCTGAATAGAGTTAGATAACTATAGACAAAATTTCAAGGACAAGTATAATGCCTTAGACCTACCATATGTAGCCAAGGTCACCAAAATTATTAGAAATTCAAGGGCAAGCATCCAGACATAGATCTAGTATCAAGGGGAACAAAACCCAGAAGTTGAAATTTCAGTTTTGACACTTGGTGAAATGTTTGCATTTTTTTACCTTTGAAGTGAGTAGGTGCACTAGTGCACTGGTGTGTTGGTGTTCTAGTGCACCTTTTTCACAAAGTGTTGGAATATTTTTGAGAGGTGCATAGCTACATTTTTTCTAGAGGTTTACTGATAGTTAATTGCTAGTTCCAAGATTAGAGCTTTCCATGCATCAAAAATGCATTTTTGACAATAGTTTAATTCTAACTAATACCTAGTGAAGGATTAGCTTCTATTTTTGACACTTCCAAAAACTTCTACTTCAACTAAATGCTTTCTTCTTCTTATCTTGAACTCTCAATTTCTTTTTTTTATGACATGTAAAGGCTCATGCATCCAATTAATAAATATAAAATGGGTGGAGTCCTACTAAGCACCAGTTAGATTGTTAGTTTGCATATAATTAGTTTGTTTTATTAACTTAAAAGAATATTATTACATGAAGATATCTCACACTCTCAACACAAATTGAAGAGATGATTTCTTATAAATACAACATTGTAATATGTAATCAGGGCTGCCATTATTTTGCAATAATATTATGCTTTTGGTGCTCACATTTGGAGTGTAGTGATTCTTGCCTAAATGTGTCATTATTTTGTGAATTTATGTTCATGGAATTTTGATTGAGCCAAAAGTTTATTGTGTTATTTTTGGTTGAGTGATCTTCTAATTCTAGTATTTGCTAGGGTTTGATGAATTTTTCCAACATATCTAGCTCAAGAAGAAATCACCAAATTGTACCTACATACCTTTTTTCTTGCATGAGTGCACTTTCTGTGGCCTTGTAATTTGATGAAGATTGAAACATCATATAATTATTAAATTTTCCCATTGATGATTGCATCAATGGACTTGAGGAAGCATTGCTCCTAGTTTCATTGGTTACCCACCAATTTCTTTGAAAGCTTAGCTCGTAGATGTGTTGTTTTATGTAGCTTATGTCCATTGGGATTTTATTTTCATATTATTTTCTTTAAATTTCTTGTTATTTTATTTACTAATCCCTTTTTTAAAATTAGGAATTCATATTAGTTGCATTAGTAGATTGTATTCATTGGAAAATATAAAAATGCAAGAACATAGTTCTTTTTACGTATTTTATTTTGAAGTAGTGAACAGATTCTACATCTCATCCAAAATTAAATGAACCTGAAAAGGCCTCCTCATGAAAAAAAACATGTATCTTCAACTAAGTGGATTCTATTAGGTCACAAGATCATCTAGAAACTTGGAGTTAATTCACAAGATCGACTTTTCAAGAGAGGAGTTCAAAAGAATTCCTACTTTTAGCATTGTGCATAATGACAACTCAATAAGTACCAATAAATATACATGGAGGTGAGTTAATTTGGTGAGTTTCCTTAGCCTCTTGTTCATCATTAGTAGGTGTATTGGCCTCAATGTAATTGGGATTGCACTTCTTGGCTCCACACTCTCCTTAATGGCTCTTGGCACAAAAGTCATATAATTGACCATGGCTCCCTCAGTTTCCTTATCTACCTCTTCATAATTTCCTCCCATAAGAAGAATTTATCTTCTTTTATTCCTCAAAAAAGGCTCAATACTTTTCAAAATTCTTTTTGTATCCTCATTAGTGCTAACATCACACAATCTCTTAATCATATTTGTTCTTAACTTCATATCACACAATCTTGTTTCTATTGCTATTTGATTCAAGGAGAAAATTCAATACATGATAGGATTCATAAATTTCATTACAAAATTTGAGCAATTTTTCTTTGTCACATCTTCCATCAAATATTTTTCATAGTATCTCTATTACATTCTTTCCAGTATGCATAACGTCAAACAAATGCATGATTGGGAGGTGCTTGTTGTATGACAACTTACTAAATTGTCTAGGATACCTTTTAAGTCCTTTTGGAAATTTCTCATCAATGCTTTGATGACCTTCACAAACATCAATTACATCATTACTAAACAAAACACAGTATCCAAATTTTAATTTCATACAAAAACTTGCATCCAATGAAATGGAATTACCTTAATGATTCATTCTATTGTATTCCAACTTTCATATGTCAGGTGTTATTCTTCATGGCTTTGATGTTGTCTCTTCTTTCCCATTGAAAATATGTTTTTGATAGTTTGATACTTATGATTTTTGTGGAGAAAGTGTTTATTCTCATCGAACACCTTCTTTTCTAAACTTTTTGAATGATGAGATTTCGTCTTTGGACCACAAATTGGACATGCAAATTTTTTCTTTTTCTAAAGACCTACAAGATCATGTATAATTGGATGACGTGTTGATGCAAGAGCATCCTGTATTGCACTCATATTCTACATGTTTTCCTTCTTTCTTGTTGCTACCAAGTTATAATGCCTTGCATTGTTGTGCTCCGTAGTTGTTTCCAAGTTTGCAGTGGTTGCCAAGTTTATAGTTATTGTTGAGTTCACAGTGGCTACTAAGTTCTTTTGGTCACCAAGTTTCCTTTGGTTGTCAAACTTGTTCAAATGCTAATTGACAATAATTCGTTTGGGTTCTTCATCGACCAAGTTGTTTGTGTCTAGTTCCAACTTGGGCCTATTAGAGTAATAAAGTAATTCCTTGTTAATTAAATCATATCGATTTAATTATTAAGTCATTTATTATCTCTAGTTTACTTAAGAAAAACTTTGGACATATAGTAATTAATTCTTTTATTAATTCTTATCATGCAACCTAGGTTAGTTACATGTTAGGGTTTTGATCTCCTTTTATAATGTTTGATCTCTTTGTAATTTATTTATTCACTTTTGATAAAAGAAATCTCTATTTTTTCTAATCAAGAATGTCTCATCTTTGGATTTGGGAATTCCAATCTCCATAACTTTTTCTTCTCTTTTTTTGTGATAGGTGTTCGCATGCAAGTGATTCTTGGGAGCTATGGGGTTGATCTTTCATCAACTTCAACATGGTATCAAAGCTCTAGATCTTCATGCCCCCATTCTATTTATGAGAAGTTTGGCTTGGATTTTAGATCTATGCTTTTTCTTTTAGAGTGTATCATTTTTAGAGTTATTTTGTATTTAATTTGGAGGGTCACCAATTTTTAGTGCAGTTTGAGCTGAAACAGACATCACCATTGAGCTCAAAGCACCCAATTTGGACACAGTTGGAATTTGAGGTAAAAAAATATTGTTCCTAGATTGGACACATTTCCCAAGGCAATAATTTTCTAATTTGTTGGCACATTTCCTAAGGCAACGATTTTCTAATTTTTTTTCATGTTTTGTAAGACAACAATTTTCATATTTTTGCATGTAAATTGATATTTTTTGTTTCAAAAATGAAAATTTTTGGCACATTTTATGAGGCAATGACTTTATGAATTTTGTCATACAAATTGATATTTTTTCAAAAAATAAAGATTTCTTGGCATGTTTCCCAAGGTGATGATTTTGTGCTTTTTGGTATGCAAATTGATATTCTTTTTGCACATAAATTGAGATTTTTGGTTACACAAATTGAGATTTTTGGGCACATAAATCAAGATTTTTGTCACACAAATAGAGATATTTTTGGTAAGAAACTGACATGCTTCTTGAGACAATGTCTGGTACTGGTGGGCACACTTTTGGAGGCATTTTGTCATAGATATTGAGGTATTGATTTTTTGGCTTTTCCAACACTTTTTTGGACCTACATGTGGTTTTTTTGCCATAACTTGCTCATCTAAACTCCATTTTTTGCAAATGAGATATCGTCAGAAAGCTGATTCCATGCTCATCATGATGGTGTAGTTTATTTGGATTTTTGATCTTGTTTGGTGGCCTATTTTGTCTTTTAAAGTTAGAATTTCTATTTTATACTCTGAGAGATATTTTGAGACATTTTATTTTCTAGATTCTGCTCTAAGCACATACCATTTAGCTTTTTTCTTTTTTGCATTTTGATTGATATCTTGGTTATTTCATGAATGTGGATCAATTTTTTTGTTTCAAATAATTTTTCATGGGTTACATATTTATTGTATCAGCCTTATGTCTCTTTTGATTTTTATTGACATCCCTTTGGAGTATTTTTGCAAACTCACAAAGATGAAGTGTCACTCTATTGTATTTTGGGATCTTTCATATCTTTGTGTTTTGTTGTACTTACACTAAATTATAAAGTGTCTTGGGGGGTTTCAGATTGGCCATATTCACCATCTTCCTTTGTCAAGTGAATTTTCCTTCCATGATATTAGCCTCATGATGTTTCAATGACATGTTCCATTATAGGTGTTTGTACTTCTTTTTCACTCTTGATGTTTCTAGTTCATCTTTCTACAGGAGATATTGCATTCAATATTAGTGTTTATGTCTTACCTCTCAACATTATGGGGGGGGGTTATGTTGGTTTTCTTAATTTCATGGTTCAATGGAGTAAGCTATGTATTCATTATTTGATCTTATGTACTAGGTGATTGTAGTAGCTGGATACTTATGCATTTTGGTGAGATGGATCATTTACCATATAGACATTCTTTCATTCCTATTTTTGGAGGCCATGAAGATACCTTCTATCTTCAATTGATCAACTTTTCAAACTTAGTTCTCTACCTAGTCATGTTCTATATTATGGAGGTTCTTTAGATCAATAGTCTGGTAGTGTTTACAACTTCATGCTTTAGTGGTGTTCTTAATGATCATCATTTTATTCCTATCTTTTATAACATTTTTTCCACCTCTTTTTGGAGTAGGATTTTTCCCATTTGGTTTTTCTCTATTTCTCCTCTTTTCAAAGAATTGGTTGTGCTTGGGTACCTCATCAGGCCTTTGTTGCTGAGACCCAAACTTCCTTTCAGCAGTAGTTTCTAGGTTTTTTACTACTCCTTCAGTTTATCTTAAGGGGGCTAGGTGTTAGAGTAATAAAGTATTTTCTTATTAATTAAATAACATTGATTTAATTATTAAGTCACTTATTATCTCTAGTTTACTAAAGCTAAAATTTGGGCATATAATTATTAATTCTGTTATTAATTATTATCATGCAACCTACGTTAGTTACCTATTAGAGTTTTGATCTCCATTTTATAAGGATTAATCTCTTTATAATTTATTCATTGACTTTTGATAATAGAAATCTCTCTTTTTTCTCATAAAAAATATCTCATCTTTGGATCTAGGAATTCTAGCCTCCATAACTTTTACTTGTCTCTTTCTATGATAGGTCTTTGCATGGAGGTGATTCTTGGGAGCTGTGGCTTGATCTTTCATCTACTTCAACAAGGCCAACCTTGTAAGCTAATTTTTATTTCATATTTAGTATCTGATGTGAGTTGACTTGTAGCTTATCTCAGCATTTAATATGAGAGTTTATTTTGTTGTATTTGGAATAGGCCAACTTGTGGCTATGCATGTATTCAATAAGGTTTTCAGTAGAGTCTTAGGGTATCAAAGTTAGGAGTAAGAAGGTAGGAAGAGAAAAAGAATGTTGAATTGCAAAGTTTGATCTTTGTGGATCAAATCAAAATTGTAATGTGGTTGTAACCCAGAACACCTTACAACTAGGCATGTATTTGTTATTTTTATGATTCTATGAAGGAACTTTTTTCCTCTATCTCCCAAGATTTTTTTTATTTGTTACTTTTTGCTATGTTTACTCTTGCAAATGATTTGGATAGCTGGGTGTGCCTTTGGTTTTAGTCATCTTATTCTTCCTTGTGATAGGTGGTATTATAGCCAAGGTTCATCCTTGTGGAGATTGGATCATGTAGAACCCTAAGTGAATTTGGTTGTAGGGTTGAAAATCTATGAATTTGACCTATAACTTGTAGAGGGTTATAATCTTGTAGGAAATTTATTGTAAAGATGGTTTGAGGTAGAGGAAATGATGAAAATTTTGTATTGGATAATTGAGACCAATTGTAGCTAGATTAGATGTTGTAGAGACAACTTAGAGAAGAGGAGTGCATTTTGATGATGTGAGTGATGATGAAGTAGTAGCACCAAATCCTAATGTAGAACCTAAAGAAGATCAAGATGAGGAAAGGTTGTTGAGAGTGTTATCTAGGGAAAATTCAAAGCCTACTATAGAAGTTGTTCCTTATGATGGAAAATTGGATACCAATGCTGTGTTGGATTGGATCTCTGAAATGGACAAGTTATTTGACTATGAAAACACTCTTGATAATAGGATATTGAAGATTGTAGTTATTAGGTTGAAAGGACATGTCTCACTATCATGGGAGCATTTGTAGACTGATAGGCAGAGGAGAGGAAAGAAGAAGATTAGGACTTGGCCTAAGATGGTGAACAAGGTAAAGAACAAGTTTCCTCCTGCCTATTACCAAGTTAGTTTGTTGAGAAAGATGCAAAATTTTGAGACAGAGAGACATGTTTGTAAAGGAGTATTTTGAAGAATTCTATAGATTGGACATTAGATCTAGACATGTAGATGATGACATTGAGAAAATTGCAAGGTACTTAAATGGATTGAGATCTAGAATTCAAGATGAGATAAGTTTTGTAAAATTGGAAAGTATGGAGGAAGAATATCAATATGCATTGAGAGCTAAGGAGATCTTGACAAAGAAGCATGAACAAAGGGGTGAACCAACAATAATGGGTTGCACTTTTGTGGGACAAAGAAAATCCAAAAAAATTGCAATATCCGTAAATTGCTTTTATCAATTGTTTGCCCAAATATATTAACCATGTTCACAATGAACATATATTATAATAACATTTGCAGTCAACATATTTCACATTTATTAGGCATGTTCACTGCAAACATACCTCATTAATATGTTCACAATACTTAAGGGTGTGTGTTTGCACGAACACATGTTCACAATGAATCCATTTTGATGAAGTTCTATGTGATATTATGCCTATGGATTGTTTTCATATTCTATTGGGTAGACCTTTTCAATATGATAGATATGCCATACAAGATAGAAGATTGAATCAATATACTCTTTGGGTGAATGGAAAAAAGAAAATATTTTTGCCTATGATTGAAAGTCTAGATGAGGCTAAGTATACTACTATAAGAATTTGCATGGTTAATGGAAAGAAATTTGAAAAGGAAATGAAGAAGAATAAAACTTGTTTTTCTATAATCCCTAGAAGAATGAGTTGTGCATGTAATAGTCGAGCATCGGAAACTAGTGTTAACTGAGTACCAGCGAGTGGTAACTAAGTGACAACAAAAATTGGTAGTATTGATTGCGTAATAGTAGAAATTGTGAAATAGCCAAATGAGAACAAATAATTTTTTATAAAGGATATACTTGATGGTTTACCTCCAATGAGAAGTACAAGTCATTGCATGGATCCGATTCCTAGAGCTAGTTTACCAAATAAAGCATCATATAGATTAACACCTACTAAAAATAAAGTACTTAATAGACAAGTTTATGAGTTGTAGAAAGGTTTGATCAGAAAAAGTTTCAGTCCATGTCCTATACCTACCATATTAGCACCTAAGAAGAATGGAGAAAGAAAAATGTATACTGATTTGAGAGCTATTAACAAGATCATAGTGAAATATAGGTTTCCTATGCCGAGGATGGATGACATAATAGATTGTTTTAGTGGAGCAAAGTATTTTACCAAGATTGATTTGAAAAGTGGCTATCATCAGACTAGAATGAAAGAAGGTGATTAGTGGAAGACTTCTTTCAAGACAAAAGATGGTTTGTAGGAATGGTCGGTAATGCCTATTGGAATTAAAGATAGAGTAACTGAGAGGGGGGTGAATCAGTTACTATCTAAAATTTATCCATAAATCCCTTAGATGTCTTAAAGATTTAGCAACTATTTTTACTTGGTAAACAACTGACATAACTAGGTAAATTAAACTATTATAATCATGCATGCAACTGAAAATAAAGTGAACACAAGAGACACCAAATTTAACATGGAAACCCAATATGGGAAAAACCACCAAGTAACTAGTCACCAATTTTTCACTCTTCTGAAGTGAGCCTTGTTAGGAACCAACCCTATTAAAGGTTATAATACACACTATTAGGTGTGACCTTGTTAGAGGATTTAGTCACCCTATTAGGAGTGGCCTTCCTAGAAGTCTTTAGAACAATTCAACTGAATTGTCACCTTGTTAGAGGATTTACAAAATTGTTGTTAAACCAACTCTATTAACAAATTTGAAATCACTGCTACAATGGTTAGAAAGCAACAATGAATTGACCTGAACAAGATGCAATTGAATTTGCTGGATACAGGTCTCATCATTAGATCCTCTTTGATCAAATATGGCTATGCTGCTTCTCAATGATCTCTAATCATCCTTTGAATTAGCTTCCAAAATAATCAGTCTTCACATCACATTAACCCTTTTTAATTCTTCCTCATACCAATTTTTTAAATTTGCAACTTGAGTTCTTACTTATACCATTCAGATTGTCAAGTCGGCCTAGTTACATGTTTCATTTACCAATAAAACATTCATTAGTTGGTTATAGATATTATTCTTAAATAAATAAACATTCTATACTGGCTGACCCTGCTTGGTAAATACTAATTCCAAAATTTCCAGAGTTAACCTTCTTGAATCAGTTAACATTACAATATCTTAAAATCCTTTAGCTGTCGAGTTTACTTAGTAAGAACTGCTTTTACCAAATTACCTTTGATGACCAAGTGAACTCGGTAAGAACTAGATTTTTGTTATATTTTCTTTGATTACCGAGTGATCTCGGTAAGAACTACTTTGCCATGTTTTCTTCGATTACCAAGTGAGCTTGCTAAATTTCTTTGATTACCTTGAAGGCTCGGTAACTAGCTGTCTACTCGAGAGACACTGCAAGCTATCTTTACTAACCTTTTGGGCTTAGTAGAAACTGTCTATTGCCTTGTTGACCTTCTAAGCTCGGTAGACACTATCCTTTTCTTTTTTGAATTTTTAAGTTTGGTAGGCACTATCTGATGACTAATATGACATTTGTGTGACATCAAAGACAACACACAATTGGACAATTGTAACCAACAATCTCCCTCTTTGGCATTGATGGCAACACAACATGTCATAGCATAATAAAATTTGAAGACAAGTCTTTTAATGACAAAACTTCCTCTTACACAAACTCTCCCTCTTACACAAACTCTTTTTATTTACAAATTTCAAAAATATATATTCTCCCTCTTTGACAACACATGCCAAAGATAACTCAAAACAACTGAATAGCATTGTACCTGATGTACTGATTCATATGCAATGACTTTATTGGTTTGCTGCATCAACTAATAGATTTGCAGCTCTGTTCCTATTGATGCATTACTAAAACTATATTTTAGTGAGCTTTAGATAGGGGAATGACCTCTAACTTGCCTCTTAGATACAAGAATGCATCCTTAGGTAAAGGCTTTGTGAATATGTCAGCAATTTGTTCCTTTGTATGCACATATTCCAATCTTATTTCCTTTTCTTGCACCAATCCTCTAACAAAGGGATACTTTATGGCAATGTGCTTGGTTTTTAAATGCATCACTAGATTTTTAGAAATGTTAATTGCACTTGTGTTATCACAAAACATAACAATAGGTTCTTTGATTTCTTGCTTCATACCTTCCAATAATTGTTTAAACCATACAATGTTTGAAAAATTTACTGCTACTACAATATATTCAGCCTCTGCTATGGATTGAGATGTACAATTCTACTTTTTGCTTGTCCAAGAAACCAACATTTTTCCAAGAAAGAAAGCTCCTCCACTTGTGCTCTTTCTGTCATCAATATTTCCTGCCCAATCTGCATCAGTGAAAACCTTTAAATCCAATTTTCTTCCAAGTTTATACCATAATCCATATTCTTCAGTTCCTTTCAAGTATCTCATGATCCTTTTGATTGCCATCATGTGATTTTCTTTTGGTTTTGCTGAGAACCTTGCCACAATTCCTACTACAAGGGAAATGTCTAGTCTTGTCTGCATTACATATTGTAACTTTCCAATCATAGATCTATACAATGTCTGATCCACTTCCTTTGATTCATCATCCTTGGTGAGTTTTAATCCAGTGCACATAGGAGTCCGAACTAGTTTGCAGTCTTCCATACCAATTTTTTTTAGTATCTCCTTGATGTATTTAGATTGAGTGATGTAAATGTCATTCTTGTTTTTCTGAATTTGAAGACCAAAAAAGAATTTTATCTCACCAAACATTGGCATTTCAAATTCCTTGTTCATCTGTTCTAATTTTTTTTTGCAAAGATCATCATTGCCTATGAAAAAAGTATCATCTACAAATATTTCTGCCAAAACAATTTTATTATCTGGTCATTCTTTATGTACAAACTGCTATTGTCATTAGTTCTTTGAAAACCAATCTGAATAATATATTTATGCAATCTTTCATACCATGCTCTAGGGGCTTGTTTTAGACCATATAATGCTTTATGCAACTTACAGACCATGTCCTTTTTGTCTGGATCAATAAAACCTTTAGGTTGCTCAATGTAAACCTCTTCCTCCAGTATGCCATTAAGAAATGCTAACCTGACATCCATCTGATAAACTTTGTATCCTTTGATTGTAGCATATGCAAGTAAAGTTCTAACACCTTCCAATCTTGCAATAGGAGCCAAATTTTCTCCATAGTCTACACCTTCTTCTTGTGAATATCCTTTGCATACTAGTCTAGCTTTATTCCTTGATACTTTACCATTTTCATTTAGTTTGTTTTTGAATACCCACTTTGTTCCAATCAGATTCTTGTCTTTGGTTCTAGGTACAAGAGTCCATGTTTTGTTTTTTGTTATATGTTCTATCTCTTCATTGATAGCTTCAATCCAACTTTCATTTTCTAGTGCATCTTTGACATTTTTGGGTTCAAAGTCAGCAAGTAAACAAGTGTCTTTCAACTTACCTCTTGTCATTGTTCCTTCTAATTTATCACCAATGATCTGATCTAGTGCATGATGCTTTCTGAATATTTAGCTAACATGGGCTCCTTTCCTTTTGAATGACATGCATTGTTGTCCTTTTGTCTCTCAACTTTTGGTTCTGATTCAGGTTGCTCGGGCTCGATAGATGCTAAGTTAGTAGCTTTTGTTTGCAACTTAGGTTCTTGCAGCTCGATAGATGCTGACTTAGTTTGAACTTCTTGTGACTTGGTTAATGAAGACTCTGGAGTTGAGGATTCCTGATTGATAGGTATACTTGGTATTGTGTCAATTTCAATGTAAACAAATCTCCTATAGTCTTTAGGTTCCTTTTTTTTTCTTCTTCTATTCTTTCTGCAAACTCATCAACTTTCACATGTGCACTTTCTATAACTTTGTGAGTAGATAAGTTCAAACATCTATATGCTTTGCTTTTGCAAGAGTATCCAGAAAATATTCCTTCATCACTTTTTACATCAAATTTACCTTTCCTAGATTCTTTCAAAATGAAACATTTGCTTCCAAATACTTTTAGATAACTTACATTGGGTTTGTGGCCATACCATAATTCATTGGGTTTTTTGAATGAGTCCTTCTTCATCTGTACTTGGTTCAATGTATGAACTGCAGTGCTGATGGCTTCCTTCCAGTATTTGATAGCAATGCCTTTCTCAATCATTAAGGTTCTTGCACAATCCATGATAGATCTATTCTTTCTTTCTACTATCCCATTTTGTTTAGGAGTTCTACGTGCTGAAACCTGTCTTTTGATTCCTCTTGTAATACAAAATTTATTGAATTCATGTGAAATGAATTCACCACCTCTGTCAGACCTTAAGCATTTTAGTCTTTTTCCTATTTCTTTTTCTACTCTGGCCAAATACCATTTGAACTTTTCAAATGCTACTGATTTTTCTCTAAGGTACATGACAGTCATCATTCTTGAATAATCATCAACAAACAGAATGAAGAATTTTTCACTAGTATAACTTTCAATGCCAATAGATCCATAGAAATTAGTATGCACAATTTCTAGAACTTCTTTAGTTTGATAGTTCTTTCTTTCAAAACTAGTCTTTCCCATTTTACCAATTTGACAATTCTTGCATAGACCAACCTCAGGTTTCTTTATGTTAGGAATACCTCTTACTTTCTTGAATTTACTAATATTTATTAAGTTGTCAAATTTTACATGAAACAACCTCTTATGCCATAACCAGCTTTCTTCAATTTGAGCAATGAAACATGAACATTCACCTAGTTCAAGATAAAATAAGTTACCTTCTATTTGAGTGCCAGATCCTATTAGCTTTCCTTTGCCATCCCGTAATCTTTCTTTTCCATGCATGAATTCTACCTTGAATCCATTATTGAGTAGCTGTGCCACACTCAACAAATTATGCTTTAGTCCTTCTACCCAATATGCATTATCACACACAAGTTCCTTGGTTAGAGAGATTCTTCCTTTTCCTTTTATACAACAAGGTTCATTGTTACCAAATCTTACACTACCACCATCATAGTCTTCAAAATTTTCAAACTTATTTTTATCACCAGTCATGTGATGAGAACAACCACTATCTATGATCCATGTATCATTTTCACTCATATGAGAAATTAGTGCCATCTCCTCATCATTATTAGATTCATCTTTTACAGCAATGTAGACAATTTCATCTTCTTCTTCATCATTAGAATCATTGAAATATTTTTCCATAAAACATGTTTTCTTACCTTTATCTTTGAAATATTTTAAGTCTTTCTTGCCATTGTACTTGTGACCTTTCTTTTCATTTTTGCTCTGCTTATTTGGGCACCTAGCAACAATATGTCCAATTTCTTCACAAGAGAAACAGATTAGAGGAACTTTACCTTTGTATTTTCCTTTGCCACTTAAATATTTTAGGGCTTCAACCACTTCAAGATCACTTTCTGAACTTTTTTTTGATTCTTCATCACTTTTTGATTATGGTTCCTTCATCTTTTTCCCTTTTTCTTTGAGTGAAAGCTTGGCTTCAAATGCTGACTCAACATTCTTTGTAATGCCCCACCTAGAGATCCTTGGAAACAAGGATGAAATACAAGCCAAGATTTTTTTTTTACAAGTATGAATGCACATGACAACATTCTACAGTGATCACAATGATTGCAATGGAAGACTTCGCCACAATCTCAGCAACCAATGAATCTCCAAATGCCACTACCAAATTGACACACACAAACAAAGCCAACAACGACAACGCAGATGATGAGGGCTCAAGAAATGACCACTCATCAACAAAACACCAAGTTAGGGTAAATGCAAAATCTTGAAATTTGACTAAGCCTGAAATCCTAAAGCCCTAAAAATTGGCTAAGTCTGAATTTCTGAAGCCCTGGAATTTCCTAGAATCGTTAACTTGTCTCCAAGAGGTATGAAACCTATCTCAAAAGATTTGTCGCATATATTAAAATATATCTTAAGTATAATATGTCAAATTATACTTAAACGATATATTTTAAACCCCTAGGAAATCTGTTTTGAACAACCAAAAGGGCGTTCAAAACCAACTTTCATCTAACAAGCCTAGATAGCCCCTGTTTCTCGTGTGAGAGAGAAAAATCGTCTCAAGTTTCATGCGAGATCTTTGATGCTTCACGCGAGAAAGTGTGCACTTCATGGGAGTACTACTGAGCTTCACGCAAGCATTCACATTCTCACGTGAGGATTCCCTACTCACCACGTGAAGATTTACATTCTCGCATGGGAAGTGTATTCTCTTGTGCGAGGAAAATACAGTCTCGCGCAAGGAAACAAATCAGCGCAACACAAAATGCAAATGAAAAGCTAAAAAAATAAAGAAACCTCTACATCGAGGATTACCAGATCCACGCAAATCGAGGAATGAACACTTGAGAGCAACAATAGAAAGGAAAGAGGAACATCTATCCATCTAAACCATAATAGCAAAGAGCATACTGAAATAAACATCACAATGAACAAAAATATATATTAGAACTAAACAACCAAATTAAGTGCGCAGTTCCTCCCATCTGTCAATAGCATCATAAGACCATCATGGGTCCTAGCCATCCCGCGCGCGTAACATCCCAAGCCACCGAACAGATCGTCGGTACTGTCGTAATAGGGATGTCATTACTAAAAACATGCAACACTATAAGCATAAGGAAATCTAACATGCTAGTAGAAAAGCATAAGATAATTCTATAGTAGATAACATCACCTATCACATGCTAAACAATAGTAAGCAATAGATATACTACTAAATCAAATAAAATCATCTAATCATATGCTAAACATCATGATAAGGGAATGCATCAAATAAACTTACATCATCTAAACATGATATACAAGCATCCCAATGAAAGCACAAATCATAAGAAAGCATACTCCGAAACTCGAAGTATCAAGTGAAGACATCCAGCAACGGTCACACTAGGACAAAGATCATCTTTGTACACCGATTCCTAGTAGTGGCAAAGGTAGCTATGCCTCCCAACCATGTGGCACTCATTGGTCCACACCCGTTGTGCTGATGGAGATAATGATCCAACCAAAAACAGACATAAAGCACAACATCCAAGGCTAGCACTCATGCCAGACAGTATGATGGTTGCAACCAAGAACCTAAGACAATGCAAGGAGTACAGGTCCTGGTCAGAGACTCAATAGGTTACTATGTAGGGATTAACATCATGGAGATTCTCTTGGCATCGAAACGCCCAAGCTTGGATCATGTGTGGAAACTCTCGCAAGGTACTTCCCTCTTGAGGTACTCCCTTGGAACCATCACACGAAGTTTTATTATCTTAAGTTTTATTACTAGTCACACATTTTCTTTAGTTATCACTTAATCAAGCTCCTCTTAGCCATACCCATGGTGTCATGATCGTCGAGCTACGAGATAGAAGCCCCCTCCATATGCTACCCTACCCTACCCATGCTCATCCTATGACAAGTGCCCGTGGGCATGCATACTCCCATCCCAACCCCAATGATCATAACTTCTAGAAATACCATGGAAGATCAAGCATCGCAAGTCACCTAACAAATGTACGTGCACGTACTCGTGTGTGGTGCACCACCATCACGAAGATCACAACACAATGACAGGAATGAGAACATAATGCAAATAAAACACCCAATTGAAAGCAACACGAGAAGGATGGATTCTACATGAATCCCAAAGCTAATAAACCATACATCATAAAATCACTCAACCGGCCTCAATCTAGGAGTATGGATTCTACACGAATCCCAATGATGCAACAAGACCAAAAGTCATGAACTTACTCAACCGGCCTCAATCCAAGAGTATGGATTCTACATGAATCCCAATGTCCAAGAAACAAAACAAAGGTCCAAAACAAACCACAACAGGTATAAAATCACTCAACCGAAAACAACGTCGAGAGTATGGGTGTGACACGCATCCTAATGCAACATCAAACTGCAAAAGTGTTCTGACTGATATCCAAATGGATCATCTAGATCCATGACCCACATTGTGCCAAGAAAACTCGAGAAAATAGGGCAACATGCAAAATGAGGTAAAAACTCCAAAATTTGGAAAACAACAAAATTAAAACCCATTTGACCTTTGGGTTCAAAAACCTCAAAAATCTAAAAATAAATGGAATCGAACACCGTATGCAAAAATGGTCAGCATAACGGTGAAAAACTCCAAACCCTCATCTTGAAAAATAGAAACATAAATCCAAACACCTCAATCGTGTAGACCACTCAAGATCACAATCATGATCCCATCACAACAAAAGATCATCAAGGTTGCATCCATCAGGATGACTTACAAAAGTCAAATGGCAGAGGCACTACATTCTTGGTAGTTGGAACATAGTTGTCATAGTTGTCTAGTTCAAATATAGTCAATATTCCAACTATGACTTCTAAATTTATTTTATGATTTACTTCACATCTTCTTTCTTGAATTGCAAAAAATTTAATTGCATAAATGGGAAGTATAGTTCTAAGAACTGTGCTTATAACCATCTCCTTACTGATATCTCCTCCATATGTTTTGATTGCACTAACACATGCTTTAACTCTCTCAACATAATTTGCAATGTTTTCATCCTCTCCCATGCTCATTTGGTCAAATTTTCCTCTCAAACTTTCTGCTTTGGCTCTTCTTACATTATCATCTCCTCCATAGATTTCTTTCAGCTTGTTCCACATTTCAAAGACAGTTTTGCAATCCTTGATGTCATCAAATTCTTCATAACTCAGAGTAGATGCTATATCTATCATCATGTTGTTGCGAGTCTTCTTTTTAGCAATATCATTGACAGATAATGTACCAGAAGGTTTTGCATATTTTTCATCAAGGTACTTCAGTCCTGTATCTCCAATGGAGGCTAGATGAAGTCTCATTAGTCCTTTCCATGTTGAGAAGTTGTCCCTATTAAGTATTGGAATTTTCCTTTTGTAAGACATGTCAATCTTTAGCTTAAATTCTTGAAATCTTTTCTTGTAAGCACCAAAAGATCTGATACCAATTGTTGGAATTAAAGATAGAGTAACTGAGAGGGGGGTGAATCAGTTACTATCTAAAATTTATCCACAAATCACTTAGATGTCTTAAAGATTTAGTAACTAATTTTACTTGGTAAATGGCTATTGTAACTAGGTAAATTAAACTATTATAATCATGCATGCAACTAAAAATAAAGTGAACACAAGAGACACCAGATTTAACGTGGAAACCCAATATGGGAAAAACCACCAAGTAACTAGTCACCAATTTTTCACTCTTCTGAAGTGAGCTTTGTTAGGAGCCAATCCTATTAAAGTTTATAATACACACTATTAGGTGTGACCCTGTTAGAGGATTTAATCAGCCTGTTAGGAGTGGCCTTGCTAGAGGTCTTTAGAACAATTCAACTAAACTGTCACCTTGTTAGAGGATTTACAAAATGGTTGTTAAACCAACTCTGTTAAGAGATTTGAAATCACTACTACAATAGTTAGAAAGCAACAATGAATTGACCTGAACAATATGCAACTGAATTTTCTAGATATAGGTCTTTGTTCAACATCATTAGATCCTCCTTGATCAAATATGGTTCTACTTCTTCTCAATGATCTCTAATCATCCTTCGAATCAACTTCCAAAATAATCAGTCTTCACATCACATTAACCCTTTTTTAATTCTTCCTCATACCAATTTTTTAAATTCACAACTTGACTTCTTACTTATACCATTCAAATTGTCAAGTTGGTTTATTTACATGTTTCATTTACCAATAAACCATTCATTAGTCGGCTACAGATATTATTCTTAAACAAATAAATGTTCTATATTGGGCAACCCTGCTTGGTAAATACTGTTTCCAAAATTTCTAGAGTTAACCTTCTTGACGTGGTTAACATTACAATATCTTAAAATCCTTTGGCTACCAAGTTTACTTGGTAAGAACTGCTTTTACCAAATTACCTTTGATGACCGAGTGAACTCGGTATGAACTAGATTTCTATTATATTTCCTTTGATTACCAAGTGATCTCAGTAAGAACTACTTTGTCATGTTTCTTTGATTACCGAGTGAGCTTGGTAAGAGCTAAATTTCTTTGATTACCTTGAAGGCTCAATAACCAACTGTCTATTCAGTAGAGACTACAAGCTCTCTTTACTAACCTTTTGGGCTCGGTAGACACTGTCTATTGCCTTGCTGACCTTTTGAGCTCGGTAGACACTGTCCTTTGCCTTTCTGACTTTCTAAGTTTGATAGGCACTATCTGATGACTGATATGACATTTATGTGACATCAAAGACAATACACAATTGGACAATTGTAACCAACAATGCCTTTTGGTTTGACCTATGCACCTAGTACTTTTTTGAGGTTGATGAATGAAGTTTTGAAGAGATTCTTGGGTAAGTTTGTGATTGTTTATTTGGATGATATTCTGATATTAAGTAAGACTAAGGAAGAACATCTTGAGCATGTTAGAAAAGTATTGTAGAGATTGAAAGAGGAAAACTTGATGATTAATCTGAAGAAGTATTCTTTTATGGAAGAGGGAATATGTATTTGGGATTTGTTATTTTAGTTGATGGATTAAAGATGGATCCTGAGAAGGTTAAAGCAATTTTGGAGTGGCCTACACCTAAGAATATGGGTGAGATAAGATAATTTCATGGCTTGGCTAGTTTTTTAAGGGAAGTTTATAAGGAATTTCTATTATGTTAGTAATTCTAGGAATGAAATAATGCGAGGAGATAAAACAAAATTCAAGTGGACACATAGAGTTGATAACAATTTCAACACTTTGAAAAAAAATATTACTAAATTACATGTGTTGGCTTTGCCTAATTTCAATAATGTATTTCAAGTTCAATGTGATGCAAGTGGTAGTGCAATAGGAGTTGTATTGAGTCAAGAGGGTAAACCTATTGCCTTCTTTAGTAAAAAGTTGAATGATGCTAAAAGGAAATATTTTGTGCATGATCAAGAGTTTTATTCTATTTTTTAGACATTGAAGAAGTGGAACCATTATTTGATTCCTTAGGAGTTTGTGTTGTATACTAATCATAAAGCTTTACAGTACTTGGGAAGTCAACATAAGTTGAATTAGAGACATATGAAGTGGGTTGAGTATTTGCATAGTTTCACATTTGTGATTAAACATAAAAGTGGAGCCACTAATCAATTTGTTGATGCATTGAGTAGACGACATTCTTTACTAACCAAGATGAAAGTTGAAGTTCTTGGTTTTGATGAGATGAAGGAGTTGTATGATATTGATCCTAATTTTTTTGATATGAGGAGAGAGTGCAAAGCACTTAGTTTTGACAGAAACCAAGTAATTTTTAGGAATATTTTATTCAAGAAGGTATGTTATTTAAGGGTATTCAGTTGTGTTTTCCTAAGAGTTCTATAAGGTTAAATTTGATTAAGGAAAAACATAGTGGTGGATTGGCTGGACATTTTGGAATTGATAAGACATTGAGTTTGTTGAAGGAAAAGTATAATTGGCCATAGATGTATAAGGATGTTTAGAAGTCTATAAAGGGTTATGGAGTTTTTCAAGTTGCAAAAGGAGTGAGTCAGAATACTTATTTGTATACATCTATTTCTATTCCTGAGAAATGTTGGAGTGACATTAATATGGATTTTGTTCTTGGATTACCTAAGAGAGTAAAAGGGTATGATTCCATATTTTTTGTTGTCAATATACTTTCTAAGTTGACTCATTTTATACCTTGTAAGAAAACATTAGACACTGAACATGTTACTGAGATTTTCTTTAAAGAGATTGTTAGATTGCATGGATTACCTAGAAGTATTATTTCTGATAGAGACAATAAGTTTATTGTTATTTTTGAAAGACTTTGTGGAAGAAGATGGGTATTGAGTTGAAGTTTAGTTCTACTTTCCATCCATAGATGGATAGATAAAGGTTGTGAATAGAAGCTTGAGAAATTTTTTGAGATGCTTAGTTGGAAATGAATCACATAATTGGGAGATGATATTAGCACAAGCTAAGTTTGCATATAATAATTCTGTGAATAGAGTATAGGGAAAACACCTTTTGATTTTGTCATTGGAATGGAGCCTAGAGCAGTATTAGATTTAAGGGATATTGCTAGTGAAGTTAAAAGAGAAGTCATGTAGGAGAAGAGTTTTCTGATTTTATGGAGTCTTTGCATAAGTAAGTAAAACTAAAATTGGAATAAAGTAATAAGAAGTATAAGGAGAATTTTGATAAGTCTAGGAGGCATCATGTTTTTGAAGTTTGTGATGAGGTGATGGTTCATTTAAAGAAAAGAAGATCTCTTGTTGGAACATACAATAAGCTGAAGATGAAGAAGTTTGGACCCTGTAAGATCTTGAAGAATTTTGATAGTGGAAATGCTTATGAATTTGAGTTACCTAATGACATGGATATATCTCCTATATTTAATGTTTATAATTTTTATAAGTATCATGAGTCAAATGATGAAGTTGTTATATCAAATAATTATCCTAAGAATTAGATTGAAGATATTGAATAAATATTGGATCAGAAGGTTGGTAAGAGCACAAGAGAGAAAGATTATTATGAGTATTTGGTAAAGTAGAAGAACAAACCAATTGAAGATGTTACATGGATTTCCCAATTTGATTTGGATTCATCATAGGTTATGACATCTGAATGATTTAGGAGAATCATTTCTTTCAACCATAATTTTTTGATGTAGGAGCATCCTAGGTTGCACTGCTATCTTGTACATTCTCCTTCTTTCTTATTGTTGCCGAGTTACAATGCCTTGCATTCTTGTGCTCTATAGTTGTTGCTAATTTCATAGTGGTTGCTGAGCTTCCTAGTTTATGCCAAGTTTACAATTGTTATTGAGTTTGTAGGGGCTATCAAGTTCTTTTGGTAACGAAGTTTCCTAGTTACTGAGCCTATTTAGATGTTGAGTGACAATAATTGGTTTGCGTGCTTTATCGACCAAGTTATCTGTGTCCAGTTCTAGCTTTGGTTGACCTTGCAAGATAATTTGTAGTTCATATTTAATATCTGTTATGAATTGATTTGTGGCTTATCCTAGCATTTAGTATGAGATTTTATTTTGTTGTATTTGCAATAGGCTGACTTGTGAATGTGGATGTATTTAATAAGGTTTTGGGGTACAATCTTAGGTTATCAAAGTTAGGAGTAAGAAGGTAGGGAGAGAAAAAGCAAGATAAATTATGAAATTTGATCTTTGTTGATCGAATCTAAATTTTAATGTGGTTGTAACCCATACTGCCTTACAACTAGGCATGTAATTGTCATTTTGATGAATCTATGAAGGCACTTTGTTCCTCTATCTCTCAAGTTATTTGTTATTTGTTGTGTTCCACTATGTTTACTCTTGCAAGTGGTTTGGATAGCTAGGTGTTCCTTTGGCCCTATTTATCTCATTCTTCCCTGTGTCATGTGTACAAGAAGATTCATATTTAAAATTATCACACACAACTTAAACATACAACAAAAATGTGATAGCAATATTATATACAAACAAGTGCATTAACAGTTTTACATAGCACAAAAATGAGTTAGTCTAAGGGTATCATGTATTATCCACACAACCATTACATGGAATTGAAATTGTCTTTCACCAATTAGTCTAAAGATGTCGTACATAGTTACCCCATTCGATAACTCCAATGACACATTGAAATCAAGGGCTCAATATATACATTCAAATCTTTCACTTGGTACTTACCTAGTTGAATGAACATAAATAAAATATAATTATTATGACAATTTTTGATACTGTGTTTATAAATTAATTTATATGACTATTAAATTGAAAAATACATGGTACAATCATTATTGCCAATTGTTGGTGTAAATAAGTATTTACTGTTTACACTCTACTTAAGTTTAATTAGGTTAATACATTATTTTATTATTTATTTAGGTGAGACACTTAGGATTTTTTGTACTCTCATGAGTTGTCATGTTGACAACACAGAAGTACGCAACTCTAATTTAGCACATGGTGTCTACAACACTGGAGTTTGCATCATTCATTGAGTTATCATGTAGACAACACAAGTATTCACACTTCCATTTTAGCACATGTTGTTTACAATATTATTTTGTGTGCTACACCATTGTAGGTTTATCCTCTCATCATTGCACTTACTTCCATGCTTAATGGAGGATAACCCATATCTAGTAGACATGTGCTTGGTTGTATGACTTATCATGTTGCTAACTTCTATGCATTCTAGAAGCTTTCTAGAGGCCTTTATATACATGCATTCCTAGTTTACTTTGACATTGAATATTGAATGAATATATTGTCATTCTGATCATACTCTCTTTGGTCTACTGTTGTGCTTGTATTTGAGTTCCTTGGTCTTGGGTGAATTCTGTCCTAAGACAAATTCTTACATGGTATCAAAGTTTGAGGACATTCTCTTCACATGGCCATTTGAGACCATTCATGCTTCAACACCTTAACTCAAATCTAAAGAATCTACATAAATTGGGAGTGTCTAGAGCCAAATTAGACCTTGTCACTACATCTAGAATGTTGATTCGATGAAAATCCACTATAAATTAGCCTATGTTTGGCTAAAGTCGATCCTGAGGTAATTTGTCTTGTAAACTGGCACCCAAAGGCACCAATTTGCAACTGGGTATGGTCATTTAATTCGATCTGTGCATTGTATTTTTAAATCTAAATTTGATTTATTCTTTGCAATTATTTTTTCAAATTCCTATTTTTAGGAAGAAAAAAATTGCCCAATCAGGCTAGCAAAGATTTTTTTCTTTTGTAGAACTGAGTAGTCACACCTTGGCCCTACAATTTGGGAGGAATATTTTGTGGCATCTATTTATTTGGCAAAAATCATATCTAATTTTGGTTTCATCACCGATCGTCTCAGCTAAATCTGGCATTGAACACCAAAGTTCGGTGACAAATTTCCTACTAGCCAAGCACATCATACCCAATGGGCACCCCAACTGATGACCTTGCGGATTTATTTAAAACTTGTTGGCTCTTTCTTTTATTTAACCTGCAGTCACAATACCCCACCAATGTGGGATTTTCCTATAATTTTTTAGCTACCATGAAGTGAACCCTCAGCGGTACTTAAAACCTCTCGATGCTCGCAAGAAATTACTAGCAAGTAGGTGTTTGACCAACACACATCGATATTAGGTCAAACCCTTCCATGAAGACTTTGTAGAATCGAATTTGTTGCCACCACATGGAAAGAGTATGCAACCCAGTATTAGCCTAACACATGGCCAACCTACCACACAGATTGCATGTCAACAACACACTTGGTAGTCCACATCATTTTTGTGCAATCTAATGTAGCATCTGTATGCTAGCTCAATAAGACATGTGTTCTTTGTTGTACGTGTTCGTACGGTCTATATTGTTGGTGTCATCATGACATCATCACAAGGCAAAAATTTGTTGACATCATCAAGTTCACTAGCCTAAATTTGATGGCCCTAAGTAAAATTCTTACACCAATATTATGTGCTCCATCT
This sequence comes from Cupressus sempervirens, assembly GCA_028749045.1. Classification (NCBI taxonomy): domain Eukaryota; kingdom Viridiplantae; phylum Streptophyta; class Pinopsida; order Cupressales; family Cupressaceae; genus Cupressus; species Cupressus sempervirens. The sequence goes on from CM053793.1 coordinate 260,300,164, forward strand.
TTATGGACATCCAACGAGGAATGTTATTTTTAAAAACAAAAATAGGCTAGACTGAGTAAACAGATCTCATCTCCCCAAATGGATTGACATCATCTGCTGCTAATGAAAGCTTTAGATTACAAGGTTCTTTTTAAAATACTGGCCACCTATCTTCTATGTCCTTAAATGTAGAACCATCCATAGACATTTGCATAGTGTCATCTTGACTTCTATTGTGTAAATAATAATCCATAAATTCTTCCAAGCTAGTGTACCTAAATAATCATTGTAGACATGGAATAATGAGAATATACTGAAGAACCTTGCAAGACACCTTTTTGGTATTTGATCTTATTGATATCTACTATTGTGAAAATTAGGACATTGTGTTGCAAATTCATGTTGTTTATGATATAATATGACCATTGAGACATGCATGTATTGTTTAATAATCCATTTTAATATCTTTCGTAATGGACAATAATTCTTAGTAAGAGTGAGGTAGAATATTTGATGGTGGTAATAAACACTCACCTATCAACCTATGGAAATAAATTTGTTAATGTTATGAACATTAATGGTACACTAACATAGAAGATGACAAGAAAGAAACTACACCTTAGCATGCATGAGATTGATACATTGGATATACCATTCATAACCTTAAAGTTTACCAACAACAAAACAATAGAGAGAAGCATTGTTTGGGAGCCTTATTACAAAGGCTCGTATGCCTTTTTAATTATAGGTATATCAAAGTTCTCATCATCATCATCATCATTAGATACACTGCTATCATCATCTTCATCATCCTCATCATCTTCATCAGTTGCACCAGTAACATCTTCTTCAATCTTTTTCTCTAGCACATTATTAGTTGCACCAATACCAACATCTTCAGTTGTGTTCTTGACCTCAAGATCATCTTATTTCATGGAAGCATTACCTTATACTAGTTGGAAATCTATATTCACCAAAGGACATAAATCATTCCCCCCTTCAATGTGATCATGTTGCCTACAATATCTTTGATCTATTATGATCAGAATTCATTGATTCTTTAAGCCCTTGCTTTTTTTCAAGGACAATAACATATTCCACCACTTTTTCTTTTGAATTAAGACTACAATCTAGAAATTTTCTCCTAGTTTTTTTTCTAGGTTCATGTTGTTAGGTGTGGACTTTCTTCATAGGCAAATATTTGGGCTATAAATTATATAAAATATACACATACAAACATTAGAAGTATCTTGTATACAATAAAAAATAATTAAATATTACTATCTCTTTAGTAAGGGTGTCATCTAAATAAAACAAATGAGTTATATATATATAGATATATAATGGTATATTTTAACTAAATAGGTGTGGAAAAAATTCTCTTAATACAAATACAATATTTTCATGAGGCCAATTAATGGCTCAAAATTGATGTCTTGGGATAATTTGTGTCAGTGGGGCTTCCTTGGTTTCTATACGTGTATTTTGTGTCATCACAATGAGGATTGTGTTTCTCATTTTTTCCTTCAACAATATTTTTCCATAGAGATTTTGCATTTCTACTAGGGAGTTACATATTAGGCCTTTTGGTGTCTCCTTTTTAGCTGAGCTTTGGGTCTACTAGGGTAAGCCTCTTGTTTAAACTTTGTCTTTATAGATTTTTGATGGCTAGTTAAGACAAAGTGAAAATGTGATTAATGTGAATGTGAGTGAATTAAACAATCCTACAACCTATATCATGCACAACATAATTGGTGAAGAAGGAAGCCTTGATGTCTTGTATTTTATCCATTGGGTTGATAATCGAACAAAAAAATTCTCTTGATGCCCTGCTATTGAAACCATCATTTTGGTTTTTTAGGTGATCCTAGAGGATTGAATCCATGAAAAAATCCAACATCGCAAACTTTCTCACCCTCTATTGGTTTTCTAGAAAAAAATGAAGAAAGTAGCATCAATGCCATAAAAATTCAAGAAATTGTTTTTTTGGTGGCAAAAAATGTAAAACATTGTGATAATTCTTGCAATCAAAAGTCTAAGTTAATGAAGTATTAATTTTTTAAAATGCTTCCATTTTTATGGTGAATATTTATATGAATTTTTTTCAAGTTGGTAAGCCATACTTAATACATGGTGTTTTAGAAATCATGATATATCTCCTCATCAAATTTTGACTCAATAAGACAAATCAATTAATAGTTATGACTCTTAGAAGTCCCTTCATTACAACTATATTGAATGATTTCGACATGAAATAGGAACTTTTCTCTATTACCTGAGTTTTTGTTATTGCAATTTTTAGGGATCTTTGCTCAAAATTTTGGAAATGTTCATATTGTATTATTCCAAACACAAATATGTCATCCAAATAGACCAAAATAAGGGACAATGAAAGGCCTAAATATGGCATTGGTCATTTTGAGAGCTTAAACATCACACACTAAGCCTTGTCCATTCATACACAAGTAGAGTTGTACATGGATAAAATTATTTGTTAGATATTATCCAAACTATTTTGGTTTTTTAGGTGCACACAATCTTTTTGGGACTCTAAAGAAAGGTTGAGGTACTTGAAGAAGTAGTAATCCATTCTTTCATTTATGGGTCATAATGTATCTTACAGAGAAGCGTACTCAATAGTGGGCATGTAATGGCACTTCCATCAATAAAATAATATAGCTTCTAATCCTAGTTGGAGGATAATAAATTCTTAATTCCCTGATTTTAATTCTTAAAACATTTTATTCATGACAATAGCTATTTTAATTGAATTATGTCTTTGCTAGTCTATAGTTATACATTTTGTGGTAATAGAAGGTCACATTTTCTCAGGTTGATAGGAATATTGCACACATCACAGTGGGCACAAATTTTTTGTTCCAACCATTTGTAGGGCAAACAAACTTTTTGGATATCATCCAAACATTATTGTGGTTTTTTTTTTATGTTATTTCTTCTAACTATTCTATTATGTTATTTAGAAACTTGCAAAATATTTGTCATAAGGAATTAGATGGGAACATATACACAATTTTTTTTTCAAATTAATGATCCAAAATAGTTATTTGAATGTTATATTTAAATATTATTTCTCTAAGGTTTTATTTAACTTTAGTTGTGTGTGTGTGTGTGTTTTTTTGTGTGTGTGTGTGTGTGAGTGAGTGAGAGAGAGAGAGAGAGAGAGAGAGAGAGAGAGAGAGAGAAGCTTGGTGTGCTCAAGCCTAGGTCTCAACATGCCAAACCATATGCACTATTCCATATTGGGTGTATTCCATAACCTTTTTCAAGGACCAAAAAGTGAGTGGCAAATTTTTGGTCCCCCATCTTTGTGCTCTTACCCAAGCCCTAGACCAAAAACCATAGCCAAAGATTTAATTATATAATGAGAGGTGTCACTTGGGTCATTTATGCATGACATAACATGACCTATATTTAACTATGTCTAATAAAATATATAAACTCCTTAATGAATTAGAAAGTTAACCTATTATTATAACAAATAAAAAAATTGAATTTTTTCTTCACATTCTTAGTAAAATTTGGGTATTTTCATCTTCTTCTTTTCGTTAAAATAAACCCCAAAATTCTAAATGTACAGGAAGAGAGAGTTATACCTTGATTAGGGGAAAGTTGTCAAAAGTACAACTTCTCCAATAAGTAGTTAAGTTGTTATTACAAATAGAAATCTTAGAGTGAAATTATATAATTTTGGTGGTGATAAATATTTCAATAAACAAACCATATCCACTACAAGATGTTCATGAAGAGATTTATTCCAATGAGAGAAAGATATTGAGGATATAAGACATGGTTAATCAAATAGTACCAAATATCATATAACAAAGAATCACTTGCACTAAATGAGGGATACTTGGAAAAATATATTTCTACCTTGATGAGAGTGAAAGTGGATGCAATAAACTTGTAGTAGCACAATATATGTTGATGAAACAAACCCTAGAGTTACCAATGCCTGCATAGTAGGATTCACACAAAAAATGAAGAGGTGGATTATGAGGTTGAATCAAACAAGAAAAAATGTGAGATTCAATAAAGGGGTTAAAAAAAAATATTCAAAGGATTCAAAAAAGGGTAGAGAGATGACCTCAAAACCATGAATTACTATCAAGAACAATATTCTACTATGAAACAAGGTACAAAATGATAAAAAGTAAAACTTAGCACAATGGTACATTTCCTTAGATATAATAGACTATCATTTTTAAAATGTCTACGAATCACCACCTCTATCAAATTTGTAGAGAAAAAGACTATGAGATAAAATATATTTCTTTCATCTTAAAAAGCTGCTCCCTCAAACCACAATAGGAGGGCCACAAACATGGATGTGTAGACCACCTAGTCAAAAGGGGAGTAGAAAGAAGATAAACAAGATGTTCACAATGAGGATATCCAACAAAATTCTTGAGAGGATCCTCCACCATAAATGTTTGGGTAAGTGATTTTGACCATATTAATAAGGGGACAAAAACAACATGTACACAACCAAGGAAAGCTGGTGCACTAGCAATAGTTGTTATATCAATTACAAAAGTAAATGGTGCACTAGCAAGAAATGAACCAACAATATGCAACACACCTACAATAAATGAACAATCAAAAGATGAAACACTAGCAGTAGACAAACTAGTAATAGATGACACACTTTAACAATATCAAACCAATAGTAGAAAACTCTCTAACAATAGATAAAACCAAAAATATATGAATTGAGAAAAGATTTACTTTCCAAAGTTTCTGGCTTTTATTTTTCCCTTTGAGGTACTCTCAACAACTGTTGATTGTGTTTGATGGTACAACCCTCCTACTCAATGCAAAGGATCAAGTTTTAAAAAAAAAAATTAATACATGAGTCTCTAACCTACATGGTATTTTCTTGTTAGTCTAGTTTTTTCCTTTATAAGTCTATTTTCATAGTATCAAAGCATTGTGTTTATATAATTTTATGAATATTTTCTACTAAAAATATATTATAAAGAATGATATAATAATATTTTTGATTTGATAATATATGTTTGTAGGTTAGATAAAACAAAAGAAATCATAATAAATACATAAATATGAAATCAATTTGAAGATTAAAACCAGATATATGTGCCATGTGTTGCATAAATTACTATTGATAGGAAGTCATCCCAAGAAGATTGGTGCCACAATTTGTGCTGCTCAAATGCAATAAGGGTTACAATGTTCTTCAGGGTTTCATTGCACATACAATTTCTCTTGTGCATGTATATTTTAATATGATCCCTAGCCTAATTCAAAATTTTTAGATTAAAATATAATCTAAGAGTAAGAAACACATTTCAAGAGTTTTGAACTATTACATTCTTTTTCTTGTAGGAATCTACCCATATAGTATGATGATGGTGATTTTACTAATAAAGATTTTCAAGTAGTAGAGAAGGATGGGTATCAATCAAAAGAAAAGGACCATCAACAAGGACTTCCATGATATGATATAGGTGAGATTATAGATGTGTAGTTGGGATTTGAAAATCTCAAGGAAAGTGTTCTACTTCAGGATCAAATCCAAACAGAAGAAGCCTGGGGTTCACACTTTTCTAGGGAGGAGAATGGTGTTCTTGGAATTAAGACTATTTCTTAGAATATAGAGTTTAGTTCAATGTAGTGCCTGCCCCGAGTTCACATTTTGTTTTAATTGCCAAACTCTTTTAGGCCAATTTTATACTTGATGTTTAGTAGCATTACTTTCAGATTATCAAATATTGCTTTATATTCAGTTTATTATATAGTGAGATTACTTGGTACTCTATATTTCATGTATGTATGATGATTATTTAGTATTTTCAATTATCGATGTGATTAGTTAGATGGTTTATTATCACACGTGTTTTTTATGGATACTTACCCCATACTGCATGTGTATGGTGTGCGTGTTTGTTTTCTTTATGTATGGTGTTTCTGATGTGGTTAAGGAAGGGAGTCGTAGTCACCTGCTAGTTGGGATCTACACGATGCACCACTTCCTACCATTGTTTGTTTAGCTTAGAATATTGTGTCTGTACATGCGTGGATTTTATGTGGGTTGCAGATATCGGGTATCGACTTCCCTGAATTGCCAGGATGAGCATACCCTATCACATTATATCAATGGTAAGAGAGGGGAGATAAAATCTTAATTCCAAATCCTAAACCCTTTAGCCATTTGTCCTAATTCATAATTAGGACAAGTATCCGAGTTGAGTACACTTTGAATGTGTCAGATGACGTTAATTCGTGATTATAACCCTTTGTTTTATTTAGTATGTGTCTTTCTATGATGTGTTTTTGTATGTTGCTTTATGAGTCCTTGGTGTATTTTCTATTAATTAAGTCTAATTAAAAAGATTAATTAATTATTTAATTTAATGGAAAATTATTATGACATTTTCATATTTAATTATATTTAATTAATTGAGAAATTAATTAAATAAAAGAATTAAATTTGGAGATAAAAGTTTAAAGATAAATTTAGAAAGTGATAATATTTATTTAATTTAATAATAATATATTTAGAGTTCATTTTTAAATAAATGCTAAATATTATTTTTATTTAAGTTAATTAAATATTCTATCAATTAAGTTTCTAAAATAAATTGAAAAGTGAAAATATATTAATTATTAAAAAGTTGTAAGATTGCATGATGCGAGCATGAGTTGAAAATATAAAAGAAATTCATTAAAAAGATAAAATAAGAGAAAATTATAATGTTGTTTTAATTTCAAAAAGTGCACATGGGTTTAAAAGTAATAAAGATTAAAAATAGAAGTCAAGTGGAAAAAATAAACAAAGTTATTTAATGATTCATTTAATATACATTAAAAAGATAAAGCAAAGATTAATACAAGTTAATTTTAGAGTTAACTCAGTTGAGCAAAGAGTCCTCTTGGGTGAACGCACAATTAGTACCCCGATTTGAGGAGAAAAGTCCTTATCACAACTTTGGGGTTCATATTTTGGGGAACCGTGAATTTTGGAGACACAGAATTTTGGGCAGACAACTTTTGGAAGTGATCTTCAGAAGAAGAATTCTAAGAAAGATTTTTAGAGGAAAGCAATTGAAGAGGAGAAAATTCTCTCACAATTTTTTGGGGATTTCATATTAGCATCAGGACCAGGTAGGGTCTTGTGCTTTGATTGTTGATTAAATACGCAATTACTCTTTCTTGTCTTCTTCGTGTTTGTGGACTGTAAATCCAAATTCTCTATGATGAAAGTTTAAACTTTTCAATATAGTGAATTATTAATTGCTTGTCGATAATTTATGTATACATGAGGAATAGTAGAGTTATCAGAAACCTTCATTTTCTAGAATAAAGAAAATTAGAATTTAACTTGGGAAGGGTTTGGAATTAAGATTGAAAACTCGGATGAATAAAAATACTTTCTCCTTTAGAGTAAAGATGAAAACAATATTAAATATATATATATATATATATAATAAAAGAAAGATTGTTAATGACTTTAAATATTTATAAATTGTGTAAAATAAATAAAATTCGTTTTAAAAGAAATTGTATGATTTAGTATAGCAAAGTTTTGTTTTTATTTAATAACAAACTTTTAAATATATATATATATATATATATATTAATGGGAGGGGGCGGGAATACCCACACCCCCCCGTACCCACCTGTCGGCAGCTCTGTTGTCCCTACCCGCAGAGTACTGCGGTAGCCGCAGTACAGAGTACTGTTGGCGGCCGAAGGCCTCTATAGCAGGGTGCAGGCGACCCTTTTGTTAAGCTGGTGGACTTATTAAAAATACACAATTTTTTTTATATATATTTGATTTTTAATTAATATTTAAATTTATTTATTTATAAAAAGGTTTTATTATTATTTAAAATTTTTATTAATAAATTTTAATATGTTTTTATTTAATAATGTTTCTATAATAATCTTTATTAATATTTAATAATTAAATATTAATGCATTTAATATAGTTTTTGTAAGTATTAATTTATTAATAATTTTTGGATAAATATTAATAAATTAATAATTAATGAAGATATTAAAATAAGTAATTAGAACAGTAATTATTGATTAATTTAATTAAAATTAGGTTAATTAAAGTTAATTAATAATGGATATTATTTGATTAAATTGTAGATTTAGATTATTGATTTAATGGAAGTTATTATAGAAATGGGTTAATTGTAAGGGGTAGTTGCGAAAACTTAGTTACTTGAAATAGACGTTAAACTAGAACATAAACCTTACCTTAACTCAACAATATATTATCAATCAGACCCAACTGTGTGATGACTTTGTTTTTCTATGAGATTATTTTGTTGTCTATGTTTTGAGGTCTTGGGGTTTGTTCTAGTATTGACCAGTTTAGGTTGTTACCAGAGGCTCGGGGTTGTGAATGTGATGTTATGATGATTTGGTCTCGATCTTTCTTAACCTGACCATGGTAATGTGATGGAGTGCTCTATGATATGGATGTTTTTACTAGTTGTTATTGCTTTCCAGTTTCCTTGTGTGAAGCTGAGGTGTATGTATTTGAGTTACCTGACTTGACCATTTTGGAGTCTTCGATCAGTTTTGTGTTCTATTATTGGGATTATTTCTGGTTACTCGTTGGAGAACCATTGGATATTGTGATTTATCATTGATGCCTTCATGTGCTAATAGAGATTTGTTGTGATCATTATGATTATTATTTGATGCTATTCAGTTTCTCATGGAGAACTGATGTAATGATTGTGGATTATAATTATGATGTTTTCAGTCACTTGTATAGGATTGGGGTGATTTTATTATGATTCTTTGATTTGTGATTTCATAAGCCTAGGGTAGGTTATCTATGTGTAGTGTCAGGAAGTGGCTTGCAATGGGGGTTGGGGCCCTAAGAGGCTACCTAGAGAAACACATTGTAAGTTGTTTTAATAAGTGAAAACATCTCACCTAAATACTGACTTAAATAAACCTAATAAGATAACTATATGTTCTCTCCCATGCCTTGAGTGCTAGTACATACTAGGATGGGGTAGAGAGAATGCTTGATTATGACCTTGCATTCTATAATATGCCTCGTCAGTACGAGAGGATACTAGTGGCCGCAGGATCACAGGGGACTCAAGATTTCTAAGGGATTGCTTGGGTAACTTCTGACATGACTTCTGTGATGACACTTTCCCGCTTACATAGTAGGTTTCCTATGTGTCTTTGTTGTGCTTCTGGGTCTAGATGTCTATCTATGTTGGAACCTTTGAGTTAGTGTACTTTTAGGATTTCCCAGACTTAGAGAGTACTTGTGCTTTGGGTAATGTGATTTTTTATCCTGTTTGGGACTTGTGACTATCTCCTCAGTGCGGTGGGAGTGGGCCATTTAAGTTCCACATGATCGGGTGGTAGTGCTTTTTACTCTTACCATTGAGATTCATCCATGGTCACCATGGCTAGAGCTTTCTTGGTTGGCATTTACTTTCATTCTTTTCATGGATTATTATGATGGATGGTTAGATTTTATGATGGATGTTATATCATTATGGATGTATGGATGTATCATGCATATTATTAGTTTCATTTATTTTACTGTACTTTGTATCATGGATTCGAGGATGATGTATCTTTATCTTTATATATGTATATTCTTTTAAGCTTTTCATACCCTATGGCATGTACAGTGGATGATTGAGCATTCTGAGTTAATTTTCCAAAAGGCATTTGGAACAAATGTATATTATGGACATTGGACTTTATAATTATTCTTTCATGTGGATGTAGTAGTTTTTAGACTTAGAATTAATTAATTTTAAATGTGACTCAACATCTTGGGATCCTTAAGGAATGTAACCTGTTATGTATGTTTGTTGATTATTACGTGTTATTGCTTACGGTACTATGTGTTTGATGTGTATGTTATACTTTCTTACCTTAAAAAAAAAATGTTTAGCAAACTTAGTAAAAAACTTTAGGTTAATTCTTTTGGTTCCCTTAGTGGGGCATTACATTCAACAACAACAAAAACTTGCACCATTTTAAGACACACTAATGTTTGGTGTGAGGCTATATCTATAGAGTCCATTCTTTGAACTTAGTTGGAGATGAGGAAGGGAAACTTGTCGAGGAATCAAAATACCCAAGAGTCATTATGTTCTAATATTGTGACTATTTTAGATTCAAAGGATGAAAGATTAACTGGAACATACCATCAAGGTTTGAAAAGCTCAGCAATGGAGGGTGGGTATCACAACTAAAAGAATTTAAATTCCTTAGAACTTACCTTAGGTAATACTATAGAGCTGAACAATGTATCCAAGCCTAAAGATGAGGGGTATATTCTAAACAAATAGGGTTGTACACTAGGGAATGCATATACATTTTTTTGGTGTACATACATTATGCATGTACATGTTTACATGGCATCTAGCTCGGGGTCAAAGGGTCATAAAAGTATTGAAGTCTAAAAGTAAAGATAAGGAGAAAAAATGAATTTAGAAGTCATCCCAAGAAGATTGGTACCACAATTTGTGCTTTTGAAATGTAATAAGGTTACAATGAATTCACATACAGAGTTAAATCAAAGAAGGAACCAAAAACAAGGATATAATTGACCCTCAAATGTGATAAGGGTGTTACCTCTTACTGTTGTTTCTCCTCACCTAAACTCTCACCCACAATTTATCACATGAAAACAAAAAGAACTATTTCACTTTTTTTTAATATGATCTTGAAAATGTCAAAATTTTGATGAGAAACTTAACTGTCATCAAAATTGTGATGATAAACATAACTATTGTCAAAATTTTGATGTTGTTGGGATCATATTTAAAAATTAAAAATTAACAAGCCAAATTGGCCTGTTTTCAAAAATGATGGTAAAAAATGGAGGCCTAATGTACTATTGATAATGACCACATGTATGGAGTTTATTTGAAAGTGGGCACAAAAAAGATAAACATGATGGTGTTAGAGCTTGCATCAAACACACTCTACAAAAGTATCAAAATAATTATAAGGGAGTTTTCATTAAGAATGGGCATGATGATTTTGAATGGTGTAAGACCCATTTTACATCAAATGAGGTTGACAAATCATAAAAAATGAATCAAGAAATACCATGTAGACTCTTTTGGGAGATAATAGGTACATGCACATGTGTATATTCTTAATCACATATTATCTTTCTTGATTAAAAGTTATACATGTATTTTCTTCATAACTTGTCTCTAATTTTTATGTTAAATGTGTGAGAGAGAGAGAGGGGGGGGGGGGGGGAGAGAGATCCTTACATTTTTATGAGTATCAATTCATACTGTTAGATATTTCACATGAGGGACTAGTTATGTTTTTGTTGTTATTGCATTGCTGAAAATTATTCTAAATGCATCACTCATGATCATGGATATGTAGGTCCATGGACTTTGGTGCTACTTGTTGTTATTGATAAAATTAATGGAGATGAATATGAAAACTTTGATAACATTCCTTTGATTTCTACTAATTATAACCATATCTTTGGACTAGTTCTAATTGTTAAGTACTTTATATATAGACTCTCTCTCTCTCTCTCTCTCTCTCTCTCTCTCTCTCTCTCTCTCTCTCTCTCTCTCTCTCTCTCTCTCTAAAGTTACATATTATTGTGTCTCACATGTACTTTTTTTATGTACCCAAGGGATGTCTTTTCAATTTTTACAAAGTCTAGAAATGTAAAGTAAATTATTATTTATTCCTTTGCACTCTAGAAAGGATGAAGTTAATTGAACTTGAATAAAGCAATGAAATGTTATTTCCTACATATATATATATATATATATATATATATATATGTATCTGTGTGTGTGTGTGTGTGTGTGTGTGTGTGTGTGTGTGTGTGTGTGTATTGCATTTATTAACAAATAATGAATTTATTTATTACATGTATATTTTTAACATTTAAATAGATGGTGTGAAGGTTTAGTTATTTTGAGGGAACATATCAAGAAAATAAAAAAAATGCAACATATAATTCACTATGTTGATTATTAGCCTAACAATAAGGTGCTTCAATATAGGCACCTAGTTGTTGTTGCCTCACTTTCTCTACATTTATTTAAATCTCAATGTCATGCCCAAAATATGGGGCAGTAACACACAATTTTTTTTTTAAAACATAATAAGATTAAATGTAATACACAAGAATTCGATTAGAATTGCTTAACTTCCTCACATTCATGTAATAATTACAAAATTTAAATAAAAATCAAAAATGAAATTTTTAAACATATTTTAATCTTAAATTGCATAGATTGATATATATCACTATGTTACCTAATTAACTTCAATCAAATGAGTATGATTACCAAACATATAATTACTGTAGGAAGAGTGAAACATCATCATTTTATCCATACAACTGAAAAATTAGGATTAAATCTCATGAGAAGCAATAATACTCAACCACTATTTTATTGGTAACCTGATTCAAAGGCTCAACTGGGAAAGAACCAAGAAGAAAACCTGGCTTTGTTGCCTTTACAACAAAGTTATTAAATATAATTTTCATAGGATTTCAATCCCAAATTTCAACAATCAAATAATTTCCTTCATGTCCCTTATCAAGGGATCCATATCATTTTCTACAATACATTTCTAAAATCGTGAAGGGAACAAAATCTGATCAGGTGTCAAACAAACATGACCAAGAGACAAAATCAAACATGCATATTCATACTAGGTTTTCAAAATAGGATTCACAATGAATCAAAACTAGGGAAAGGTGGATTTTTCCAATAGGAGATGTCAGACACAACACCCAAATAGATGCCCAATCGGGGCTATAATTCAAGAACTTTCGTTCTTCCATTTTAACATGCCAAAAAATCATACAAGGTTTGTGCTGACAGGTAGAGGCCCATAACACCCTACCCTCTCTCCCTCTTCTCATCCTGAGAAGAGACTCTACACTGTTGGAGTCCAACTAAAATGACATTTTTCGAAATTGGCCACTTCTTCCCTATCCAAGGGTGAGTAATGCAAAAACACCCATACCATGAAACTTTGAAATTCAAACATAAACATTCAAGAAAACATAGTTTCAATCCTTCCCAACATACCCAACATACATACAAGCATATAAATAACAACACAATAGCATAAGCATGAAACAAGCATGAACAAACTGAACAAGGGAGATGAAGAACTCCTACCTCCACAAAGAGGTAATGGTAAATGACCAATTTGAGAAGAGCTTTTCCTTCCTTCCCTTCAATCTTCCAAGACTCCTCTCTTAAAGTAGAGATTGGGTAACCCCAAAACAACTCCAAGAAGGGCCTCTAAATAATATCCAAACTCAACCACCAAAAATGGCAATAACTTCCCCCACTCACCCAAAAATCTAGAAGTTTCTAACCCAACCAAACCTAAGGTTAACCACTCGGTGGAGTTGAGGTGATGCAACTCATGATAACCACTTTCAATTTTCGCACAAAGGCAAAAATAGACTTTTTGAGTGACCTCAAAAGTCAACAAAAGGGGCTTAGGGGGTGGAAAATGCCCCCAACCCAGACCCATACCCCTTGGGTATAAAGATTTCATGTTTTAAAGCCTTAGGAATTGATTTGGGACCAAACAAAAGCTAGAAATAATTAGGACCATCTAACAAGTCCAAAATGCAAATTAAGCACTAATCTAGATTAGGGGTGACTAAACTCGATTAAGAAATGAATTAGAAAAATGACACTAACTTAATCTGACTTAGGTCCAAAGGTTACACAGATAACCCTAGCTAGCTTGGTGGAATGCATATGCAAATTCACAAGTGTAAAGTGACACTATAAGAACACAATTACAAAACATTAACATTTACTGGTCATTAAAAGATACATTCATACATCTCATAATATGAATAAAAATACGAACAACAAAGTTTCCACAAATGGCACATAGGGATCAGTTTCATTCCTCTATTAGATTCTCCAACTAATAAATATCCTGCACACTCATTGCACACATCAGTAGCTCAAGAAAATCTCATGCATATATATAACTTATCAGGGAAATCATATAACTCAAAACATAATGCTTCAATTAATTAACTATTTAATTCATTTCTACTCACATTTAATCATCAGTAATTACATAATCAATATGACATATAACTTATTCATTAATTTAGATTAAGTACGAGAAAGACATCGTTAGGCATGCATATATACCTAAACATCATAACATCACCAATAGTGAATATTGAATTATCTAAATGCATAGAATCCTAATCATTGAGGTAACACAATCAATAACATCATCATTAAGTGAAACACCTTGTATTATTGTTAGTGCAAATTAATGTTTAAATAGTTGAGACAACATAGTAGTTCTCTAATCTTTACGTATTAAAGCATGGATGTATCTGTTGATCTCAATTTTCATTAGGACATCTAAAACCTACAACATTACTCCATATCCATTCAAATCTCCTACAACAGATTTGATAGAGAAATGCATATTTAATAAGTACATGCGAGGAGGGACCTTACATCCTCCCCCACTAGTCTTTGACTTCCTCCTGGAAGTCGCACAACTAAAATGTTCATTCTATGCTAGCTCTTATCTAGACTTATTCCAAGATTTACTCTTATTAAAAGAATGATGACTAATTTACATACATACATAGGGAGATAACATATTTGTCTGATTACCATTGTTAAAAGAGAAGTTCAATCCAAAATTCTGGCATGGTTACATTTTTCCAGGGTCAATTATTCCTTAAAACATATCGGTCATAGATAAACAACATTCTAATCTCTTATAAAATACTTATGAAGTCTCCAATAATATTAACAAAACAAGGTATTTCAAATTCCACGTACCCACTCATAGAGTAACAGTTGTATGAGATTTCCTCAAATGAGGTTTAGTAATAAGCAACTTGTCCCTTTATTCAAGGTTAAACATTGTTACTTTAGAGTTTCCATGACATACTGATTTCTTGATAGGATACTAAACAACCCATCACTTCAATTGAACCTTTTCATCTAGAAGTTCATTTAGTTCACTTATAACCTTTAACCATATTTATGTTCGGTTACAATCTAGCACTCATAATAGTCAACAAAAATTCATTGCTCTTAATCTCAAAGTCTTGGGAAAGGGTGGGGCATGAATAATCTTACTAATAACCCCATACCCTAGTGTTACACATCCACTTAATTGTCATGAATGCCTCTAGTAGGCCCATCATATGTCACTTTTGCCAACAACATTTAGAAGAAAGTTCCTCAAAATTTAAATTCAACAAAAGAAGTTAAAAAATAAAGATTGGCCACAAAAGTAAAATTTTACTCAAGGAATAAAGACATAACCAAGAGACAAAATAGAATAATCAATAATACGGTTGGCTAAACAGCCCCAAATCATACTGTTGGCAAAAAGGAAGAACATTAAAATACCAAAATCTAAAATGAGACAAACAAGGAAATAAATCCAATTACTCACAAAATTTACATTACTAACATAATGTGGTCGTACCAGGGTCACTGAGGAAAATGAGGAGGCTCAGGTCTTCCTAATACATTGCAAGGATTTAGAATAGAAATTAGAGGGAGGTCTAATGACCATGTCTCTTAAACTCTAATTGATCCCATGTACTAACTAGGTAGTTAACTTTATCGACATTGCCCTATGATTAGGGTTCCACTAGTCATAGGTTAACTAAGATTCCTTGAGTGTTCCTAGCTAACTCACTTGTTCAAATTGTAAAGATATGACATCAAGTTTTCAAAATACATTTATTATTAAACTCCTTACAATTTTTAACTCATATTCTATCATAATCTAACCCATCATATTATGTGTAACTAGTCATCATGAGTTATACTTCTATAATTAAGAATTAATTATAAATCTAATCACTAATATATTGTAACTAAAACATACCACAGTACTAACATCAACCAATAATTATCCTTTACTAGATTCTAACATCAACAATTAACGACTAATTTTACTTGCTGAAACTATTTAAAAATCTAACTTTCTTTACTCTAACACAAAACCCCAAGTAATCCTTACTAATGCTACTAAATAAAATATTTTAACGCAAAATAAAACTAACTAATGTTTTTAAAACTACAACAAATAAAACAAAACTTACTAAACTACCAAAAATAATAATAATAATAAAACATCTAATCATATTAACAATCACAATAAATTCTAACTATCTTAACAATTAAACTCCAAACTTCTGAAGGGTTAACATGATCCTAGACTTAGTTACACCTTATCTATATTTATTCCTTGCAATATATATATATATATATATATATATATATATATATATATATATATATATATATATATATATATATATATATATATATATATATATATATATATATATATATATATATATATATATATATATATATATATATATATGTACAGTCCATATACACATCATGTAGAATGATGTAGTACAAATGCATCATCAAAAATTGCTACTGAACATTATTATGCTATTTTTTGATGTGTGATGCTTACTTCAGTTATTTGATTTTGCCATTTAATGCTTATAATATGCATAATGATGAAGAAAAATGTATGCAACACTAACACATTTGGTTATTCAAGTCAAAAGGTTAGAAATATGAGTAGAATTAGATAAACAACTATTTATTGAGAAATGGATGCTTTAATTTATATAATTCCTCTAATATGTAATTCACATTATGCATGTGGTTTTGGACCTACTGATGTGTGCAATGAGTGTGTAGGAAAATTAGCCGAGAAAATTCAATGGAAGAAATGATGCTAAATTTCTTGTTAATTTCATGCTAATTTTATATTGTAATTCTTTAAAGGTTGTAATTTGATCCTATTATTCTCCTAACTTTTAATTGTTCCTAATAAGCCTTTAAGGGCTTAGAAACATTAAATTTAAGTATCCCTATGGGTAAGGGTATGGGTGGGGGTACTTTCCAAACCTTTAGCCTCCTAGGTTGACTCATAGGGTCACTCAAAAACCCTATTCAAGGTTGATTTCAAAAATGGGTTGTTCATTACTTGGGTTAGTAAAACCAAACCTCCATCTTGAGTTTAGTTTTTTGTCACCCAATCCTCTAATTTTGGGGGAGTTTAGTTTTTTGTCACCCAATCCTCTAATTTTGGAGGAAGTTTTGAAGATTGAAAGAAGAAAAAGGAAGCTCTTCTCAAACCACCATTGCCATAACTCTTTTATGAAGGTAGGAGATCTTCAATCCATGAATGGTTCTTTATGTGTGTTCATGTTTTGAATCTTTCTTGAATCATGTTGGAGACATTATGTAATGTTGAATTCTTGTTGTGTGTTGGGGTGGATTGGGGGGGATTTTTATCTTGTTTTCTTTTGATGTTATTCATATACCTTCTTGGTGTGTTGATTATTTTTGAGAGATTTTCATGGGGATTTTTTTGGCAACACTCACCCTTGGATAGGGAAGAAGTGGCCATGCTTGGAGAAAGGGCATTAGTTGGACCTCAATAGTGTAGAGTCTCCTCTCATGGACAGAGGAGGGAGAAAGGGTAGGGTGTATGGGCCCCTACTTGTCATCCCATAACTTGTTGTTATTGAGAATTCTTGAATGTGGAAAAGAATGAAAATCCTTGTGGATATAGCCCCAAAAGGGCCTTGTGAAAGAATGAAAATTCTTGAAGTTTTAAGCCCCGAAAGGGCTAAATGAAGGTATGGTTATTGACTTCTCCTATTGAGAAAATCCACATTTCCCCTATATTGGTTCATTGTTGGACCTATTGTGCAATCGGGTGGGAATGCATGTTTAATTTGCTTATCTCCTTGTGTTGTTTATCTCCATGTTGGTTCTTGTCTCTTCCATGTTTACCCTTGATGCAATAAAGACATTTGATAAAAGTTCTTTTGTGGAATCTCTGAAAAAAATTCAATGAATTGTAATATTATATAAATTGTAATCGAAATTGATGTAGTGGCAAAGACATCAGGTTTTCTTACTGGTTCTTTCCCAGTTGAGCCTTGAACTAGGATGAATAATAGAGAAAGAAATTGATCATGAATACCTCCTTGTATTGATCTTATGTGGTTTCAAATTTTTCATATGTGAGAAAATAGATTGATAGATATTGACACTAAATTATAAATCTCCAAGTTTCAAATTTTGTTATTACAATGCAAATTGAGATGTTGAAGTTTCAGTATATCGTTAAGTAATTAGATGAATTAGAAATCCTACTTTGCAATCACAAGTTAGTACCTTCATTGCTGAGTTTCATTTTGAATATAATCAATTGAACTAGAGATCATGTATTCCTTGAATTCAGAAAGGAAGGGAGATTCACCTTGTGGCATAATGAACAAATAAGACATAATTTATTTGATGTAAGACAAGTTATATCCCTTTGCACTCTTAAGATAAAAATGAATTTATAGTAAAGAAAATATTATGCCAATACTTAGTCAAAATTGGTTTTCTAACAAAATGTGCACCTCCAGGCCTAAAAGACCTCTCTGGAAAATGTATGGAGAAGTTTTTTAATTTTCCCTTGTCACAGAGAATATTCTCTGATTTATTCTTCTTTGAATTGCAATTAAAAAAAAATTTCTAATTCAATAAACAATATAACTTAAACAAATTCGAATATGAAATATCAGTATATATGTTAATGCTTCTAAAATTTCACATCTCAACTATAAAACTTTTGGCATTAAACTCTATGTTGCTTAGACATATGGACAAGGTATGGGTCCAATCACATTATAATTTAAAAAAAAATATAAATAAAAATCCCCAACCAAATGCCAACAGTACATGGGTCGAATCGTGTAATGAGGAGGGCAAGAAAATTATTAAAATATTAAGATGAACTCTCCATACTATTCTCCCCAACCCCATGCATTGACTTGTATTGAGGGGGGTGGCATAAAGTTTGGTTTAAAAAAAAAAAAAAATCAACCAAACATTGGGCAAATCCTTTACTCCCCTCTCCATTCGCAAGTTCTACTTGAGCAGTCCCCCACGCAAGGAGAGGGGACGAACCTACCATGCGCAGGCCTTGGGCAGCACATGGGCAGGCCCACTAGGCATAGGGTGGGGCTGAGTAGGGGTAGGTATAGGGTAGGATAGTGGGTGTGGGGTAATGTGATGGGTAGTAATGATGTTAGAGGTCTTTCTTTTTTGTTTGAAAGTTAGTATATTAAGTTTAGGTTAGTAAGTTTAGTATGGGATATAGATTGTTAGTCAGCTTAGTATCATGGGAATCTTAAAGTTATGATAGTTTAGATTTAGTTATTATTTAAATTAGTAGTAGTTTAGTTTAGTAGATTTATATTATAATGTTAGCATTGGGTTTAGTTATGTTAGAAGTGAGTGTTGTAATTAGTATTTAATTTAGTTAAATCCTAATTTAGTTAATGTTTATCTTTAAGATAGTTTGAATTTGTTTTAAATTTAGTTTAGTTAGATTAGTATTATTATAATTATAATTTGATTTAACTTTGATAGATCTTTAGTACTAAATTATGCTAGTTAAAATTTAATTTAAGCTAATTTGTTTTAGTAGTCAAGGTTCGTTCGAGTTAATATTTATGTTTAGTTAGTTTGAGATGTATGTTAATTTAAAATTAGGATTAGTTGTTATTATTGTTAAGAAATGATATTAATGTTAAATTAGTTTATTTTAAAAGTTTTAATTTGGAAATTAGAATATCTTAATTAGAATAATTTTAATGTTTTATTAATTAGTTAAATACTATGGTGAGCTTGTTAGATTAATTTTTTATGTGGACCCTATTAATGTTGAACTTAAACCTTGCAATAGTTATTTTAGAGTTTAGATTTAACTTATAGAATTATTGAATTAATTCTAGTCTTCAATTTTAAATCGTAAAGGATGAATTAATGAATGAAATTGTTATAGGTGTGTTTGGGGAGAATTGTAAAATTCAAATGTAGATAGTATCATCGAAAATAATGTTATCTCTATGGTATGTTACTTTAGGCTAGTTAGATTTTGATGAATGTAGTAAGCGTAGTTAGCATGGTAGTATAGTTAAATTTTATTGACCTACTTGAGTTTTTAGAGTCTCTTAATGTTAAATGAATTTGTCGTCTAAATTAAATAAATTGAGTTACTAAGAAACTTAAGTTCATCCAACATCTATTTTATGTTATGTATCTAATCGAGTTGTCACCCCTCTAAAATTATTTGAACTTGCTTCTATCTTCTAGTACCTTTAGTTTTTTTTGAATTTCAAACTACTTGATCAGTTAGTTCCATTATAGTTAATCATCTGAACCTTTGTCAACCTTATTATCTTAATTAATCAAAAAAAATTGTGTGTGTTTTTGCCCTTATATTTTGGGCATGACATTTTGGTATCAGAGCTCGTGTTTCAACACTAGGAACCTAAAACCATTATGCTTCTAAGCTTACTAAAAAATTTAATTGTGTAGGATGCCTCCTGTTACACAGAGCAACTGACAAGGTAGAGGTCGTAGGGCGAGAGGTGGTAGAGCAGGACAGGAGGATGGACCTCCACCTCCACCACCACCAAACCCAAACTAGGACATTATAGATGCACTTCAGACTTTGATCGGTGTAGTTCAATAGAGAGTAGTACCTATAGTTCAGCTAGGTTAGCAGATTCTAGTGGTGGAAGCAGAGGGACCTAGAGGAGGAGGACCTAGAGTCAGAGAGAGGACTAGGAGTCCCCCGTCGAGACAGTTAGAGGGACAAGGTGAGCATGAGGAAGAGTCAATACACCAAAGAGGAACCCCACATGACAGACCTCCTAGACATATAGGAGATGATATTAGAGAATTGATTCAACTTGAGCCACCCTTATTTACTGGTTCCACTAAGGGGACAATAGTAGAGGCATGGCTATAGAGCCTACAATGGTGCTTTGGATTATGTCTTTATGGGAGTAATCTAAAGGTACGACTAGTAGTTCATCAGTTAAGAGTAGATGCCTCCAATTGGTGGCATCAGGAGAAGACCATTGGAGGAGTGAGCATGGATATCCTCACCTGGGAGTCATTCCTAGAGAGGTTCAGGGAGAGGTACCTGTCTAAGAACTTCAAGCAGAAGCAGATAGAGGAATTTCATTCACTACATCAGAGGGGTCTCACTATGGCTCAGTATGAGAGTAGGTTTCTCGAGATCCTTCCTTATGTCGAGTACATGAAGGACGAGAAACTACAAGTGCATCAATTTATCATGGGCTTGAATTTCTCACTTCAGGGTCCAGTTCACATAGCCTTTCCTACCACCTTCAGATAGGTTGTTGAGATGGCACTAGTGGCAGAGGACACTCGAGGTAGACAGGAGTCATGGGATCGGTCTTAGAACCGAAACTCTACCTAGCAAAAACTCCCATTGGAAAGGGAATCAAAACTACACAGAAGGGTCCCCTAAGGGCCAACAGTCTCAACAGTAGTAGAAACCCTCATAGGGTTATCAGGGCTCCAAGCCCAAGCACTGGCATCCACAGGGTCTGAGGCAGGATCAGAAAGTACAGGCCCCACAATCACAGCCAGCAAAGACTCAACAGTCTTCTAGGGGTGGATTCAGTGGATCTAGTAGGTCAAGAGGCCCACAACAATATGGATCACAGGGTGCCTGATCCTATACACAAGGTCCATGTTACACTTGTGGTGGCATGGGGCATATTGCTAGAGAGTTTTCTCAAGGATAGTCCTCTAGTGGTCAGAGAGGCCCGCTTTTTCAGAGCAGATAGTTGGCGACGTAGGCAGGTCTCACAGAGTTTTTGTAGTGGTTGACAACCACCAAGCCGAGCATTAGGCCACGGTTATTGAGGCTACAGGTAGTATATGAGGTAGCATGGTTACTATTTTATTTGATTTTGGAGCTACTGATTC
The DNA here is from genome assembly GCA_028749045.1 of Cupressus sempervirens. Classification (NCBI taxonomy): domain Eukaryota; kingdom Viridiplantae; phylum Streptophyta; class Pinopsida; order Cupressales; family Cupressaceae; genus Cupressus; species Cupressus sempervirens. Next base: position 260,321,991 of record CM053793.1, read on the forward strand.
ATTTATATCTCCTTTCATTGTGGAGCGTTGCGGGCTAGTGGCAGTTAGTCAGGATGTCAGCTGGGAGGTAGAGTTAGCCTCAGGAGCCAGAGTGTCAATTAGTTCCATGGTGCATAGTTTCCCAATTCAAATTGGAGACATGTCCACGATGTTTGATCTACATATTACCCCTCTAGGTTCTTATGATGTTGTTCTTGGCATGGACTGGTTGTATGCCCACAATGCCAAGATGGACTGTCGACAAAAGAGAGTGGAATGTGTGGATGGTTATGGTATCTCTAGAGTGATCCTTGGGGTTATGAGACCCATATCCCTTCGTATGATTTCTGCCATGAAGCTTAGACGGTGCATGCAGAAGGGATGTCAGTTGTTTGCTATCACCATCAGTGACAGGGAGGAAGATCCTGATGGGGAGCCATCCCTTGATGATTTTCCTATATTGTAGGAGTTTGCAAATGTCTTTCCTTTAGAGCTTTTTTGGTAGGCTTCCACCTAGAGCAGTGGATTTTCATATTGATCTTGTGCCAGGAGCAGAGCTAGTGTCGAGAGCACCCTATAGGATGACTACCCATGAGCTTAGTGAACTTAAGGTTCAGTTGGAGGAACTCTTAGAGAAGGGGCATATTCGACCTAGTGTGTCACCTTGGGGTGCACCAGTGATCTTCGTTAAGAAGAAGGATGGATCACTTAGGTTGTGTATTGATTATCGGCAATTGAACAAAGTAACCATCAAGAACCGATACCCTCTTCCTAGGATTGATGACCTCTTTGATGAGTTGCAGGGCGCTCAAGTATTTTTGAAGATTGGTCTCAAGTCAGGCTATCATCAGTTGAGAATTGTGGATAGTGATATCCCTAAGATGGTATTTCGTACTAGGTATGGTCACTACGAGTTCACTGTGGTACTATTTGGCCTCACGAATGCTCCAGCTATATTCATGAGCCTCATGAATGGAGTATTTTGTACCTTTTTGGATAAGTTTGTGGTTTTTTTCTTGGATGACATCTTGATATATTCTCATAATGAGCAGGAGCATGAAGAGCACTTGAGACAGGTATTGCAGAAATTGAGGGAGAACCAGTTTTTTGGCAGCTTGTCAAAGTGTGGATTCTTTAGACCTGAGATACATTATTTGGGTCATGTCATATCAGGCGATGGTGTCTCAGTAGACCCATCGAATATTAGGGCCATCATGGATTGGATGGCACCCACCAGTGTCACTAAGGTGAGGAGCTTTATGGGACTAGTAGGGTATTATCGATGCTTCATTGCAGGATTCTCTAGATTGGCACATCCCATCACATCTCTTCAAAGGAAAGGAAAGAAGTATGAGTGGACAGAGAAGTGTGATAGAGCTTTTCAAGAGCTCAAGAGAGCCCTCATGAGTGCACCAATTCTTGCAGTACCAGACCCATCTGCAGACTTCATAGTGTGCATTGATGCATCTTTGGATGGTATAGGGGCAGTCCTTATGTAGGATGGTCGACCCATTTCCTTTGAGTCTAGGAAGTTGAAGACTCATGAACTCAACTACCCTACTCACAACCTAAAGCTTGCGATAGTAGTTCATGCCTTAGTGAGGTGGTGACACTTTCTACTGGGCCATAGATTTGAGCTTCATTCCGACCACCAGAGCTTACAGTACATATTCACACAACCAAACCTTAATGCTAGGCAGAGTAGGTGGATGGAGTTCCTTTGTGAGTACAATTTTGATGTTCATTACATCAAGGGGAAGGATAATGTAGTTGCAGATGCCTTAAGTAGAAGACACCATGAGTTATCATCTATGACTACTTGTACTGATTTAAGGGAAAGGATTCTTCAACACTTGCCAGTAGATGAGCTTTATTCAGAGGTTAGTCAAGTGGTGTATTCTTAGAGACCCTTAGAAAGGAAGTATTCAGAGTATTCCTTGGAGTCTGATGGACTCTTGCGCCATAGAGGACGTATGTATGTACCCCTCACTGGGGGATTGCATGAGTTCATTATACTTGAGGCTCACAGAGCACCTTATGTAGTGCACACCGGTGTTAAGAAGTTACATGCAGATTTGAGGCAGTTATATCACTGGCCAGGCATGAGAGTGTAGATTGCTAACATAGTTGCGAGATGCCTCGAGTGTCAGAGGGTGAAGGTGGAGCATCGGCATCCCGGTGGGCTCCTTTAGCCTCACGAGATCGCTAAGTGGAAGTGGGATGTTATATCTATGGACTTTATTGTTGGTCTCCCCTTGTCGTCTCATCGCCATGATGCCATTTTGGTGACAGTTGACACATTGACCAAGGTTGCCCACTTCTCTCCTGTGCATACTACATATACAGCATGGAACATAGTGCAGGTGTTTCTACAGGATATTGTTAGACTTCATGGTGTTCCCCATAAGATCATCTCTGATAGGGACTCGTTGTTCACCTCATCTTTTTGGAGAGAGTTGCAGTTGGCATTGGGAACCAAGCTCAATTTTAGTATAGCATACCATCCTCAGACTGATGGGCAGACCGAGTGAGTGAATCAAGTTTTGGAGGACATGTTGCATATGTACGTGATGGACCATTAGGTCAAGTGGGAGGAATACCTAAACCTTGTCGAGTTTACCTATAACAATGGGCACCATTCTTCCATAGGTATGCCACCTTATGAGGCCTTGTATGGAAGACCTTGCAGGATGCCATTGAGTTGGGACAAGATCGAGGACTGAGTATCTATTGGCCCTCAGTTGGTTAAGGAGATGGAGCAACAGGTGACTCTGATTAGACAACGTCTGAGAGAGGTACAGGATTGATGGAAGAAGTATGAAAATTTGAAGAGGATAGATCAGGAATATTAGGTTGGCAATAGAGTTTTCTTGAGGGTGCAGCCACATAAGAGTCCGATTCGATTTGGAAAGGGCTCTAAGTTGGCACCCCGGTTCATTAGATTGTTCGAGATCCTAGAGAGGATAGGACTAGTTGCCTACCATTTAGCCTTGCCACCTAGCCTGTCACGCATCCACGATGTGTTTCACATCTACATGCTTAGAGGATATATTTATGATGAGTCTCACATTATAGATTGGGATGCTTTACAGGTGGAGTTGGACAGCCATTTATTGCTACAACCCATTCGTATTATTGCTTGACGGACCCTAGCACTTCGAGGTCGAGAGTTGGACTAGGTTAGAGTCTAGTGGGATTGCTACGATGAGGTTACGGCTTCTTGGGAGGATGTAGCACAGATGCGAGCATAGTACCCTTATATTTTTGATGAACTCCAGGAGGAAGTTCATGCCTAGTGGGGGAGGGTGCGAGGCCTCACCCTGACCCATCCTAGCATTAATGATACATTGTTATTTTGATACTCATGCTGTTATGTCAGAACATTATTGGATACACTGAACATTATTATGCTATTTTTTGATGTGTAATGCTTACTTTAGTTATTTGATTTTTCCATTTAATGCTTATAATATGTATAATGATGAAGAAAAATATATGCAACACTAACACATTTGGTTATGCAAGTCGAAAGGTTAGAAATATGAGTAGAATTAGATAAACAACTATTTATTGAGAAATGGATGCTTTAATTTATATAATTCCTCTAATATGTAATTCACATTATGCATGTGATTTTTGACCTACTGATGTGTGCAATGAGTGTGCAAGAAAATTAGCCAAAAAAACTCAATGGAAGAAACAGAGCTAAATTTCTTGTTAATTTCGTGCTAATTTTATATTGTAATTCTTTAAAGGTTTTAATTTGATCCTACTATTCTCCTAACTTTTAATTGTTCCTAATAAGCCTTTAAAGGCTTAGAAACATTAAATTTAAGTATCCCTATGGGTAAGGGTATGCGTGGGGGTACTTTCCAACCCTTTAGCCTCCTAGGTTGACTCATAGGGTCACTCAAAAACCCTATTCAAGGTTGATTTCGAAAATGGGTTGTTCATTACTTGGGTTAGTAAAACCAAACCTCTATCTTGAGTTACTTGAAGCTTAGTGGAGTTAAGGACCATACTTAGAGGCATTTTTGGGGGAGTTTAGTTTTTTGTCACCTAATCCTCTAGTTTTGGAGGAAGTTTTGAAGATTGAAGGAAGAAAAGGGAAGCTCTTCTCAAACCACCATTACCATAACTCTTTTATGAAGGTAGGAGATCTTCACTCCATGAATTGTTCTTTATGTGTGTTCATGTTTTGAATCCTGCTTGAATCATGTTGGAGACATTATGTAATGTTGCATTCTTGTTGTGTGTTGGGGTGGATTGGGAGGGATTTTTATCTTATTTTCTTTTGATGTTATTCATATACCTTCTTGGTGTGTTGATTGTTTTTGAGAGATTTTCATGGGGATGTTTTTGGCAACACTCACCCTTGGATAAGGAAGAAGTGGCCATGCTTGGAGAAAGGGCATTAGTTGGACCTAAATAGTGTAGAGTCTTCTCTCATGGAGAGAGGAGGGAGAAAGGGTAGGGTGTATGGGTCCCTACTTGTCATCCCATACCTTGTTGTTATTGAGAATTATTGAATGTGGAAAAGAATGAAAATCCTTGTAGAAATAGCCCCGAAAGGGCCTTGTGAAAGAATGGAAATTCTTGAAGTTTTAAGCCCCGAAAGGGCTAAGTGAAGGTATGGTGATTGACTTCTCCTATTGAGAAAATCCACCTTTCCCCTATATTGGTTCATTGTTGGACCTATTGTGCAACCGGGTGGGAATGCATGTTTAATTTTCTTATCTCCTTGTGTTGTTTATCTCCATGTTGGTTCTTGTCTCTTTCATTTTTACCCTTGATGCAATAAAGACATTTGATAAAAGTTCTTTTGTGGAATCCCTAAAGAAAATTCAGTGAATTGTAATATTATGTAAATTGTAATCAAAATTGATGTAGTGGCAAAGACATCGGGTTTTCTTACTGGTTCTTTCTCGGTTGAGCCTTGAACCAGGATGAATAATAGAGAAAGAAATTGATCATGATTACCTCCTTGTATTGATCTTATCTGGTTTCAAATTTTTCATATGTGTGAGAAAATAGATTGATAGATATTGACACTAAATTATAAATCTCCGAGTTTCCAATTTTGTTATTACAATGCAAATTATGATGTTGAAGTTTCAATATATGGTTAAGTAATTAGATGAATTAGAAATCCTACTTTGCAATCACAAGTTAGCACATTCATTGCTGAGTTTCATTTTGAATATAATCAATTGAACTAGAGATCATGTATTCCTTGAATTCAGAAAGGAAGGGAGATTCACCTTGTGGCATAATGAACAAATAAGACATAATTTATTTGATGTAAGACAAGTTATATCCCTTTGCACTCTTAAGATAAAAATGAATTTATAGTAAAGAAAATATTATGCCAATACTTAGTCAAAATTGGTTTTCTAACAAAATGTGCACCTCCAGGCCTAAAAGACCTCTCTGGAAAATGTATGGAGAAGTTTTTTAATTTTCCCTTGTCACAGAGAATATTCTCTGAGTTATTCTTCTTTGAATTGCAATTAAAAAAAAAATTGCTAATTCAATAAACAATATAACTTAAACAAATTCAAATATAAAATATCGGTATATATGTTAATGCTTTTAAAATTTCACATCTCAACTATAAAACTTTTGGCATTAAACTCTATGTTTCTTAGACATATGGACAAGGTACGGGTCCAATCACATTATAAATTAAGAAAAAATATAAATCGAAATCCCCAACCACCTGCCAACAGTACAGGGGTCGAATCATGTAATGAGGAGGGCAAGAAAATTATTAAAATATTAAGATGAACTCTCCATACTATTCTCCCCAACCCCATGCGTTGACTTGTATTGGGCGGGGGGGGGGGCATAAAGTTTGGTTTAAAAAAAAAACAAATCAACCAAACATTGGGCAAATCCTTTACTCCCCTCTCCATTCGCAGGTTCTACGTGAGCAGTCCCCCATGCAAGGACAGGGGATGGACCTGCCATGCACAGGCCTTGGGCAGCGCATGAGCAGGCCCACTAGGCATAGGGTGGGGGTGAGTAGGGGTAGGTATAGGGTAGGATAGTGGGTATGGGGTAATGTGATGGGTAGTAATGATGTTAGAGGTCTTTATTTTTTGTTTGAAAGTTAGTATATTAAGTTTAGGTTAGTAAGTTTAGTACGGGATATAGATTGTTAGTCAGCTTAGTATCATGGGAATCTTAAAGTTATGATAGTTTAGATTTAGTTATTATTTAAATTAGTAGTATTTTAGTTTAGTAGATCTATATTATAATGTTAGCATTGGGTTTAGTTATGTTAGAAGTTAGTGTTGTAATTAGTATTTAATTTAGTTAAATCCTATTTTAGTTAATGTTTATCTTTAAGATAGTTTGAATTTGTTTTAAATTTAGTTTAGTTAGATTAGTATTATTATAATTATAATTTGATTTAACTTTGATATATCTTTAGTACTAAATTATGTTAGTTTAAAATTTAATTTAAGCTAATTTGTTTTAGTAGCCAAGGTTCGTTCGAGTTAATATTTATGTTTAGTTAGTTTGAGATGTATGTTAATTTAAAATTAGGATTAGTTGTTATTATTGTTAAGAAATGATATTAATGTTAAATTAGTTTATTTTAAAAGTTTTAATTTGGAATTTAGAATATCTTAATTAGAATAATTTTAATTTTTTATTAATTAGTTAAATACTATGGTGAGTTTGTTAGATTAATTTTTTATGCGGACCCTATTAATGTTGAACTTACATCTTGCAATAGTTATTTTAGAGTTTAGATTTAACTTATAGAATTATTGAATTAATTCTAGTCTTCAATTTTGAACCGTAAAGGATGAATTAATGAATGAAATTATTATAGGTGTGTTTGGGGAGAATCGTAAAATTCAACTGTAGATAGTATCATCGACAATAATGTTATCTCTATGGTATGTTACTTCAGGCTAGTTAGATTTTGATGAATGTAGTAAGCGTAGTTAGCATGGTAGTATAGTTAAATTTTATTGAACTACTTGAGTTTTCAGAGTCTCTTAATGTTAAATGAATTTGTCGTCTAAATTAAATAAATTGAGTTACTAAGAAACTTAAGTTCATCCAACATATATTTTATGTTATGTATCTAATCAAGTTGTCACCCCTCTAAAATTATTTGAACTTGCTTCTATCTTCTAGTACCTTCAGTTTTTTTTGAATTTCAAACTACTTGATCAGTTAGTTCCATTATAGTTAATCATCTGAACCTTTGTCGACCTTATTATCTTAATTAATTAAAAAAAATTGTGTGTGTTTTTGCCCTTATATTTGGGCATGAAAATGATCTTATTGAATCCTACCTTAATTTTCTAAACTGTATCCTCCTATATCTCATGGTCACTACTGCTTCCGTCCACAAATTTAACCCTTTCTCTATTTACCATGAAGAATTCATATTTGATCAACATACCGCAATTATTAATTTATTATTATTGTTGTTCTTATTATTATTATGATTATTATCCATGTATAAAATAATTAATGTAAATATATATCTTTTTCTTACATAAAATTTAAATAAAGCATACATTTTTATATATTAAATACCTATATTAATACCAAGATGTTCTAATTCAAACACCAAACCTTTATTCTTAATTATGGTAAATCTAAACTAAACTAAGTCCTTTCCACATTTAAACCTATACCAACACTTTTCCAAACCTAAGCTATACTACTACCTATACACAACAATTCTATCCTATTATCTAAACAACCCCACCCCACGTGTTTCTTCTCCCAAGGGAATTTCACAAGCCCCAAAACACTTTAGAGGTGCCAAGTAAATATGGAGATGAGGGGTGGTCAAAGAATAAAGTCTCTGACAAATGGAAGAACATCAAAATAAATGAGTGCTTGAATTTTGGATCTTACAAACTAGTTTATTATTTTTTTAATCTACTTCAACTAAGCTAGCACCTAGATCCCAAATGGCGTGCTTTACTTGGCTCAAGGTGGAAAGGTTTGGGGAATGGTGATCTAACTTAATGTCAAATTTGTCCCCTCTTTGTTTTTTTTTTGGGCGCCAAGTTTTCTTAGTGAATGTTTGGATGGATGAATATATTTGTTTTTAATTAAACAAAACAACTTAAATGCATGATGAAGCAAATTCGTACAACCTTGCAAGAGGAATGAAAAATATGACATGCAAATTTAGAAGGTTTTTTTTTTTTTTGTTTGAAACAAAGGTGGATGCAAAATTTAATGCATTTTATGAAGTCACCAAAGGCTGCATCCACACTTGGAAAAGAGAGGAGGTGGAGGATCTATGTAAATTTTTTTTTTTTTTTTTTTTCTTTGTATTGTTTACTTGCTTGACTCTTTTCCCAAGCAACCACTCCCCACTTTCTATTGTCAAGCTTTATTCATGGATCCTTACAACCTACAATCTACAACAATATTCAATGTTCTCCAAACGTAAAATGACCTACCTATAATAGATTTTACTTTATTGGCTTCTTTTTCTAAATGCCATCCACCTTGGCCTAAAAGATCTCCCCACTCCCTAGGCATACGATTTGGTGCTATTGTTAGAAAGTTAATTCAAAAAAAAAAAACTTGTAAGATTCAAATCCTTCAAGTCAACTTGGTAGTTGGTTTAACCATTATCTACACCAAGTCCCATAAGGGTCGACTTTCCACTAATATCATTAATGTGGCAGACTAGTTCGCTTTACTATGCATGTTGCGTGATCCAAGAAATATACATTAAGTACCTCCAAGTCTCCAAGCGCTTAAGGGAGGATGAATGGACCTAACACATGTTAGGTCCATGACATGGTCTAAAAAAAATTTACTTATTCCTATGTCAAGGCATATATCACCTAAGCTGAGATTTCTTAGAATTACGCTTATCCAATTTATTGCTTGATTTGGATGTTAGTGGGAAGCTGGTCGGCTAGGTAGGTGGCTTTAGTTATGAATGAGGGGATGGTTAGGTGGAAGTTAGGAGGGTGGTTGGCTTAGGATATTTGAGTTTATTGATAGATTGATTTATTTCTTTGTTATTATGATTACTATTTCTATAATTTAAATTTTTTTTTTGAAGTCAAGGGAAAATATCTTTGAGAATATTCTCTACTTCCACTTTTGAAGACAATTTTATTTTTCCATACATTTTCCAGGGAGCAAATGTGCTCTGTTAGGAAATGTATGGGGAATATGCATTTTGAGAAATTTTTGCTTGCTTTCTTTATTTACTTTCTTAGATAGCATTGACATACTTTAAGAATTTATAAGAATTGAGAAGGGCATAAGGCTACTAGGAGTTTACTAAGCACCATTTAATTAAGGAATTAGAAAATCACTTCAACAACTAAGAGGTTAATGGATTAAAAAAAATATTAGTTCTACTAGGTTTTCTTGCTCTTAGGGGTTTAATAAGTGGATCTGTTCCACCATACTTAAAAAGAGTAATTACATACACATATTAGAATGTGCATTGGATTAATCAAGAACCATAGCGTCCTATCTATAATTGCATTTAGTAACTAAATGAGAACACTAAGAGTATGAATCCTACATTCTTTCCTTCACACTGAAGTTTTCTCGTAGATTTGTTTACATGGTGTATTTGTATTTCCCTATAGCAGAGGAGTGATTTAAAGTGGTTTTACAAATGGTTCCAATTAGGACTATAGTTCATCATTTTAAACATTGAATTTTCCAAGTAAGAAAAATGCAATGTTGTTGAAAGTGTAAGTTTGAATATTGAATAAAGAACTTAATACGTTTAGCATTTTTTCAAATTTACACTAATCAAATATGAAAAAGCAAGAGGAGGTTTAATTGATGTAGTTTTAAACATCCACACTTTACATGGGTCCATTATTGCCCCAGTGTCACGAAATTGTGCTCTGATACCAAAATGTCATGCCCAAAATATGGGGCAAGAACACACAATTTTTATTTTTTTTTTAAATAATAAGATTAAATGTAATACACAAGAATTTGATTAGAATTACTTAACTTCCTCACATTCATGTAATAATTACAAAATTTAAATACAAATCAAAAGCGATTTTTTTAAACATATTTTAATCTTAAATTGCATAGATTGATATATATCACTATGTTACCTATTTAACTTCAATCAAATGAGTATGATTACCAAACATAAAATTACTGTAGGAAGAGTGAAACATCATCATTTTATCCATATAACTAAAAATTATGATTAAATCTCATGAGAAGCAATAATACTCAACCACTATTTTATTGGTAACCTGATTCAAAGGCTTAGTTGGGAAAGAACCAGGAAGAAAACCTGGCTTCATTGCCTTTACAACAAAGTTATTAAATAAAATTTTCATAGGATTTCAATCCTGAATTTCAACAATCAAATAATTTCCTTCATGTCCCTTATCAAGGGATCCATATCATTTTCTGCAATACATTTCTAAAATCCTAAAGGGAACAAAATCTGATCAAGTGTCAAACAAACATGACCAAGAGACAAAATCAAACATGCATATTCATACTAGGTTTTCACAATAGGATTCACAATGAATAAAAACTAGGGAAAGGTGGATTTTTCCAATAGGAGATGTCAAACACAACACCCAAATAGATGCCCAATCGGGGCTATAATTCAAGAACTTCTATTCTTCCATTTTAACATGCCAAAACTCATACGAGGTTTGTGCTAATAGGTAGGGGCCCATAACACCCTACGCTCTCTCCCTCTTCTTGTCCTAAGAAGAGACTCTACACTGTTGGAGTCCAACTAAAATGACTTTTCTCAAAATTGGCCACTTTTGCCCTATCCAAGGGTGAGTAATGCCAAAACACCCATACTAGGAAATTTTGAAATTCAAACATAAACATCAAAGAAAACATTCAAGAAAACATAGTTTCAATCCTTTCCAACATACCCAACATACATACAAGCATATAAATAACAACGCAATAGCATAAGCATGAAACAAGCATGAACAAATTGAACAAGGGAGATGAAGAACTCCTACCTTCAGAAAGAGGTAATGGTAAATGAACAATTTGAGAAGAGTTTTTCCTTCCTTCCCTTCAATCTTCCAAGACTCCTCTCTAAAAGTAGAGATTGGGTAACCCCAAAACACATCCAAGAAGGGCGTCTAAATAATATCCAAACTCAACCACCAAAAAGGGTAATAACTTCCCCCACTCACCCAAAAATCTAGAAGTTTCTAACCCAACCAAACCTAAGGTTAACCACTTAGTGGAGTTGAGGTGATGCAACTCATGATAATCACTTTCAATTTTCGCACAAAGGCAAAAATAAACTTTTTGAGTGACCTCAAAAGTCAACAAAAGGGGCTTAGGGGGTGGAAAATGCCCCCAATCCAGATCCATACCCCTTGGGTATAAATATTTCATGTTTTAAAGCCTTAGGAATTGATTTGGGACCAAACAAAAGCTAGAAATATAGGACCATCTAACAAGTCCAAAATGTAGATTAAGCACTAATCCAGATTAAGGTTGACTAAACTTGATTAAGAAACAAATTAGCAAAAATGACACTAAATTAATCTGAGTTAGGTCCAGAGGTTACACAGATAACCCTAGCTAGCTTGCTGGAATGCATATGAAAATTCACGAGTGTCAAGTGACACTACAAGAACACAATTACAAAATGTAACTTTTTCTAGTCATGGAAAGATACATTCATACATCTCACAATAAAAATAAAAATACAAACAACAAAGTTTCCACAAATGGCACATAGGGATCAGTTCTGTTCTTCTGTTAGATTCCCTGACTAATAAATATCCTGCACACTCATTGCACACACTAGTAGCTCAAGAAAATCTTGTGCATATATATATATATATATATATATATATATATATATATATATATATATATATATATATATATATATATATATATATATATATATATATATATATATATATATATATATATATATATATATATATATATATATATATATGACTTATTAGGGAAATCACATAACTCAGAACATAATGCTTCAATTAATTAACTATTTAATTCATTTCTACTCACATTTAATCATTAGTAATTACATAATCAATATGACATATAACTTATTAATTTAGATTAAGTATGAGAATAAACAATGTTAGGCATGCATATACCTAAACATCATAACATCACCAATAGGAATATTGAATTATCTAAATGCATAGAATCCTAATCATTGAAGTAACACAATCAATAACATCATCATTAAGTGAAATACCTTGTATTATTGTTAGTGCAAATTAATGTTTAAATAGTCGAGACAATGTATTAGTTCTCTAATCTTTAAGTATTAAGGCATGGATGTATCTGTTGATCTCAATTTTCATTAGGACATCTAAAACCTACAACATTACTCCATATCCATTCAAATCTCCTACAATAGATTTGATAGAGAAATGCATATTTAATAAGTACATGCGAGGAGGGACCTTACACTCAACATGGACTTTGCAAGTGGAAAATAGATAGTGATGACAATTAGAGAATATTAAATGTTCTCCACGAGTGTTTGAAATCACTTGAGATAGTTTATAAATAAAATTACTTTTCCAAAAATTTCATGTTTAGGACTTATAGATATAAACATTGATATTTAAGATTTGGAACTTAGTTATTTTTTAGATCTACTTTAATATCATAACTACATATGCAAGTGTATATATTGCATATTTTAGATCCTATCTTTGAAATTGATCTGCTTTTATATAAATGGTATGCAAGTTTATTTCATGAACTTAGGAAATGATCTAATTTTTAAAATATATGTACTTTGATCATCTAATCTAATCATGTTTATGTACTTGTTGAATCATCTAAAATTGAATCAATCATGTCTAATCATTTTAATCATGCACTATAATACATTGAATTGATCTATAATTGTATCAATTAAATATCTAATCATTAATATTAAAAGTTATAATGTTGAATCATCTAAAATTCAATAAATCATGTCTAATTATTTTAATCCTACACTATCTAATGTTCAATCATCTACAATTGAATCGATCATGTCTAATCATTATTCATGCACTATAATACATTGAATCGTCTAAAATTGAATCAATTGAATGTCTAATAGCTAATTATATAATTTGATGTTGAATCATCTAAAATTGGACCAATCATGTCTTAGATGATTTTAATCATGCACTATATAATGTTCAATCATCTAAAATTGAACCAATAATGTCTTAGATGATTTTAATCATACACTAAATAATGTTCAATCATATAAAATTGAATCCATCATGTCCAATCATTAATCATGCACTAGTATAATACTGAATCATCTAAGTTGATCTAATGTTTATCTACTTTATTTCTTGTTTAAAGACTTATCTAAATTGAATCATGTAAAAAATCTAATCATTAATCATGTATATTAAATTGAATGATCTAATCAAATCATCCAGATGTAGAACATGTATAACATGCCATAATATTTCAAATATATCACATGTCATAATATATCAAATCATATAAATATGTTAGGTATCAAAAATAGATTATAGACATATAAATGTCAAACCATAAACATAACTCTCGAGAAGATCAATGACAAAATAACCATATCCCATGTCCTACACTAGAAAGTGTGGATGCTTAAAATCGTCCCTAAAGACTATATTAATTAATTTTAATATTGACTGTGACATTGTAATTAGTTAATTATATTGTTCACATTCTTCTACTTATTTAATTAAATTATTTTAATTAAATGAGTTCATTCTCCTATGTATTTAAATACTCCTAGCCTTAATGTGTTCAATTAATTTAACACATGATTCTCCATCATCCCTTTTTTAAAATAAACTTTGTTTATTTAATCCTCACATCCTATTAATTCCTCTAAACCCATGATTAAATTAAATCTCATTTAATTTAATCTTAATCCTATCCTAGATCCCTTTCTAAAAGCCTTTTAGCTCCTGAGAGTTTGTTCACACATAAACCTTCGTCTTCATTTATGCCTCTTACACATTTGTCCCCCACAAACATTAAGAGCTTTTGCATGGCATTTTCATGGCTTGTCCTTTAGCCCATGTGTCTCCCTTGTGGCACCTATATGGAGGCCACCTCACCAAGCCTTCCCTCAAGCCTATAAATAGAGGCCTTCTCTCAAGCATTTTCATCTCCCATTGTTGCATTGTTATCTTTCCAATTTGAGTCTAGAATCTTCATGCTACGGGATTTTCATTGTAGTTTGATTTTTCATAGAGGTTTCTAGGATCATACTAAGGATTTGGTAGCTGATTTAGTTTGCATCATGCATTGTTAATCTAGTCTCTACATGAATTTGTAGTTTCATTTTAGCTTGCATTTTTATCATACTTTTCAGATCTAGTTAATTTTCCTTCATTGCATGTCATATTCATTCTTGCATGCCTTCAAGAATGGCTCTCTCCATAGCCATTTGTTGAGGTATTCTACATCTCATTTAGGCTAGGTTCATATCTTACTTACGCGCACACTTGCACCCACTCATTCAAGAGATTCACTCCATTGTTGTGTTTGGGAGAGCACACCAAACATACCCCCCCATCTTAACACACCAACAGGGCCTCTCATGGGTGCCTTTGTTGAGCTATAGAGGTGGCTAGAAGGTTAGATTTTTTGGTTGCTTAGGGTTGCAAAACCCAAGCGAACATTGGTTGATTTTTTATTCCTTGCATGTTGGTGAACGTTTGATGCATGTTGAAGGTTTTAAACTAGTGTTTGTTTGTTAACCCACGCATCTTGCAGGTCTTATTTTCTAGCACACAGAAAGTCATCTAGACACATATGAATAGAGTGATCCTTTGAGTGAGACTCATGGACATTCTAGACTTGTGTAGTATCAACTAACTTCTACAAATTTAGTACTACAATTTAATCAACATACATAAATGAAAACTTAATTTAAAATACACAAATTTAAATACATTGACTCAAGTAAATGTGTACATAAATTTAAGAGTCACATCACAAATGGCTATTACATCCATTAGATCTATCCTCCTAGTAGTAGTAGGTGTCACATTAATTACATCTCTCCTCCCACCATAGTTAGAGCCCACAATGGAAAAAGTATGCTCTGCTACCTATGCCTACACAAATATTATTCATTAGTAAACATTGATACATTGATATACTTATGTATAGATATATTGTTACAAAAAAGAAATTTGAAAGAGGTACCTGGGTCATCATGAACACACACTATGGTGTTCTCAATAGAAACTACATCTTCACTTTTCTCAATCCTTTTTCGTAATGAAGAGTGTAAAGGGGCATGTAGCTAAGATGGGAGTGATGTAGAGTTAGTATAATGAAAAACCATGTCCATATATTATCCTATTTTAGTGCCAACATCAATTTGATTCAAATATTATAGCTATTTTTCAAGAACATCTAGTCTATTAGTATAAATATAGACATCTCCAACTCATATCCCCTCATATGGAGTTGTAGTAGACTATTGTGTATCTAAGTGTTAAGCCAATTGTTTTGCTAAGTGCTAAATGCTAGAGTGTTGTATAGAGTGCTTAGCACTATAGTCACTTAAATTATAAAGCCATGTGAAAGTCTAATTGCATATGTGACATCATGTAAAGATATTTTTTGTACATTTGAAATGTAGGAATATACCTATAAAAGATCATCTAGAAAATAAAATGCCATGTCCATATGTTTTTAGTCTCTAGTAAGGTCACATATATCTCCCAAAGTAGTAAGACTTATAAATATATAAATTTCATTAGTTGATGATGTTTCTATAGTACTAGATGATGCATCTAAAAATGGTCTCATTTGATTGGGTCTAGTCATAATATATATACCCATTGTATCAAGAGTAATTTATGTCTTTTAATATAGTTATAATGTGTTCTATCCTATCAAGTGATTCCTTCTAAGAAGCAAGCACAACTCTATCTATAGTAGAAACAACCATTGGTGTCACTATTGGAGTCATGTGACCCACCAACTATTAATGAATAGTTGGAACTCAATCAACCCTACAATACTCATCATGATAAATAAATTTGTTGCATACCTAACGATAATATGATGGAAGATCCAAATAGTTGTCTTAGAGCCTCAAATAGAACTAAATGAACAATTATTGGGTAAAATATAATGGTATATGGTAATTATTAGGATAATGACCATGTGCTATGAGAAATTAAGGGTATATATTACATGTTATTTGTGGACTAATGCATCACATAACTTGATATGCACTTATTATGGTTCTCCCCTCCCAATATGGAAAGACCTCTTATTTGATGACATCCTCAGGGATCAAGCTCTAGACTCCCTCGAAGGAAACATCACCCAAGACCTTCACTCTAAGCTTTGAAAAAAATCCTATCAATAGATTGTGGCTCAACTAATGACTATTCTCCAAGTTTCCTAGGAAGATCCTAAAGACTTGTCAAAATATTCTAACAAATATCTCTAGATAGATGATCATAAATCTATCAATTGATTGTCTGAGTCGATCCATCTCTATAGTGGAAAACATGAATATGGTTGCCAAATAAGAGTGTGAGGGTGGAGAATGGGTACAACATCATGTAGTTTCTACCCTTGATTATTTCCATGTCTATGTGCATGTCTTATCTCTATCCCTCTATCTATCCCTACCCCTAGTCATGTCTCTAACCTTATCCATATCCTTGTCAAGAGAGGTGATGAAAAGGGGATGGTTAATGAAGAACATTATATATAAGAAATTAACATTATTGAAAGTAATTTTTAGGTTATTTTTTCTTGGACCCAAAAATATGCCATATTTCATACAATTTCTCTTGTTTTTCTTGCAGTGTTATCATTATTATCATCTACTTTGGATCTTGGGTTTGAGTAGAATATATTGGATTCAATGTTGATGAAATAGATGATTTTGAATTAAATGTGTGATGCTAAACCTAGATTCCTAGGGCTTATACAAAATGAATTTATATTTTTGAGAAGATTAGAAAATATTGCTTCCTACTTTTGAGCCTTGAAAGATCTTTTGGATACATGTTCCTTTGAAGATCTATCCAATGAGCCTTGCCTAAGGATGGTTGCACTATTTGACACTAAAGAGGTACTAAATTCAATCTAAATTTTTTACACTATTACTAATATAATTGTAAATTTACTTAAAGTTTAAAATTATTATTTGGTCCATAATGGTATTATAGTCCAATGTTCCTTTGATTTTATTTGATATCGATCTTGTGCATTGTAGTTCAAGTTTTTGAGAAGAATCTTGAGAATATTAACTTAAAGGTGAAGTTTTATTATTAAAGGTGAAATAGGGTGTCATTTTAATTTATCTAATAACAAATACAATTAGGAAATTTTAATTATCTTAGTTATTATGCTTATAAATCTATGGAAAGTATTGGTGTGGTGGATCTTCATTTTTCAATTTAGAAGTGATTCATCCCTTGGTTGATCTTCATTGTCTTTCCTCCTCTATCTAAAACATCAACATGATTAAGCTAGTGAAGTATATGTTTTGGATTACAATAAAAATAGGTTTTGAGAGGACCCAAAACCCCATACAAAAATCAAAAAAGATATACAAAATAGAGTCCACTATGTTTTACAAGGACCTAGAACCTATAGTAAAAGCAACAACAAACCCAGGTTTTACAAGAACCTGGAACCTAAATAGTAGCATACACTAGTGAAGTATATGCTATTTACTTCTATTGGTGGAAGTTGATCACATGCCCCAATATATAATATCAATTTTATTAAATGTGAAACATAATATTAATTATAGTATTAATTTTTTAATAGCATTCTAGTAAAGAGCAAGAAGATATAAAGAGTCCATAAGATGATTTCTTTGCTTTTGAATTTTTTCAATACAAAAAAATCACACAATTGAATCTAGAAGAAAATGCATCAAAATTCTTATTGTTGAATATGGTATTATAATCACATGACCACATAAAAATATCACTAGTGTTGCATACATTGAGTTTTGGTAATGACTCAACATCCCTCACTAGATTCATGAAATGGTTTCATATTTGTGAAATGTTAATAAATCCATATGTTCTTTCATAATTCTTATTATTCTATATCTAAATTTTATTACTAACCTTACTTTCTTGAGAATAAAAGAGGATATTCTTTGAGCTTGTAGATGACATCAATGCTCTTTGTTGGAAATGAATTAGCTGGGAGTCCATGTTGTTTGGGCTTGTGAAGTTCCTTTATCAAATATAAAAAAGCGTCAAGGAAATCTTATCAATGTTCTCTTGAGAAGAAGCATATTTTTCAATAGAGGTATGCCTTATGTGGACTTGATTATGGGTACTATGTAAATATATTCAAACTATGAATGTTAATTTTAGATATTTACTACATCAATCTCCTAGTTCTAGGCAATGCACGAGGCATCCCTAATTCAATATAAAAGGTCAGTAATAGTCTTGATCAAGTGATTTTTCTTCCACTATCATAGAAACACATGTTAATTTTGAGGAAGCAAGTAAGGGACAACTGAAACCTCGATCCATAAGCATGGACAATAGACATAACTTAAGAACATAATTTCTAGGACATCTTTGCATGTCTAGTAGAGATGTCTATAGGATTTTTAAGTTATAACATCAACATTCTTATTCCTATAGTGAACAAAAACTCTTATATGCAAATCTCAAGGTTGTATATGTCGAGAAAATTCCAAAAATTCTTGTTTGTTATAACTCCTCGATGGTTTTCTAATAATGGTGTTCATAGTTGTTTGATTAGTAGTCTTGTATTCTATCAGTTATTTTGTTTTGTGGGCTTCTTAGGGGAATTCCTTCACATATAGGAGTCAAAATTATGATATCTGCAATAGTCTACAACCTAAAAAATGTTATAAATAAGAGATACTTGGGGGGTGGGGAGTAGAATCAACATTCCACAAAAATTTTCCCAACTATGGATATCTTTTACAATCTTAAATCATGCACATGAGATTAAATTGAAGAGTATACATAGTATAACACAATGCAACTCATAACCCATTATTTGTTAGCTAGAGAAACCCTAGCTAAGGGAAAGGCCTAGTGGGGATGCCACCCACAAAACTATCCACTACTCAAAAGTAACTTATGAAAGATTCTAACGTTGTTATTAGTCTATTACATCCATATAGTATCTTTGTCCTTGCTATAAGCTTCAACCCTATTAGGAGTTAAGATTACAATAAAAAAATTATCAAGATGAGCTCACTTCTCAAACATGCATAAACAATGATATATTCTATTCAAAAAAGATATGGATACAAAAACCTCTTGACAATGGTGATATCTTTAATGTTTGATTTATCCTTTGTAGCTCTCTGTACAAATTTCACATATACTATTCTTTCTCTTCTTTTAAATAAAATTCACATCATATAGAAAATAAATTTCAATGTCCAAAAATATCAAAAAGTCATCACACAACTTCACATATACAAAACTTTCCTTTATACCCTTCTATTTTGTCCCGTCAGCCTTCAAGTCTTCACATGTATCCCAAAACACAAATTTGACATTTTCCCACTCAGAGTTAACATCTAGGATGTCATACCTAATTAGTAAAGTAATTACCAAAATAATTCCTTAACAAAAATTACCATTTCTTTGCTTCTACTATGTTATGCTTGTACATGATTGTAATTGATAAATAATTAATAACTCTAGCTATACATCTCATAATGTCATATGCTCTAACATATAGGATCATCATAACTTGTTTTATAATCCCTAAAGTCTGAATATACCAATATTCTCTCTATGAAACTTTCCAATCAAGAAGATACCTCTGCTGACAATTATCTTTCATGGTACATAGACAATTCTCTAAGTTATCTTCTCCAAAACATAACTCCAAGGTTTTCTTAGTAAATACTTTATATATGTTTTCATAAAAGAAAACCTCAAAGTATCTCCATACTCACCTCTTAGTAAATTTCAAAAAATCTCCCCCTTTGGTATTGATGGCAACACATTGGAAAAATGGCTAAATTCCATAATTACAAAATTATGAACTGTAAAGTTCTTCACATGACCATACAAAATTTTCAAAATGTGTATCATTTCTATTATATACCAAATTTTACATTATACATAATCCCCCTTATTTATACCTTATATCTCCTTTTACATGCAATTTTCCATACAAACACTCAAATTCTTTCTTCGTCTTATTCTAAAAATACCTTACTTGCTTCATTATTACCTCCAAAATGAATGTCATCCACAAATAATAAAATAATCAATAATTCTTTATCATCTTCTCTCAAATACAAGTTACTATCAATATTACCTTTCACAAATCCCAATTTTGTCAAGTGTTTATCCATTCTTGTATACTAGGCTCTAGGTGCTTGTTTAAGTCCATATAGTGCCTTCTTAGAACTACAAACCATATCATTTTTATTTGTCAGAGGAAAATCATCATTCTTCTTCAAGTTCTCCATCTATAAAAGTCGATTTGACATCCATATGATAAAATTTAAAGTTCTTGGTAGCTGCATATGCCAAAAGAATTTAATTCTTTCTAGAAACATGTGCAAAAGTTTCTTCAAAGTATATTACTTCTTGTTGTGAATAACCTTTACATACCAATCTTTCTTTATTTCTTGTAAATTTACCCTATTTATTCATCTTTTTCTGAATACCCATTTAGTTCCAATAACACTCTTATCCTTAGGTCTAGGAACCAATTCCCATATTATTTTTCTTCTGAATCTACTCTAATTCTTCTTTCATAGGTATAATCAAATAGTCATCTTTGCTAGTTTCATTAGAATTCTTAGGTTTAAGAATTAAGCATAGTTCTTCTTGTACCTTGTTTCTTTTCATCACTCCTTTGTGCCTACTTCCAATGATCTATTTAAAAGGGTTATTCTTTACTAGATTTTAGTTAGGTATAATTGTCTCAACTCTGATTTTTGTTGTAGACTCAAATTTAGGTTCTTCTCTTTAATATTCTCTATGTTCTTCTCTCTAAATTTTAGTCTACAAATTAGTGTTAGTCTTTCCATCTAGTGTAATAGATCCTTTTTATTTTATATGAAAAATTGTATTATTCCCAACTCTAACTACTCCTCCATTGTAGGTAATTAATTCAACAAAATTATTCATATCTCTAGCCATATGATGGGAACAAGTACAATCAATAATCCAATTGGATTTATTATTTTTAACTTGTGACAATCATTCTTTTTCTTATGCAACTTCTTATTTTTCAAGTATTTCTTCCTTAATAACAACTCCTATTTCATCATCACTTCCACTCAAGATCTCCTCCACTTTAGCATTTAATTCGCCCTCATTATAAAAAATACAATCCTTAGTCATTCTTAATTTATAGGAATTTCTAGTCTTTCTTACTCTCTTAGGATATTTAGAAGAGTAATGACCATATTCACTATAATTCAATCATTTAAATATTTTTTTACCTTTAGGTTCTCTCTTCATAAGAAGGGAGATTCCTTCCTCAATCTTCTTCTTTTTTTCAACTCTTGCTCGGTTGCTACTGGCAGAATCTCTACTTGTACCAACACTCCTTGTTCATAGTTATCTGATTAGTAGTCTTCCAATCTATTATTATTTTTCTTTTCTAGCTTGTTAGGTGTTGGTTTGATTTTTCATAGTATAGAAAAAGTTTAGAATTTTGGTGAAAAATTAGTTAGGTCATTGCATTTTGCAGATTATGATTTCATTCCTCATAATTTTCAATAATTTTAGGTTACCCTAGTTGTGCCCTGATTCATGTGTTGCTGAAGTTTATTAAATTCTCAAATTTTGTCTCTTAGCATAATAAATGATGATATAATTGTCATGTTAGAACCACTAAGTGGGTAGCTATGATGTGACATGCTTTTTTTTTTTGGCACCGAGTTTTGTTAAGTCATCAGAGCTTGCTACCTCACTAATCAGAAAATCTAGGCCTCTCACCATTAGCAATATAGCGAGTTGCTATGAAATGAGCATACGATGGAACCCAAGCAATGTGGAAAGATGACTGGAATTAAAATATGGTTTTAATTTTGCCAACCATCAATGATCAATGATTCTCACTATCTCACCATAAAAAATATGTGCATGGTTTACTCCATGTGAGATAGCAAATATGGGACGCACCTCATCTTAAGAAGTTTGTGCAATTTCTTTACCTTTGGATTGATCTCAGATCAACGATCGTCGCTATCTTGCTATGAAGAGTTTCCCAAAGGATATGTATAATGAGATAGAGAATATGGGGCTCACCACTATTCTTCTAAGCAATGTAGTTGCATTTCATCCACATGATCAAAGATCAAATCAATGGTTGTCACTACTTTGCTAAGGAAAGGTGCTCATTCTTTATGAATAGTGAGGTAGTGACTTTTTCACATAAGTCCTCAGTTGCTAGTAGGTCTAAATAGAGATGTCATCCAGAAGGGAGCTATATACATGGTCAGTTCTCATTGGATTGACTAACCAACTTGTCAAGTGGAATACTTGTCACCTTTTTTTGCATCCCTTGATCGCAGGATTTTTAAAGATCGACAATACAGATTTAAAAAAAAAAGGTGGTGCCACTCTATGTATTTATTTGATTTGAAAGCTTCACATGTGTAAAAAATAGAGTATAACATAGAATATTTTCTCAGTCCCACCTTATGCGAATAAGGATTTCAAGCCTCTTCTAAGCACAAGAAATTACTGAGAAGATTGTATTTGGCAAGTGTGTGAAGTAATTTGTTCATGAAAAAGTTGCAAAATTATAGAAAGGAATAAGAAAGAACTTCAATTAAGTAATTATACCATAATTTTTTTTGTGCTTGAGTCATACAAGATATAAACAAAAAATTCCTCCAGTAGACTCATCAAATCTTAGGTTGTCAATAGCAAAGGGATTGATTAATGAAGGCAATTGGGTCTGGGATGTTGATACCTCACAAACTGATTCAAATTTTCTCAAAAGATGGTTTGTAGAGAGAAAGTTGTTTGCTCCACATGCTAGCATATGGAATTTTTACCAAGCAAGACTAGTAGTCCTAGGTGATTTTATGGATTATGATCTCCTAGAGACTGTAGCACAAAGTTGTGATCAAGTCACTAAAGTAGTGAAAAGAGCAAAGGTTGAACTTAGTAAATTTAGAATCTTGTCAGCAATAAAATCATTCTCTAAAGAATTTTTCAAGAAAGTATACTTCAATACTAGGGTAGTAGAGATATATGGAGCCCTGTATAGAGTTTTTGGAGAGGGTGAGGAAGATTTTATACTCATGGGTTTCATGCATATAAGTAATCTTACTTTTTGTTAACGCACATCTTTCTTTTCAAAAGAGGGACATATTTTGGTAGAGGAATGGTTTTGAATGTAGACATGGATAAGGAAGTAGAAAATGCTCATATTTCATAACCACATTGCCTCTAAAGCTCTAATGCTTCATATTAAGTGACAATCCCATTACCCTAGGATACTGGTATAACCAAGGAATAGTGATAGGTAAAAGTGACTCTCACAGTATAATGATGATGAAAACCAAACGTTGAGGTTAGTCTGCAATCATCAAAATAGATTTCATCATTGGTAGGCCTAACAGTTGCCTACATGAAGAAATCAGAGTAGCAGCCAAATTAGAATGCAAAAATGTAATAGAAAGGGACCCATAAAGGAATATTTGATTTGCATGTCTTTCTATTTGCAGTTTTGTGTTTTTTGTTAGGTGTGTTGATTTCTTGTGTAAAGGACACTTGTAAATCACATTTTCCTTTTTATTGTTGTAACTCATGCCTATATAAATGAGTTTTCAAGGCATTGTGAGGGTTCAAAATTTTTTGTATGTCTTCAGTTATTCCAAGAAAGTACATTCAGTCCAATCTTATGTAGTTGTTCTGAGTTTATTTTTAGTGATATATTTTTTGATAATGAATAGAAATGTAGAGTCAGTATGATTCTCTGGGTTCCTTACTAAGTTCCTATTGGTTATTGTATTAGTCAGAAAGAAGGATAATACAAAGGGATATTTACACCAAAATTTGTGTCACTATTTTTCTGTCTCCTTTTCATGAGTTTATCAATTTTGAGATTATTTGGATAATTGTCATTTGATTGAATGCATTCTAGATAGGGTGTGTATTGGCTATATTGTTACTTTTAATTCAATGAGTTATGTAAATGCTTCAATAAATTGGTATAATTCATGAATATATGAAGAGGATATCATGGAAGAATGGAAATGGGTGATTATAGTTGATAGATTTAATTACAAACTAATTGAACAAGGTCTCCTGCCAATAATCGACTCTGTTGCCCACTGGATAAGGTACTGGTCTTATAAATCAGAGATGATCAAGAGTAAATTTTTCCTCTACATGTTCAAACTATTATAAATTCAAAATCATTCATATATTATTCATTTCAAGGTTGTAATGCTGGTCACACTCATTTACATCTAGTTTTTTGAGTCATAGGTAGCTACTATTCCCAGAAACACTTGTAAACTCTAGGAGAATTAGGACCAGATCTGGTTATAGGGGATGCATATGGATTTGATAGCATTAAATAAATTGGTATACTATGCATGTTTATGAGGATAGAAGATGAGAATTAGAATGAAACTAAGATAGTTGTAATAGACCAGTCTACATTTGAATCATCCCCAAGTATACCCACCTTGGTTTAGAAGAACTTGAAGAGTAGGAAACCATCCTTGGCTTCATTGAAGTTGGGTCTAGATGAATTGCTTGTGTAATTGATCATAGGAATTGGCTAATCTTTATATTATTTGATTACTATCATTTTGGTATTGAGCATTTATGTTGCTCAGTATTTTTAAATTCCAACATTAGGGGCATTCCCTCAATACAAAAGTTAGAATTCTAATGTCTACAATAGTCTATATCATAAAAACCTTTTTATCTCTAACAAAGATGCAAATGTGTGTTGGAAATTGTGGGTTTTCAGCTTTTTCTACCATCCACACATATGGATTGTGGTTTTATTTCCTCCAAATTACTTCCTTGAAAGTACCATCCACAGGTTATCAATATTGAACATCCCAAGAATTATTTTTTGATAGTACTTTTCAATGGTGCCATAATCATGATGACACCCTTGTTGTGGGTAAATATAATGCCATTAGGATTCCAATGACCATTTTATAACACATCTAATAGGGATGCAATACTTGTGATGATGTACTCATTTAAATTTATCAAATCCATGTCATCGATTGTTTGACAACAACCCATTGGCACATGTGCAATCAAAATTTTGTTTTCATTATTTTATTTCAATAACCTTGGAATTGGCATTTTGAAATCCAAAAATTTCCTTCCAATGACTAGCTAAGAGCATCAGAGTTTGGATAGTGACACTTCCTCTTGATAAATGCAATACCCATTCAACAATGACAATATTAGCCAATATTCTAATGATTGGGAATTGATCAATGAAATGGATGACCATTATAAATCAATGCCAAATGTAGTAGTGGAAGATGGTGGTAGGGATACCAAAGTGGAAAACAATATGGTAGAGGATACATTTGGATACCTGAACTCTTGTGATGTTGACAAGTGGTAGCACTTCAACACACTTATTGAAATAATCAATTGCTAAGATGATCCACTTATATCCATTAGAGGAAGAGGGAGTGATTACCCTAACAAGGTCAAATATCCAACATGAAAATGATCATGGTGGAGTAATAGGTTGCATATCTTGTGCTAGAGTATGTATCAAACTAGCATGTTGCTACCATAGTAAACACCTCTTTACAAACTCACATGCATCATGATCTAATATAGGCCAATAATACCTAGCTCTTAAGATCTTCCTAGCTAGGACCATACCACTTGTGTGGGCACCACAAAGTCTAATGTGTACATCTCTTAGATACATAGAAGCCTCATTTGAGTCTAAAAACATAGAAATATATCTTGATAACAAAATGACATAGGGTTTTGGCTACAATAGTATAGTGAAAAGATTTGTGAATAAGGTTTTGGAATTGGTGTTGTAACACCCTACCAGAAAACCCATGAGAAAGTGACCAATATAAACATAAATTTGATGTAATTTTTTTTTTAAACATTAGATATACTTAATACAACATGAATGTAGAAGTGAGGTAAATTTTAATTTTATTAAAATATGATTGAAAATTAAATAGTATTACTTTAATCCTTCTAATTTTCTTAAAGGCTCCTAAGACATGGTTACTTTAACCTTTACTAACTACACTAATAGGTTAGATAATATTAATTAAACAATACAAAGTGAAAAATTAATTTTTTTAATCAAATTTGACTTATATCATATGACTTAATAAGATTAAGAGATTATACTACATGACAATCTTAACTAAAAGAGAAATCTATTACATACTTGAGAATACCAAACTCATTGTTTCATAATGACCACCAAGTTCAACATATGTAAGTACAAACATCCTAATCAATTAGGTACAACACATTTAATATATGATCATAAATAAAATATTCAATAATATCTTAGCTATGCAAACCATTAATTAAAATATACAATAATTATGTTAAAAACTTGAGACAAACCTAGGGACTAGACCAAAACCTCAGGGGCTCATCATTGATGGACTTGCCTGTGTTTATGCTTAAAGAATTAATAGTTTTACTCTTATAAATTCAAAATATATATTTATAGAACCATAAAAAATGACATAGAAATCCCATCCAATATACGACATAGAAATTCAATTGAATCACTAGTAAAATGCCACAATATTATCATAAACAAACATCTTACACCAGAGGCTATACTAAACACACCTAAGGAAATATTAGGAAACACATTAGAGGATGTCATCATATAGATTTTACATTCTTGGGAAGCCCTAATAGTCCTCCTAGACCTGACCCATTGGTGAAGCTTATGCAGAGCTAACTTTCTCTCATGTAGACAAGGTGTCAACCTACCAGATCCTCATCCCAAAGATGACCAACCACTTCTCCATCGCATCATCATTCAAAGTAAAAATTGAGGCTATGGGACAGGAAATTATCTTTTTAGAATTATTACTGAATCTAGCTATTTAATTATGTTATCACTTTATTATGTCTACACAATGGGTTATCTTGGAATGACCACTTAGGGCCCTATCGACAGGACATTGTTTCACAGACAACCAATAGATGTAACAATTATCATTGGAATGGAATATTTTCCTAATATCATCTAAAAGAGTGGAAAGAGAAAATTCTCTACTCCCAAGATCCTTGTATAAGGAGGTGACTAAATTTATAAAAGGTGGGTAAGGAGTTGTAAGGAGTTCCAATATTTCTCCATGCATCTTGGTTTAGGCAATGAATCACTCAAACTAGGTTAGGAAAATATCTTAGGACAAAACCAAGGGGCATAATTAAAGTAAATGAAAGATTAAAAAATCAAAGATCCTAGAGGGATAGATATTTAATCTACCTATAGTCTAAATTTTGTGCTATTATAAAAAACACATGCTTGAATGGGCAGATAACTTAAATACATGCTTGAACAATCAATCTAACATAAATAAGTGTTGCAAATGCAATAGTACCAAAGTAAAAGAAAAAATCATTTAGTATTATCCAAGCTGAAGAATATAATAGAAATAAAATATAAAATATATCACTACTTTCAAAGATAAATGAATCCCATAGCAATAAATCCAAGATTCTTCTATTCTAAACACAACTTATACATACTAGCATGCACTAGGTGAAAAAATAGGTATTATAGAAAAGATAGTATTGATTTCATTCATAGAAATGATGCTACAATGAAATGGAAGATAAAATCATCAATTTTTCCAAACATAGAATAGTTGGAAATCTTCTTATTTAAAGGTAAGTATCGGTAACTTTGGGTGGGAGACCAACTTCCTTCCCTAACTAACTCACCTACTACCTTTATTGCCTAACTCCACAAGATCTACTACTATCTTCATGCAAAATAAGTTGTGTAAGAGAAATTACCCTTGAAAATATATAAAGGGGGATGAGAAGAAGTGGGTAATGAAAGAGGGGATTTTCCAAGGAAAATATGATCCATAAATAGTGACCTTTACATGCTTTTTCCATCAAATCTCTACCTAGTTATCTCCTCAAGGTGATCATTGATTGTTAAGAGAACCTCTAATAATTTTAAATGCATCATGTACATAGGAAAAAATGTAGTTAAAAAAAAAGAATTTATTTATCTACCACAATAACTACTTGGTCCATCATTAATAATTATTTCAACCAACAACAATGGTGGAAGACCAAATTCTGAGCGAATCCTAACACATCCACTTGCATAGTGGAAGGAATTGAGTTCCAAGACTCCTAGAAACTTAATATTGAATGTTAATGACCACATAATTTAAGCTCACTCAACCAATTCATAGGGAAGAAAGAATCCTAAACCAAGATCTGTACTTTGTAGAGTCGTGGTGCTTCTAAAAGCAAGTGAACCTCCTTTTGAGTAGGTATTAAGTCTGACCAAAAGGATCCCTCTATGTTAAAAATATTGCATGTAGGAGGGTCCTTGTTATACACCCTCTTATTTCACAAGATCAAAAGGGCTAGATGTGGAAGGAGAAGCCTCATTGAATGTGGAATATAAACATTTTGAACCTACTCTTGCAGAGTACTGATTGTGCAAGCATCCTTCCATTTGTTAATTCATTACTTCCAAAACTTCTGTTCTTTGGAAGCCTCATCTCCTATGTTAGAAATTGGTCCTTTCATGGTTTAGATCTCAGGACCCAGTTGACCTAGAGCCCTTGGGAAATCATCTTCCCATCTTTTCTTAGATTTGCTTATTTTACAAGGTGACAAGCATTTGTTGGAATTCACATTGGTCCTTTTCCCGCCATGATACCTGAATAATTTTGGTGGTTCTCCAAAGCTAGTACCTATTAGTACCCATGAAGACTAGATACATATTAATATCATGATACCTTTAAAAAAAATATTTATCAAAGTCATTTTAAAGCGTTTTTGAGTTCTTATTCATTCCTATCCTTTGAAGGACAAATACACCACACGAGGAGCAAATGCAAAACTTGAAAGCATAAACAAGAAAATTAACTTCTGATAATCGAAAAAAGAGTGGTATCCAAAAGCCACATCTTACAAGCATGAAAAGTACCTCTCATTAGTGTTAAGGGATGAAATCTCTGAACCCTAAGAACCTACAATTTTAAATCTTGTGAGTGAAAAATAGATAGTTTCAAACTTGACAAAATATCAATTGTTTTCTCTTCACTAGAAACCCAAAATATGTCACATCGATAAAACTTTCAACAATGTGGCTTATGACACCAAGTTTTCCTTACATGATTTGTAACTATTCAACATTCATTCACATGACACATGATATTAATAAATATTGGGTACTTTGATGTGACAACCATTTAAATTTAAAATATTAGCCAACTTATTGTAAATGATGTAAGACACTCGACCTATGGAGGCATGTTGCATCCAAGTTGATGATCAAAGGTGGAAAATCACCACTAATAGTTACCCAAAATACAATGGAACTACCATTGCAACACTAATAAGCCACCACTCACCCTACTAGGCTAAAGTTGTACGTGTTCATGCAACTTGTGACAACATACCCATATTTTCTATCTGTTAGAGTCAAAACAACCAACCAGACACCCATGAAGGGGTACGTAAAACATCTTGGTCGAGCCAAATAAACCAATTTGATTAGTGAGATCCTACTTGATGCAAAAATAGGATAACATAAGGTGCCAAAGGTACCCAGATGGTGAAAACCATTTCTTCAATAGTTAAAACACCCATAAAAACTAGAAAGAAGTAGAACTACACCACCAAGCCAAGAAAACCAAAAAAAGGAAAGATGGAACCAAATGCACCTTCCCCATGGTTGAATCTACATTGTAATATAAATTTTGAACAACCCTATGGTTGCAGAAAACCTAGACTACCAATTCCATTATGTCAAAAGAATGATAACATGTTTTGCAAAAGGATGGTGGATCTGAAGTAACACTAGCCTATGAAAAACAAACTCATGAAACAAAAAAAACACAAAATTGGACCAAACAGAGAGAGAGAGAGAGAGAGAGAGAGAGAGAGAGAGAGAGAGAGAGAGAGAGAGAGAGAGAGAGAGAGAGAGAGAGAGCTAATGAAGCACTAGAACCATGCCAAGAAGTAGTGGATGAAATAAAATGACACAAAAGAAAGAAAAGAAAGGAAGGACTAGGAAAAAAACAAAAAAGATACAACCCTACAAAATGGAAAAGAAGTAATAAAGGAGAAAATACCAACCTAGATCACTGTACTATGGATATATCATAATGACATGCCCCACCCTTATCTAATCATAAATCAGAACTAGCCTGACCCAAGAAAAAACTCACGAACTTCATCAATGACTACTTGTAGGTAGGGTGATGACCCAAATAAATAATTTTACTTGTAGAGAACAATTGAAATTATAAACCAAAGTGATAATTAACCCATTTATAAATATTAAATAACCCATCAATCATGATCATTAAAAGGGTCCTTTAATTGTACTTGTCCTTCATTAATGAATTATGCCACATGTCTAACTTAAGATTACAAAAACCTTTTCCTACCATCAAAGATACATGAGAATAAGGTCTTGTCCAATACGAAATGATTATTTTTCAAAGACCATCGATTCCCATTGTGAGGCTAGGAATCATCTCTTCCTTATCCTAGATGAAAGGGTTCAACATCCTATATAGAGATGTAGGGACCCAAACACCAAAAAATGAAACCAAAATAAAAGGCTCACCTCAATTGAGGTAAAGAAAAAAGGAAAAGGAGGGTGCCCAAATTTTTCCTTACAAAAAGTAGTGATGGTAATGCATGCCATACAAAATGGTGACTTGACTAGGAAAATGCCTTACATTGAGTACTATAGAATTGAACCTTTGAAATTACTAGTGTTTGATTATTGTGAAGTAGATCCCTTTAAGCATGACATCTAGATCCAAAAATCCTTAATTTCCATGATCAGGAAGTTTACTGATGTTGAGTAGTGAAGTGTGTGCTTTGGAAGGGGGTTTATCATTTAATTCCTAAAGAAGATAGAGAAACCAAGCTCACTCAAGACTTCCTTCATTTTTCTTTTATCAGATATTTGCATTATCTGAGAATTGGGGATCTCATTCCTTACATGATTCTTTGTATCCTTCAAGGCATGGAAGGTGGTTTTGGAATAATTTAGAATAATTGGGGGGGGGGGGGCGTGGGTGAATTAGTTATCCAAGGTCAAAATGTATAGATAAAACTTTTTAGTACTTATCAAATACATGTGCATGCATTGATTAGATCATCCAATATGCCAACCCTTAATATATTACTATCCTAGTTCAAATGAACTTTGCAGAAATCTAAACATGAAATACCACAAATTCAATCACACAATTTGACACAAGGATTTAACGTGGAAAACCAATTTGGGAAAAACCACCAGTAATATGCTATCAATTTTCACTCTTCTAAAATGAGGCTTGTGAGGAGCCAACCTTGTTAAAGGTTACAAAGCACACTTTAAAATGTGACATTGATTAAAGGATTTAAATCACCCTATTAAAAGTGACCTTTGTTAGAGGACTTTAGAACATTCCATTAGAATGTCACCCAATTAAAGGATTTACTTATAACTATTGGGTCAACCTTAATCCAAAGGATTTATCTAGACTAATAAAATTTCTAGAAATTAACAGTAGGAATTGATCTAATCACAAAACAACTCACTTGTACATTAAAAATCTCTCATTTAGCTCTACATTTTACTTAGCATTCAGTCCCCTTGATCTCTGATTTCTTGTTCACTCTTCAAGCCTTCACCTCCTTAAGCCTTCATGATTAGTATGTCAACTGCGGGTTCATTCCTTTGGAAACAATATGAAGCAACACCTCTAGACTCCTTTTATTTTTCACTCACACACTTCACACTTTGCTTCTAGCCTTGTATCTCCTTATATAGAGAATTTTTATCTTTTATCACTTCATCACAATCATCCATATTAGGGTTCGGTTAGATTCATCAAATCCTCCTTCTTTTCTATTTTGTTGCCTCTAGAAGCTTCTCTTACAATCCTCTTCAAATTGGTCTTCAAATGGTTTATCTTGAATTTTGTTCTACCAGTTCATCATACTTATTATCAGCATGCTTCACATAATTCAAGAAATGAAATATTTTAGCTCAAATTCATGAAATCTTCATCTAAATATTTATACTATCACTTGGTAATAACATGTTGTTTACTCAGCAACAACTATCTTTTGATGCTCGAGCAACACTAGGTTTCTCAACATGAGCTAAGTCTTCGCTCAATTATTACTACCATTCTTTCATGCTCAAAACATATTAATTTTTAATAGTTCTTAACACATACTAAACTTCCTTTGCCCAACATATATTTTGGTTTTCTTGGCCACAACTAACTTTCTAGTCGACTTGAACTAAATTTCTTAGCTTTCACTATTTTCTCGATTAGGCTTGGCAGAAACATTTCTTTGCTTAGTCTTCTTCTTGTCTTCACTTAAGTATCCTTTATTTTTAACCTTAAGTAGATACACAATACACTATGCTATCAAAGTCTTACTTGGTCTTAGTGCTCCATTTATGCACCATATAACTCAACCTTTCTCTAGGTACTCTTGTTATCCTTCCTTTTCAAATCCTTTTCATCAATCAATTAAATGATAGCATTCAAAGAAAAGTTAGCAATTTTCTTACTGACAAGTAGTAGGTTTGACATCAGTGACAAAATAATGATTGTTCTCATGATAGGTTTCAAAAATCTCCCTCTTTGGCATTGATGAAAAATTAATACCAATAATAATAACAAAACAAAACTTAATACCTATTATTAAAATCTCTCCTTCTATCAGTATCTTTCTTTCTTTTGTATAGGCTACAATCTCTCTTCTTCTTCAAATATTCAATTTAAACTCTTCTTCTTTCTCTTTCACCTTTGACAACAATCTTTCTTTCTCTTTTTGATCCCTCTCTTTTCTGGTACTAATCTCCCTCTTTCTTGATAATACTATATTTCTCCTTCTTTCAAAAAATACTAAAGACTTGTGATATTTATATGTAGATATCAACAATTCAACTTATCCCTCTCTCACCTTGCATGTGACTGCAAGTCTTCTATTTTAGCTTCTTCCTTACTTTAGGTAGTTCCTAAAGAAAGATCCACTACATCAAGTCGTAAAGTATTCCATTTAACTCAATTTATGCAAGGCACTACTCTTGCTTCTTAATTAGCTTTGGATAGGGGTATCACCCCTCACTTACCTCTAAGATATTCATGTGCATCCTTAGGTAAAGCATTTTCAAATATATCAACTTTATGTTCTTTTGTATTCACATATTCCATCTTTACTTCTTTGTCTTGAACCAATTCTCTCAAATAATGATATTTTATTGCAATGTGATTTATCTTTGTGTGCTTTATAGGATTCTTATATATGTCTATAGCACTTGTATTGTCACAGTAGATTGCACAAGGTTCAGTGATTTCTTCCTTCATTCCTTTGAGTAACTATTTGATCCATACCACATTTGTGCAATTCACTACAGTAGCCACATATTCAGCTTTAGTAGTAGATTGTGAAATTTAGTTCTATTTCTTGCTAGTCTAGGAAACCAATGTTTTTCCTAAGAAAAATACTCCACTACTTGTACTTTTCCTATCATCAATGCTTCTATTCCAATCAACATCTATATAAGCTCTCAATTCAAAATTTTCATTCTTCTTGTAGTATGGACCAAAGTCTTCTATACCTTTTAAGTATCTCATAATCCTTTTAACAACCATTAATTCATTTTCCTTAGGATTTACAAAAAATCTTGTAACAATCCCAACAACTAGTGCAATATCAGGTCTGTTATGAACTATATATTGAAATTTCCAATCATAGACCTATACAATGTTTGATTTACCTCAGTAGAATCATTAGTTTTGGATAGTTCATTTCCTATCACCATGGGAGTACTAACTAGTCTTGAATCCCTCATACCCAAAGTCTCCAAGATTTCCTTTAGATACTTGGACTAAGTAATGTAAATACTATATTTCATCAGATATAATTGTAACCCAACAAAGAACTTTATTTCTCCAAACATAGACATCTGAAATTCTTTCATCATTTAATTTGCAAATGTTTTACACAATACATTATGTCCTCCAAATATGACATCATCACCAAATATTTCACCTAGTATAATTCTTTTACCTCCTTCTGTCTTCAAGTATAGATTGTTGTTGTCATCAGTCTTCTCAAAACCAATCTTCACAAGATAATTGTGTAATATTTCATACCCATGCTTTGGGATCTTTCTTTAAACCATATAAAGCTTTGTGCAATATACACACCATGTTTTTATTGTTTTGATCAACAAATCCTTGAATTTGTTAAGTGTAAACCTCCTCTTCTAGTATACGATTCAGAAATACTGACTTAAACATCTATTTGATAAACTTTGAATCCTTTATAAGAAGAATAAAAAAGCATAGTTTTTAGTCCTTCCAATCTTGCAACTTGGGAAAATGTCTCTCCATAGTCAATTCCCTCTTCTTGTGCATAACCTTTACAGACTAACCTTTCCTTATTCCTTTTTACTTCACAATTCTCATCCAATTTATTTCTGTATACCCACTTTGTTCCAATAACATTCTCATCCTTAGGTCTTGGTACTAGTATCCAGGTTCTGTTCTTCTAAATTTGATCAATTTCTTCTTTGATGGCTTGAATCTAGTCTTCATCCTCTAATGCATCCTTCACTAATTTAGGTTTGACATCAGTGATAAAATAATGATCATTCTCATGATAGGTTTCAACAATATCCCTCATTTCTATACTTCAACAATCTTCTTTTTCAACAGGTGATACTTCTTTCACTGGATGAAAAATTTAATTTGTAAATATTGTGGGGGTACTTCTATCACCATCCCATCCTTGCACACTTTCTCATTTTAGAAGGAAAAAGATGTCCACTTCTTGATATATCACTTAACATTAAATTTCATTAAGTTTGAGAAAGGTCAATTTTGTTCCATTCTTATTGTGATTCTTCTCTTTGTTTTTTCTTTCCAACTTAGTGAATCATTTGATAAGCTTGAGACAAGAGAAGGTTTTTCTAGAATTTATGAAGGTTAGTCATTTCCTGAGTTCATACTTGTAGTTTTCCAACTTACAACAATAGGATGAGAGGGGATCTACAAGATGGGTAAAATAATACTTGAATAACATGAGACAAATTCCATTGAGTTACATAGTGTCATGCGAAGCATACCCACATAAATAGAGGAGAAAGAAAAAAAGATCTCCTAAAAAGAGGAAAAAAGGATCCCAGAAATCAAAATGAAAAAGAAAATACTTGAATAAACTATCAACATGGGCCAACAAAGAAAAAAGGAAAACAAGCAAAAAAGGAAAATAATTTACAAGGTGAACTTGGAGGTGCACCAAATAAATATTTACAAGATACAATACATATGGTATAACAAAATGAGAATGCACATCCTTAAATAGTCTCTTTGTTCAAATTAATGTTTGAGAGATTGTCCATTGAACAAGTTCTCTAGTTAGAAAATTGAGACTGTAGGTACTAGCCCCACAAATATCCATGATTTGATAAGGTCTAAGCTAGAGCTATTGGAAATTTATGTGCTTCTCTTTCTTCTCATGGGCCTTGGACCACAAGAGAACTAGGTCTAAAATCTAAAAGGTTCTATATAGGGGTCATTTGTCAAACCATCATTTGACCACTGCTTTATGTTTTGTGAAGTGCTCAAGGGATGCATCCCTCTATTCTTTGAGGAAGACAATATTAATGATACATACCTAGACAATATTATTCTACTCATTATACTCCCTCATTAATTGCAAGATCTAGAATATGTGGATTCATGGGGAATACCAAATTTTGGCCATAAATTAGGTATAATAGAGAAGTTTCTAGAGCAAATTTAGTTTGAATACAATTTGTCAAAAAGGTAAACCTAAGCTTGCTATGCCAATCTTAGGGTTTTTTTCTTAGAAGTTGTTTGGTATTTTTTGGTTGATACTGCTACTTTGTTACCTTTTAGGTAGTAATTACTTGAGTAGTTCAAGGTAATTTGTTTTCTATAAGCCTACTCTAGTAGATGAATGGAGGAAAATTCTATGTCATTGTCTTACATGAGGATAAAAGGAATTCAAAATACAATGGCAATGATATTCTCAATGAACTAAATTAATATAGTATATATATACTGTATTGTTCTTACAAGGAATAACTTTAGACCATCGGGTGTAATTTTCTGTTACTGTCAATACATACTAGTGTCTAGTAGATGAATTAGGGTTTATCTCCCCAGTGAAATTAAATACCCACTAGGTGAATGATCCAGTTTCAAAGATTGGCTAGAGAGGCATTCTAGGATTGCACTCTCTAGAAGAAGCTATTTGTAAAGTGTGACATTTCCTCCAATGGTTATAGAAACCATGAAATGAATAGGGCCAATAAAAAATTAACTAGAGGATCTAATAGGTTTTAGCATCAGTTGAGCCATGTTTGATGCTAAACTATCCATTATATTATTTTCTTTTCCCATTCTTGATCAAGGCATATGAGATATATGGATTCAAAATTTTGATGAAATAGGGTCCCACTCTTGATCATGAACTATGAGATTTTAAGTCTAAGGGCAGGAGTTTTGTGGGTTGGGAGTTCCTTTGGACATTTCTTTTGTAAAAAGATGTATACTAGATTGATGTACATTGGTCTTGGGTTAAACATTCCATGGTATATGTTTGGCATTCTAATTTATGGTTAGTAGAGGCATGATAGTACTTGACCTTTGAACTAAATTCATGGGTTATATTTCTAAGTCATACTCTTGGAGAATGGCCATCCACTTCCCACATCTTTTATAGAGTTCACTCTGCATAATAAGTCATTTGATTGCTTGGTTCAAAATGATTGTGTCCACTTTTCTTTGAAGACTATAATGCCATAAAATATCCACTTCTCTAACAAGGTAAAATTCTTTCTTTTCAAGGGTGTAATATCATACCTCAACATTCTTGAATGGGGAGCTCATGAATGCAATTGATTTCTCCTATCTTTCATCCTTTTGAGTCAATATGGTAGTGATAGAGTGTGTGGATATGAAGGAATAAATATAGAACAAGAGGTCTTAATTAGTGCTAGCCAAGACTGGGTCTTTGTTATAGCCTATTTAATCTACATAAATACCTAATCTACCTCTAAAATCTACTTAATCTTATGATCCTTTTCCATCGTGTCATTAAAGGCTTTTCATGATGAAACACCAGAAACAATTTATCTTCCCAAGGAAAGAGCTCATTTCTTTCTTGTTGTTAGGTATTTGCAAATTCAAAAAAGTCTCTACTTTCTTAGGGTCAATAGTAATGCATTTCTTAGAGACTATATTTTCTAGTAGTTTTCCTTTAGTGACCCTAATTATGCTTTTCTTGGGGTTTATTGAGATACAAAATTGGCAGCATCTTTCAAAAATCTTAGCAATGTGGGTAGGGTGTTCATGCCTATCCCTAGAAAATATTTTTAGATCATCCATGTAAATGATTATGCATTCATTAACTAATCCCTTAAAGGTTTTATCAATCTCCTTTTGGAACATGGCCCTAAAATTGATTAGTTTAAAGGGCATCTATCTATAGGAAAACATTCCTTGCTTGATGATAAGCACTATCTTGAATTGGTCTTTATGATTAGCCATGATATAATTGTAGATTGAATATCTATCTAGGATGGACATCATTTGGGCTTTGTTTACAATATATATATATATATATATATATATATATATATATATATATATATATATATATATATATATATATATATCAAACCTCATCCAATGAAGGAAAGGGATGATTGTCTTTCATTTATGCTTTGTTCATGTTTCAAAAATATAAGCATAACCCAATTTCTCCACTCCTCTTCTAGACTAGGACCAAATTAGCTACCCATGTGGTATATCAAGAAAGGAAGATAATTCTTTTAGATAGTATTTTCTAAACCTCCTAATAAATTAGGGGTTTTATAAGGGGGTTCAAAGGCTTTTGTCCCTACCTAAATGACTTAGCACCTAGTTTGAGGGGTATAACATGTGTCATCACAAACATGTCATATATTTTGAAATATTTATAACTCTAGGTAATAACATCAATGTATTCTTGGAGAACTACAAGAATCTTCCCCTCTTCCTCAAGGGAAGAGGACATTCTAATGAACATATTTTTCTCCTTAGGGTCTGTTCTGAGGTTGACCTTTTCATACTTCACTCCCTTAGAGCAAGTGCAATGCCTATTATTGAACCATATGTCTAAGTCAAAGATATGTTCAAGCATTATCATCCCTTTTATGATGGTGTTTGGTGAGAGACCATGCCATCATGTAATTCTTCTTCCAAGATTTGGTCTTCAAACATACCACTATTGGCCAAAAAGGCTATGATATACTAATCATCTTGAGAGACTTGGAAGTGCTTAATATTATCAAGGACATATGATATTGCTATCATTTCTAGTAAAAATAATTGGTAGAGAGAAGCAATCATGGGTTTGAGAGTTACTAAAGATACATTAAGGCCATTAGGGACATAATTACATTTCTGCAGGGTGACTTCAATAGAAAAGACATCCTAGTCCTTGATCAAGCCCCAAACCCAGTTGCAATAATATGCTAACCATTTATCATTCCATGCATATTAGCTTCAAACTTTTTAGACAATGAATTTTGAGTCCCTGAATGCTCAGAGATGGATGAATCTTTGTTGTAGAGAAAATAAAGACCTAAAACCAAGGCTCCATACTTGACCATATTTTTTATGAATTTAAATTATGGTAGATATGAAGTGAGGAAAGATCTGCCCTTCAAGTTAATCAATTCTACTCGTGTTCCTAATCCAACCTTAGTCTAGGATGTATCAATTTTTAGGGTCTAGAGACCAATTTGTATAGGTAAAATCTTCAAGGGTGGGATAGAGAGTAACACTTGTGCTAGAGGGGATTCCATCCCATCCTTTGATGTGGGGGATATGGGAGTAGGAGTTACCTTTGGAGGCGACACCAAGATGGGACCCTTAATGGTTAATCCTTTAGATATTATCTTTGGAGGCTATCTGGGGGTGGGGATTTCATCTTATTTTTCTTTCCAAGGAAATATTAGAAAGGAAGACAAAAGAAACATTTATAAAGGGCTTGCATTCCAACTTGGAGTGCCCCTCATAGTAGACCCTGTACCATGCATCAAATAGGAGACTATATAAGGAAGCATGATCATCCTAAAGGTTAATGTAATGTTTCAAATGAATAATAAGGTCATAAATTATCTATGTAATGAATAGGTCCTAATTGTAGAGATTCCTTCTTGGAACAAAATCTAGGTCCAAAGTGTCCATGGCATGATATACGCTAGGTTCAAGTTGAACATAAGAAATTTTTCACACTTGATCATAGTTAGTAAGTGCCTAATTCATTTAGTTTTTATTGTCAAGTTTAATTTAATTCTATTCCTCCCTACATGGAAGCCACAAGTGGGAAACATCCATAGAAATATACTTGTTGAGGTCCTTTGACCAATTCTGAGTTAACAACATCTCGTAAATTTTAGAGATGTTCACAACTTAGGTGTAAATGAAACAAGACACCCAAGGTTCTTGGACAAGCTAGATTTGAACATTTTTCATTCACCTACTATTCTAACAGTAGTTTTATTAAGCTTCTCTACTGCACCTTGGTGACATGGGGACCAATCCAAGCTTCTTGTAGATGGAAAGAGGCATGGAAATTCCATAAGCCATAGTTTTGACCAGGAAGTTGTACAAGCTTTTACCATAATTTTTAGGGCAAGAAGGAAAGGAGGATCCTCAATATTTCCTTGAGAGATGGTTTTATTTACATCATTAAAGGTTACATTCTTGATAGTGACTGGTCATTTTTTAGAAAATTAAAGCTATTAGACAAGGGCCTTTCACTATTTAGAGTAGCTCAATAAGATGACCATCAAGGACATGGTAGTATTGTTATTCTCTATCACACACTTGATGTCAAATTTCACCCTGGAGGGGTTGGATCTTCTCATTGTACAGCCCTAACACTATTGGGTTGGTCAAATGGGAGGAGGTGGATTTACATTGGCATGAGGGTCCAATAGTATGGATGTGTTCTTATGTGGGATTGATGTTATAAACAATCCCTAATTGAATTGGCTCTTAGTGTTATAAGGAAGAAACAAGTTAGTGAAAGCACTAGATTCATAAGAAGGGATGGAGTCATTGAAGAATTCTATGGGAATAGGTTCTTCATCCTTGTTCATTGTACCCATAAAATAAAGTTTCATAATTTTTATTTAGATCGTATTTGCAAGTCTGAGTGGGAAATTCAAATTACTTTCTTCAAAGTAGCACAAGTGGCCTTGAAATGTGATCTAGTATCATGCAACTAACACCAATTAGTTAGGGGGTAAAATTATTATAAGTGAATGAAATGAATGGGTCATGCATTCCCTTGATTATCTAATAGACTTAGGGGGACAACCATGGTTGTAATTATCATTATTGGTGCCACATGGACCAAAGTTGTAGGAACTTCTTTGTCCCAAAAATATATTCTCCTACTATGAGGGAGTGGACTAATGGTTACCATATTTTTATTTACCTTGAGATGGCTCATGTGATTATTCATAATAGTAACAATCCTCCAAAAGGCTTATATGTTAGCTATGATATCTGGAACTTGATTAGGTGGTTTTGATGAATGCACCAACTATTGGAAATTTATTTAATACTCCCCTTGGGATTCAAGACAAGGGACTAACCTCCTCCCATGTATTTTAAGTTCAATTTTTTTATTGATAATTGATAAATTGGTCTTTTGGTGCAACAAAAACCCCACTCTAACAATTGGTATCAAAGCTCAATTATAGGTTCAAATCCTCAAACCATCAGGTAACACTAAGGGGGATATTTTTGGAAATTTTTTTAGTGCTCCCCTTTGGATTTGTAATAAGGTCTTAATCACCTTATATGTAACTATGAGTTGAGTGGTTGTATTAGACATTAAAAGATTAGTCATTTGGTGCAATGAGAACTTCACTCTAACACAAACATTCCCACTAAGGTAACAAGGAAAATATGGTTTTACCCATTTGGGCCAATGAATAAAAAGATAGGGGCTTCACATCATGACATATTCTATAGGGTTTTAGTGGAAAATAAAGTCATAGATACTTGTGGTATCATTTTTTGAGTCCAATGAGAATATCCTGGAGTGGGGCTAGGATTTTCTTGTGGCACATAAATATAATGTGAATTGAGATAGGCTTGAAGTCCTACCATAGGGATTGTATTATAACTACATGGGTATGGAGCTACTTTGAGGTGAGGATGACATGGCATGCTTTGCTAAGCTTTGAATCAGTGATTAATAATTTGGGCAGAGACCTCCAAGGCCAATGCATAAAATTTAGCCAAGTATTAGATCCCCATGAGGCATGGTATGTACATTGACACAAGTTGGTAAATAGAATCCAAGTATGTCCTTAGGGAAAGTTCTGGTGTGGATGCGAAAGCATGCAAATATCACTTGAGAGAATGCTAAATTTTTTTAGTGAATGTAGGAAGAGGTTTTCTTAGTTTATTTTGGATCCTAATGAACTGATAGTGGTACAAGGTGGGGTTGATTTGGGATTGAAACACCAACAGAAAGGTTCTTTCCATATTGACCATCTACTAATGGAATTAAATGAAGGTTAAGGTACTAATTCAACTCATTGGGACCTAGGGTCATCAAGAACAAGTGGAAAGTAATGTATTTGTGTTCCACATTATTCCTAACTAGACCCTCCTTAAAGGCCTAGATACATTCTTCTTCTAGTTGAGGACCCATATGTTCATATTTCAAACATAGTTTCTTGGGGTGGGATGACATATTATGCATTGTAGGAAAAGTTTCCAAGAGTGAAAATTGACCTTTGAGAAACATGATTTAATGTATAATAGCCATTGTACTTATTAGTAATTGGGACATAGTTATACTTTGAGTAATACTAGGTTGAGATGAAGATGCATTACCCTTCTTCTTTTGTTTATTTTCTTCTTTCAGATGATGGGTCTAAGTTCTACAAATTCTACAGAGATCATAGGTAAGTGAAACTACCAAAGGCAAGTCACCTAAAAGGAGCTAACTTGATGTAAGGTTTGTGGGATATGATATTTACTAATTACATTTCAAGTGAAGATTGACTAGGATCTTCATATCCAAAACCAAAATTAGGCTTGCTGATGAATTCAAACTTCCCTGTGCCAATTTTTACATTGCATAAATTGAATGACACCAAGACTCATCATAGTATGAAAAAAAATCATGTGAAGGGTAAATTTTTTTCCCTCCTTCTATCACCATTTAATCTATTGATGGGACTTTGTTTTGTGTACTATTGACAGATGTAACAATTATCACTAGATTGGAATGTTATACCAATATCACCTAAAAGAGTGGAATGCAAAAAATCTCTACCCCCAAGCTCCTTGTAGATTGGATATAAATCTTGTAGGGATAGGGAAATTTGGATGAGGAGGTGATTGAATTTATAATAAGGTAGGTGGGGATTTGAATAGTTCTCTAT
The DNA here is from genome assembly GCA_028749045.1 of Cupressus sempervirens. NCBI lineage: Eukaryota > Viridiplantae > Streptophyta > Pinopsida > Cupressales > Cupressaceae > Cupressus > Cupressus sempervirens. The sequence continues at coordinate 260,364,621 of CM053793.1, forward strand.
GCCTCTTGGTTTTGGTAATGAATCACTCAAATTGGGTTAGGAAAATATCTTAGGATGGAACTAGGGGGTATAAGTAAATAATAGAAATGAAAGAACCTAAAAGGTTAGATATTTAATATACCATAGTATTTTTTTTGCTATTATTATCAACAATATATGCTTGAATGGTAGGATAACTTAAATACATGCTTGATCAATTTTTTTTTTTTGCTATTATTATCAACAATATATGCTCAAATGGTAGGATAACTTAAACACATGTTCCATCAATCATTCTAACATTAATAAGTGCTACAAATGAAATAGTACCAAAGTAAAAAAGGATCATTTAGTTTTATCCAAACCAAAGAAGGTAATAGAAAAAAAAATAGAAAATATCTCATTTCTTTCAAAGATAAATGAATCCCATAGAAACACTCCAAGATTTTTCCACTCAAAACAAAACTTACAAATACTAGCATGCACTAGGTGAAACAATAGGTATTTCAAATAAGATAGTATTACTTTCATTTATAAAAATGATGCTATAATGAAATGAAAGATAAAATCATCAATTATACCTATCTTAGAATAGTAAAAAATCTTCTAATTTATAGGTGAGTATCTACAACTTTGAGCAGGAAACTAACTTCCTGCCCTAATCACCTATTGCCTTTATTTCCTAAATCTAGAAGATCTACTGCTATCTTCACATAGAAACAACTATGATAGAGGAAAATTACACTTGAAAAACCATGAAATGAGGAATGAAAAGAAGTAGTGAATGAAGAGAAGATTTTTCTAAGGAAAATTTGGTCAACAAATAGTGATCTTTACTTGATTTTTCTATTAAATCTTTGACACTTATCTCCTTTAGAATCCCATTAAGTAATAAGAGAACTCCACTTCTATAATAATTTTAAATGCATTAGGTATATTGGGAAACACATAGTTAATAAAAATGAATTTCTATATCTCCCACATTAATTGCTTATTGTGTCATTAATAAGTGTATCAACTAATAATGGTGGTGGAAGGCCAGTTTCAGAGGGAATCCCAAAAAATTCACCCATGCATTGAAAGGACTTGATTTCCTTACTCCTTTATACATAATTTTGAATTCTAACTATCATGTAAGGTAAGCTTACCCAACCAAGTAAAAAGGAAGAAGGAATCCTAGACCCAAATTTGTACTTCATAGAGTTGTGGTGCTTCTAAAAGAAATTGAAGCTCCTGCTAGGCAGGTATTGAATCTAGCCAAAATGATCATTCTATACTAAAAATATTGCATCTAGGAGAGTCCTTGTTATGTTCCCTCCTGTGTCATGACAACAAGGGGGTTAGACATTGAATGGGAAGGCTCATCAAACCTCAAAGATAAACATTTTAGACCCACTCTCACAAAGTGTTGATTATGCAAGCGTCCTTCTGTTTGTTAACTCATTGCTTCTAGAAATTCTCTTCTTGGGAAGCTTATATCCTATGTTGGAAAGTAGTCCTTCCATAGTTTAGATGTAAAAACTTGGCTGGCCTAGAACCCTTGGGAAACTGTCTTCCCATCTTTGCTCAGATGTACCTATTTTATGAGGTAGAAATCATCTGTTTTAATTTACACTAGTTCTTGTTCCACCATGATATTTGAACAATTTTTTTACTCCTCCAAAGCTAGTACCCATTAGCACCTATAAAGACTAGACATACCTTAATATCATGATTCCTTTTTAAAAGACACTCTTTATCACCCTCAGTATTTAAGTGTTTTTGAAATCTTGTACCTTCGCATCATTTTAAAGGACAAATACACCACATGGAGAAGGAATACAAAACCCAAAATCCTAAAGAAGAAAATCAATGTTTGATAAAAGAAAAAAGAATGATATTTAGAATCCATACCTTAGAAGCATAAAAATTATTTCTCATTTATGGTAAGAGAAAAAATCCCTCAAACATGAGAACCTACAATTTCAACTCTTGTGAGCACAAAATAGATAGTTTCAAATGTAACAAAATATTAGTTGTTTTATCTTCACTAGAAACAAAAATATATCACTCAAACAAAAATTTTGACAACATGGCTTGAGTTGTCCTTATTCAATTGACAAGACCACTATTCAACATTCACTTGCATGACACATTAGATTAATAATTACAAGGTAATTTTGATGTGATAGACATTTAAATTCAAAATACTAGAAAACATGTTGTAAATCATGCAAGACACTTAGCCCAATGAGGGATTTTGCATCTAGGTAGATGATAAAAGGCATAAAACCACCACTAACAATCACCCAAAATACAATGGAACCACTAGCACAGTACTAACAAGCCACCACTCACTCTACCATGAATGCATGCAACTTATAACAACATACCCATATGTTCTATCTTTTAGAGGTAAAACTACCAACCTAACACCCATAAAGGCATGCCTACAACATCTTGGCTCAGCCAAAAAAACCAACATGACTGGTGAGATCCTACCTCACATACAACTAGGACAAAAGAGGGTGCTAGAGGGCACCCAGATGGTGAAAACCTTTCCTCTAATGGGTAAAGCACCCAAGAAAACTAGAAAGAATCACAACCACACCACCAAGCCAAAAAAAACCAAAAAATGGAAAGATAGAACCAAAACTTGCTTCCCTGTGGAAGACTTTACCTTGCACTATGACTTTTGTACAATGCTATGGTTGTCCAAAACCTAGCCTACCAAGTCAATTTCGTTGAAAGAATGCTAGCTTTCCTATAATGTCCCTATCTTCTTAGAATCTTAGTGGAGCTCTTAGCCTTTACATTCTTCGAAGACTAAGTGGAGAGAAATTGATTAAATTAATTTCTTATAAAGTCATTAAATAAATTAAAATTAAAAGGTGACTTTATATTTAATTAATTTAAATTTCTAGAAGCACAATTAATTATTCTATTGCAAGGGAAAAGCTTCTAGAGAGTGCATTTCTAGAAATACAACTAATTATTGTATTGGAAAGGGGGAAAATTCTAGAGAATGCAATTAAATAATATTTATTTTCTTCTAGAAGGGTGAAGAAAAAGAATAAATAGAGGTGAGAGCTTCATTGTTAATCATCTGATTATTGTGAATTACATTTGATATAATCTTGGGAGAAGAAACTAAGGTTTATAATTTTAGTCAGCATTGGAGAACATCAACTCTTTAGTGTTGCAACCATTTGAGGTGGTCAAATATCCACTGAATTTGGTATTCAATAAAGCTTCAATTCAGGAGTTATATTTGTGCTTAAATTAGAGAATACAATTATTGTTGGCTACTATAGTATGCAAGAATGATGTCATGCTACAGTACTTAAGCTTGATACATTTCCATCCTTGGGCATCACTATTATCATGTTACTTTTACAATTATTAGTAGTTAGCATTGTAATTTTTAGGCATATGATTTTTTTATGATAATTCAAAATTAGGTTTTTGCATTACTATAAGCATTATTGTAAGCCCATTTATCTTGGCAAACTCATAGCAACATTGTACATGAGAATGAATTCAATAAAGGAGATACATGTTGCATACCATTTGTTTGACAAAATTTCCATCTAATAGCATATATGATCAACATAATAGTCGTATGTCAATTGTTTGTCAAAATGTTAGTTGGTTATAGCTATGCATTCCATAACTAGTTTCCTTGCATATGCATTGAAAATAACAAAAGAATTGCACTTGCATATTAGTTATTTACATAAGAGGAATTTTAATATCATTTGCAAATTTATTAGCATTAAAAGGTAGCATACAAGTGTCCAACAATATTCCTTGAGCTAAAATTAGTCAGTTTGGGCAAGGGATATTACATTTCCCTACATGAGAAGGGTGGAGCTGAAGTAGCTCTGCTCTATGATAAATAATCATAGAAAACAAAAAAATCATAGAACCCAACTAAAGAGAGAGGTAAGAAACCACCATAACTATGCTGACAAATGACAAATGAAAAAAAAATGACCCAAAAAGAAAAAAAGAAAGAACAAACTATGTGAAAACCATAAAAGACACACACCTACAAAATAAAAAAGAAGTAGCAAAGAGGAAATACACCAAGCTAGAGTAGTAGAATGTGGAGATGTCATGGCACTAAGAATCACCCTTATTTGAACACAAACAAGAACTATCTTGACCCAAGAAAATACTCAAAGAATTGGAGAATGACTACTTGCAGGTGGGTTAATGACCTAGTTAAAGAGTTTTTCTTGCAAAGCACAATTGTGATTATTTGGAAAATGTGACAATTAATTGTTTTAGGCATCTTAAATAACCCACTGATCATGATGATTTAAATGGTGCATCAACTGTACTTGTCCTTCATTAATTAAATTTTTCATGTGTCTAACTTAAGACCACGTAAATATTTTCCTGCCATTGAAGACACATGTGAAAAAGCTCCTGACCGCTCTAAAAATTGCTTTCTCAAATACCATAGATTCTTGCTACACAATTGAGAAAAATCACTTCTTTCTCCTACACAAAAGTGTCCAACACCTTAGATATAGATGTGGGGATCTAGACAGTGAAAACCAAAACCAAAACAAAAGGCTTACTTCAAATGTTGAGGTAAAGCAAAAATCAAAAAAAGGGGAACCAAATTTTTTCTTACAAAAAGTAGGGACATGTATGTAGGGCATAATAGGCCCCAACACCCATTATGAGGCACCCTGTAAATGAGTTCCTAGAAAATCCTCCTATGATCCAAACTAAAAACTCAAAGAAAGTACCAAAAAAATAAACTATGAAGAGGTCCTCATAAATATTCATAATTAAAAAAAATCATTAAAAAAGAGTTTGAAGTGTAACTCAAATTATCTATAGGATCCATAATGTCATCATTACAAATAGGAAATCACAATTGTATAAAAATCAATATAAAATCTTATAGAAAATCATATAGGAACTTAGTAGGTTCCAAACCATAGCCATCAAATTAGATACAACATAACACTTGAGCACTAGGTATGCTTTGGATCTATCAAACATGTTAGATACAATAATATATCCTAGTCCTTCAAAACATAATTTGGCCCCAATAATTTCACAATATGTAAAACAATAACATCATGATTACTATTCAAAAGAAAGTCAAAGATCATAGTTACTATCCATATGAGATGTTAATTACACAATTAGGCCCAATCAAAATTATTCCAAATAAGAGCCCAAATACCAAGAACTATGTATATTAGGAAAAAAAAACTTGGATAAAGAATAATAATCTAAAATATCAAGCGCCCAAGCCTTTCATATGCACATAAGAAAAAATCATCCACCATACCTTTTGAGCAACACTCAAAAAATAACATCTCTATGTTCACAACAAAAATGTCAATACAAATAATTACAAACACTCCAAAGATGCATTAGTCCTTAGACCATAAATGATCACATATCTTAAAACTAACTGACATGCATGATCCACCTAAGTAGGCTCTGGTCAAAATATTTACAATAACAATAAGATAAAAATTAATTGATTTAATCATCTTTAATATACCATACAACACATTTAAGCTATCTCGAAAAACCATATTGAATTTATGAATTGTCCATTGTCCCTTAAACTATCCACTTTTATCAATACATAAAATAAAATTAATTATTAAAATATCATAATTAAACATATTTTTAAGATTATAATTTTTTTCTAAGTGATAAATGATTTTAGAAAAAATCAACCATTTCAATTGTTTTAGATAAAACCATCTTGTTAAATTTCATCTAATAATATTAACACAATTTAATCTAATTATTCTTAACTAATATTTTAAACATCTAAAGAAAAATATGATTTAAATTAGATTAGCATACAACTATAAATATTATAAGAATAAATTGAAAACATAGTAGGACTAATCAATCATTCTATAGAATAAATTAAAATCATACTAGGCCTAATCAATCATTCTATAACATGAGTGATCCTTTCACTATTATAAAATAACAAAGAATCCATTCCTTTATTGCCAGAAGGAAATGATGAATTCTAAAAAGTAAATAATTTTTTTTATCATTCCTAATTAATAAAGTAGTTTTATCATTTTTAATAAATCTCAAATATGAAAACATACATTTAAACAAGTTCTACATTCTGAAATAAATAAATAAAAGCATAATATATATTCTACAACCAACATTCAAATCTGAAACTTTTGATTTGATTTTAATACTCTAAAACTTTAGATTCTAGAGCTGCTTAGATAATAGAATCTCTAAAACAAAAGGTATAATATATTCCTAAATCATATAAACAATATTTTTTACTTAAAAATAATTCAAGTCAATGTTACTTGATTCTATAATCTAATCTTAGATATTCTTTTTAGTTGTACATACTACCAAAGTGAATTAAATATCAACCAATAAAATAGACAAGGTGGAATAGAATATAGGCTGAAACATTAATTATTATTTTGTAGGAAATAACTAGATAAGGGTTCTAAAATAGATCAAAATGAAGAAGAAAAATAATGTGGTCAAATTGGAAGTAAGGAGAAAGTAGCTCAAACATGGTAAAATTTCTACAATTTCTTGGAGAGCACTACATGGAAAAATAAAACAAGTTGAAATTCGTAAACTAAATCATATGCCAGTTAAAGAAATATATGTCTAAATCATAATAGAAACAATTGCCACATAGTGGCATGTAATTGCTGTAATAGTTTAGAAATTATTTATTTTATAATTTTTTGTTTTTAATTCAATATTAGAAATAATTAGAATATTAAAATTTTAATGTTAGTTTTACACTAATTATGATTAAAAACATTTAACATTAATAATATTGTCTGTTAAAGAACAATAGTTATCAAATATGTACATTAAATATAAACCATAATATATTTAATTATATAGTTTAAAATTCAAAACTATTTAATTCTACATTCTTATAATTGTTATCTTCAACCAATTAAAAAAGAAAATAAAAAACTACATTACTCAAGACTTATATATAATATAGTTTTCTAAACTTTCCTATTCTTTTTTATACAATTTTTTTTTTTAATTAATACTTTTGTATAATGATATTAAATTTTTTATTTTAATATCACAAATTTTAATTAAAATTAATATTAAAAATACAAAATTAAATATTAATTTTTTTATATTTAATACTTTTGTATAATGATATTAAAAAAATTATTTTAATATCACAAATTTTAATTAAAAATTAATATTAAAACTACAAAATTAAATAGTAATAAAAGATATGTAAGAAAAGTGAATATAATTAAATGAAATTTTAAAACTAAATTAACAAAATCTAAAAATAATAATTTAGTATTAAATTAATTTTTGAAATGAAATAATTAGAACCAAGATTTAAAAATTAATAAACGTCTTAATTCATTGTGTTTAAGTTTGTTAATAATGTGCATTCCGAAAATTGTGGCTAAAAAATGTGGTATGGAAATAGCTTCTGCAAAAAGGGGTCTTATAAGACCCAACCAATTTAACCAATCATATTTCAAATAAGTATTTTTTATAATATATAAATTGTATCAATAAATATTAAAACTTTAGAAATATGTCAATTAGAGAAAAATAATAATCTATCATTGGTGGAAACTAATTTAGTTTTAGGAGAATTGAACGGAATAGTATGTTGCCTACGGTAATTACAATAAATAATGATGTTAATAAGTAGAATCAAGCTCAATAAGTTCTTGTAACTAGATATATATAAAAGTGACTCACAAATTGATGTTAAGAATAAATGGGAAAGACAAACATTACCAATAATCACATTGGATCAATTAAACACTGCAATTATAAAAACAATTATAGGAGGAAAACCTATTAGTAACCACTAGAGATGGATTTTATGGTCAAATATAAATATCAAATAGTTGCAACCAACCTTGAAAAATTGAAAGCATGAATTAAGCAATAGATATCACAAATCATATTTCTCAAAATCTTATCATAGTAAATTTGTGCCTACTTATTTATAAATCTGCACTCCTGAATATGTTCATTATATACTCTAGAAATATACTTTATATTCTCTTCAATGAGTTTTTTTTATGACTTGAAGTGACAATTATTATATTTCTCTATCAAATAGAATTTATTTTGAATTGCTAAGAATTTTTTTGCTAGGCTCTTTGGTTAAAAATCAAGGATTGATCGAAGTACAATCTTTGTGAACCTTTCAACTTCAGCAACAGACCAAGGGCTCTTTGACTTCATATATCCTTTTTGGTTTCCTCTTCCTTCCAATACATATTGCAATCAAATCATTGTGGAAGTAATCATTTGAGTCCAACTAAATATTTTGCATTATTATCTAAGTGGTGTGGTGTCATTTATGGAAACTTGCCTTTATGAATAATTTGTTTCTAAACATAGTGGCTAGTATTTGGCATGATTAAGCAATGGTAACATCAAAATATAATATCAATATAAAAACAATATTTATTTAGTATCTAAAATTATGCATAAATAATAAAAAGTGAAAATTAATAACTAACTTTGAATTAATAGCATGAAACTATGTAGATTTTAAAAGAAGTAAATTTATAATAATAAATCAAAATAAAATAACTTAAATATTTTTACATAACATACTAGGGAGATTTGAATGAAGTAGTGAATCCAAAGAGATTTGCTTAAAAGTCCTTAGCTTCCCATAAAATCTATGTATAAGAGCTCAAATTTATTAATGAATGAGTGTGAAGGAAAATTATTTTCTTCATTTTGTTATTTAAATATTTTACGTATTACTTTAGAAAATAATTTAAAAACTCTAAAAAAAACTACTTCATTCTATTTTTGGTTAATAACTCATTAAACTAAATTGAGTACAATAATAGATGCCTATCAAAAAATATTAATAATATCATTAACTAGTAACTATAAAGTGACACCATTATTCTATAGTGAGTATAGCAGTTCTCACTCTATTACCAACATGCAACAATATACAAATCTTTCCATTGTTTTTGCCAAACTTGTCAGCTGGAATTTAAAACATCCACAACTTTTATAAGAAAACAAGTCTAAGTTAATAATTCCACATTTATATTTATTTGTTTTGATAGATTAGTTTTTCTTTTTCTTGAAATAAATTTTCTATGTAATTGGATAAATTATTTCCATAAATATAAAAGATATATTTTTCTTTTTAATGAGTTATCTATTATAGACAAATTAACAATAATCTATATGTACATAAAATTATTTTATTATTCTTATAAACATGGCAATCACATACACATATAATAATATTATTGCATCAAATAGTTTAATATTTAATTCATCAAGATGTATATAATTTTATAAAACATATTTTTTGAAGATAAGAAAAGTCAATAACGTATTGATAGAACTCAACTTATCAACACCCAAACATTGAACATGTATTCGAAACAAACCCATAGCCACATGAAGAGGTATTGTAGATGTCATGTAAGGTGAGGGGATATGATACCATATTTTAGGTTATCATGAATCTTATGGTACCATGGGTATTGGGGACCAATTAAAATGCATACTATCATTGTTCATCATTTTTGTATATGGGTATATGCAATTGCTTGACTAGAATTGATATTGTGCGACTTCCCAAGAACTTTCTAGGAGCGAGCCAATAGTAGACATTATTTTTGTGATCTTTTTTTGAAGTCATGATACTTATGTCACTTAGATCTTGATGAAGTGATCCTTCATTTAATCTATTATCTTCTTATATGGTACCAACTTATCATCTTTTGTTTGATATTAATCAAGGACCTTCTTGGTAATCAATTGTGAATCACCAAATATTTGTAACATTGTGATATTCCATTCAAGTTATGTTTAGAGTCATGAGATGAGAGCCTCATACTCTTATATATTGTTGGTGTATTGGAATCTTAACTTGAAGGATTGAGGAATGTAATCACCTTGAGGGGTAACTGACAATATCCTTGTTCTAGATCCATTTAATGTGTAGGACCCATCAAACTCAAGTTTCTACAGAAGTTTTTCTTCTACCATATAAAGATATTCATCTGGAAATCCAATGACCAATGGATGGTCATCTCTATGGGTGCCTTGAACAGCTAATGAGATATGACTTTCCCTTTTACTTCTTTAAGATCTATATATTGGATATCAAAGTCACTAAGGAGCATGACCCATTTTTTTAGGCATCTTATAAGATCTATCCTTGAGAGCATGTATTTTAGTGGGTCAATTTGGGAGATGAGTTTTATTGTGTGACTAAGCATGTAATGACAAAGTAGCGAAGACCATTGGAAAGTATTCTTTTTCCACTAGGATATATTTGAGTTCATAGCCCACAAGGGTACAACTAATTTAATAGATTTCTCTTTCTTTATTGTTATTATCTAGTTGAGTTAAGAGTGTTCTTTGTATCATTAGTGTAGCTGATATTTACAATATTAAGGGTCTTCCTATGATTGGTGATACTATAATTGGTGGATTATCTAGGTACTTCTTGATCTTTTTGAAGCTTCATTGACATATATGACCCCATTTAAAGTTTTGATATTTCTTTAAAAAATGTGTGAACGGTTTGCAATTGTTTCCAAGTTGTGAAATGAATCTTCAACTAATTGTAACTTTTGTTGGAGGCTATGAAGTTGTCTTAATGTTCTAGGAGGAGGCATTTCCATGACAACTTTGATCTTTTTGGTTTGCAAATTTTTCCAAGTTGTGAAATAAATCTTTTAACTAGTTGTAACTTTCATTGGAGGCTATGAAGCTGTCTTAATGTTCTAGGAGGAGGCATTTCCATGAAAACTTTGACCTTTTTGGGGTCAATCTTTATATCTCTTTGTGATATGATTAATCCCCAAAATATTTCCTAATGTGACACCACAGATATACTTCTTTGGGTTCAACATGAGGTCATAGAGGTTAAAAATATCCTCCAAGTAATGAAAATAATCCAAACTATCAACTAAATTTTCCAAGATACAATCTACATAATCCTCAAGAATTATATATATTAGGTTATGGAAGCTAATAGTCATGGCTCTCTGATAGGTGGTATCATCATTCTTTAATCCAAAAGGCATCATGTTGTAGCAGAAGGTCCCTAATGGGGTTAAAAATCCTATCTTATGATAATGGTCTTCTTCTACAATCTGTTTCTAGCTATATCATGAGAATCTATTCATGAGAGATGACATCTCATGTCTTACTTTGAGGTCCAAAATAATGTCTATATTTCGTAATGAATATTCATCCTTAGAAAAATCCTTATTGACATCTCTAAAATTGGTGCAAATTTTCATATCACAAGATGGCTTGGTGACTAGTAGCATGTTCAAGATCCACTCTGAATAGTTAATGGGTCTGATGAATTTTTATTGAGCATTTTATCTAGTTCTTTTTTGAGTTACAATGCTACTTTAGGGTGCATCTTTCATAGTTACCTGTCTTAAAATGGATGTACTTGCATTTTAAGACATTTACCTCCTTCTTCATAATTCCTCTATGGACCATGGATATGCATGTGCTTGGTCTCCTTTTCTCTCCTCTTCTTCCATCTTTCCACCCTATTCTTTATGGCATCTACCCCTTCTTTCAATCACCAAAGATTTGATCTCCAGGACCAAGTTATTTAATTCAACCTAGTATAGACTAGGTTGACCTAGTTTGACCTAGTCCCTGGTAGTTTTGGAGCTCAAGGACCAAAAGGCCTCAAGTTTTTAATTAGTTTTTACTATTACCCAGATAGCTCATATTATTTTCCCACCCAAAAAATTATATATAAGGAGACTTGGAGGCTTCATTTTCATATACCATCTCATCCAATCTCAAGAATTTCATTCAAGATCTTGCACTCATGTAAAAAATTATGTCTTTTACATTCAAGGAGTTCAAGTGCTCAAGTTTTGAAAGAATTTAAGCAAGGGGGTTTATATCTAGTGTTGAAGGATCCTTTGTGAGCATTTCCTCTTCATGATCTAGCTTATTGTTGGCCATCAAGGAAGGAGATCTACATTGAAGCATTCATAATATTCTTCATTGATGTACTTTTATATCCATGGCATCATCATGGGATTATGGTAGATCTATTGCAAATAGTGGAGATACCCTAGATTCCTAATTCAAAATCTACTTTACATTTACATACAAAAGCCATGCAAACAAAGGTTTAAAGCAATGTGAATTGTAACATTTATCTTTTACATTTATATTTCTCAATTATAGTTAATTCCTTAATCTAGTTCCTGACCAAGACAAGCCCTCGTCAAACCCTCACATGAAGCCTTTCCTTTTTGTGTTGATTTGCAGGTTTGGAGAAAAAATGGTTAGAATTATGGAACCTACTATTCATGAGCTCTCTGGAGTTGTCAGTTGCAAATTTTTGGACAACATCAACCTCATTATAGTAGGTCTTCCTAAGTTAAGTCTCAGATTCTAAGGAGATTTTTGGGTTTTTTTCCTTTCGTCATTTCATTCCAAGATCCATTGACAAATATTTAGATACAATTCAAATCTTTGAGTTTTTGAGAAAAAATACATCTTCCTCTACACATTTCTAGGAAAGTTTTTTATATTTTATTTCCTTTCATATCTTTACCCTAGATTTATATTTTTATTAGGATAGTTGTCCTTAAATAACATCTAGATTCACTTTATTTAAGCATCTAGTTCAATTTAACATTCACATTATCCTATTAAGGGCCAAAGAGAGTACATTTTCTTGTATTGCATTACTCTTTATAACTCAAATTTAGTATTAGCTCCCTTCTTCCTTTTGGTCCTAGCTAATCTAATTTGGATCACAAGTAAAATCTTATTTAGAAATTTTCCTCTTTCCCTCACACATATATATTAATGTACTACTGACCCCATTAAGTGGAGGCCTACATCTTATTAAAATGCTTTGATTTATCACTAACCATTTTTTTGAGCCTAATGAGTTCTTTCTTTTTTTATTTTGGAGTTAAACCCTATAATCTCTCTCCTTACTCTCTTTCATAGACTTAGATTTGGCTATCTTGTGTGTGGTTATATCTCTCTTTTATTATTTTTATTAAATTTGCATGGTCATATATTATTAGGGTTTCTTTTTATGATCTCTTTTATGAGCTTGATTACACAATACCAAACCTATAGCATTCCCATGAGGCAAAGCTGTAGACGTGTGGGCTCCTTTGATCATGATTCCTCTTTTCTTCTAAGAATTCATAATGATTCTCATATATTTACTCATGATCTTAATCCTATAATGGAGCATAGCTCTTCTCACTCATCCCTTGATGATGACAACAATGCTCTAAGATTTCATCCTTCACAAGTTGATAATCTTTCTATCGAATTAGATAAATTCAAAACTTGGCTTGCCTAAGAAAATCAAAATCTTGATAGCATTGTTGTTGTTGAATCTCTTAAGAATCTTATTAATAATGATGAAAATAATCTTTCTATCTTGCATGGTACATCTCACCTTATTAATACTCATTCTAAGTCTTTGATGAAATGTGCTCAAGAGATGGGATATCCTCCTCTTTCCACCACCATTGAACCTTCAATCCTAATTTCTACCACTCTTTCTAGCATACCTACATGTGCTTCACCTCTTATGAATATTTCTACCCAAGTGTCCACTCCTTTAAGTGTTGGTGTTCCTAGTCTTTTACTTCCTATGAGTGTCCCTTCTACTTCCATTCCTTCTTTATTACTATTGTCAGAAAAGCTTGCACCTTTTCCTAAAGTTTTTACCTAAAGGTAACCTTGTGAAACATGGAAACAATCTCCAAACTATGGGACTTGAATTGTGAGATTGAGTCTTTGGAGAAGTCTGACTTCCTTACTATTAGGATGTACCTATCTAGTCTTTGAGAGTAATAGGGAGAAGGAATGAATAAAATCAAACTACCTAGTCTATTCTAAAGGGGTGATGCACCAAAATAGTTGTTCAACCTTATATCTACCTAAGAATTCATAGTTCACCAACATGATCTCAAAGCATATAGGTTCAATCATTTCTTAATCCAACAACCACATGTAAATTCAAAAATAGAAAAATGCTACAAGGAAAAAGACTTCACTCTATATCATTCAAATCTCCAAATAGATACAATCATACAGTTGGAGAACAATGATAGTACATTAACAAGAGTCAAGAAGGTATTGCACAATATATTAATGGATGAAAGAAATACAATAGAGAATTATGATAGATTAGAGGCACAAAAAATAATAATAATAAGGTATGCTATACAATGCTATAGAATCAGAGAAAAATTAACCCTTGGGACCATTATAAAACATGATTTTATAGTTCAAGCATAAAAAAAGAAGCCAATTTCAACCACTAAAATTAAAGTTGTAGAGAACAATCACTATAAATCTAAAAGAGAAACTAATCTTGGTACAAACCCAGATGCAAGAAATCATATATTTCATAGAGCCTTAAGAAGATAGTAGAAATGATGGCCATAAATGCCTAACTAGATAAATGGATAACTAGGTGATGAGTGTGTGCTACTTTTCATTTACTAGGCATGGAGACCCTTGAAGGTGGTTGCAGACAATCAAAAGATCTAATCTGCCATTAAAGAGATGCTTCTTCCATTTTTGCTCAGCACACCAAGTCAGTTAAAATCATCAAGTCAAACATAGTTAGACCCCATGCTATACCTTCCTTATAATCTCATTGGTCGAAATATCCTTTTATTTTTTAACCTGGACAAGTGGAAAACCATTATATTATGGTCAACAATGGGACCTATAATCTTACAATCTTTAAATGAAGTCAAAACCCTCATATCATCTTATCTTGTAACCTTTATGATCTTATGATCATTCATATTTTGTAGCTCATCAATCCCTCTTTTTAATTTCCTTATGATCCTTTAATAGTAGCAAGCCATGCAATTAGATGACAACACAAAGACACAATAACACTCTAGCATAGGGTCGTAGGACCATCAATCCTCCCCTACAATGTTATAGGTGTAGTTAATTGACCTTATGATCTTACGATCATAGTCTATTGCAACATCGATAGTAGCAACCATAACCCTTGTGATCTTAGGATCACTGTCAACTGTACTAGCTCATTGCCATGATACCAATTCTAGTCTATTTAAATCAATGCTAAAGACCTATTTCATTAGGCAAATTCTTGTTCTGACTTGCAACTTGACTTAATTGTCAGATGTAGAAAACCTAAATCTACATTCATTATATCTTCTTATTTAATCTCTATTGTACCTACTCACATTAGTCGCCTTAAACCTATTTGATTTATTTATAATTTAAATTGAAGTATTTATACTTTATTAAATTAAATTATTTCCTAAGGATAATGTACTATGGGATTAAATTTATTTAATTTAATGAATATGCCTATCTTAATTAATTAAATAGAATTATTTAATTAAAAGGGAAAGGTATTTCTAATTAATTAAATGAAATTATTTAATTAAATAAAAGGCTATTTTTAATTAATTAAGCAAAGTTATTTAATTAAAAAGGGATTAATTCCTAAATTAATTAAATAAAGTTACTTGATTAAACAAGAAAGTACCTCTAATTAATTAAATGAGATTATTTAATTAATGAGAAAATATATTTATGAGAGCATATCTCATTTTATTAAATTAAATATCTATTCAAAATCTCTCTTTAGTTCATAAAGGAAAATTCCTAGCTCACTAATGATCAAATTAGAAATGAGTCAGATCACTCACTCTGACACTAAAGTCTATCTGAGTTGACTGACTCTTACACTCAGATCTGAGCTAGTTAACTCCCTTTGATTTGGGAATCTTCCTTTATGACTGAACTTCATCTTCAATCCTAGCCGTTGATTGAAATTGATCTCAACTATCAAAGGTTTTCAGTTAAGTATATTTAAGAGACCCTCATCTCTTCATTTTGGGAGAGAATGGACTTTTCTATCGAATTGCTATCAAATTGAGTACTCACCTTATTTTCTAATTTCCACGTTGCTATCATTTTAGATTATCATCTAGCTTAATAATGCATACATCTAATTTAATTTATTTAATTGCTTAATAGAATAAATTGAATCTCTCATATAGAATAACTTGCACATTCATTTAGACTAGCATCTAATTTTCAAATTCTTCATTCTTAGAGGGTTTGGTTGCCTACACCTCAAATTTGAGGACATTAATTAGGCAAAATATCTTTAGATAGAAGACAACAGGTCAGCTTGTTGGATGATTTTTCAGATGGACAATCCAATGTTCATTCCGGGATGAATCCTCAAATAAAGACCATGTTGAAGTGTGTATGTGAAGTGTAAGGCCACATTTTGCATATACATTTCTAGTGCCCACCATCAGGCTGAGAAATCAATTTTTTGGCCTCATTTTTTTTGTTTTGCATCTTTTGTTTATATCTTGTTTTGTAGGTTTGATTTGTTGCAGGTTTGGATACACTTCGAGAAGACATTCGACAGTCATGAGCATTTGAGAAACCTCTTCCTCTTCTCCATCTTAATCTTCTTCTATTTCTCATCATCATCTTCTTCTTTTTCATTTCTAAAGTAAAACCAAAATTTGATCAAAATTCTTTTTTTTGTAATCACTTTTATGATTTTTCATAAAAATCATAAAAAGTAGACCAAATTGATGAATTTTGGTCTAAATTTCTTACTAAAGGTTTTACACAAGAGGAAAATATCACATGGAAAATTTCATAGCTTTTTTATTAAAGATCTATTTTATATATTGTTTTTGATGATTTTGTCATATGAAAATTATTAGAGCATGAAAAATAATGTATTTTGATCTTAATTTTTTTTTGTAGGTTTGGAAATATGACTGGCAGAAACGGTAAAAAGTGCAGATTTTTTGGATCAAAATTGTATTTTTAGTAATTCATTAATGGGTTTTTCGTTAAAAAAATAATTTACACACCAAATCATCGAATTAAAATCTAAATTTTTTACTAAAAGTTTAGGATGATGTCCAGATACCATAATAAAAAATTTAGAGTTTTCATATTTAAAATATATTTTTATTAATTCTTTTATGGTTTTCCATAAAAAAAATTAATTTATGAGATAAATCTCAACATTTTGATCTAAAATTTTTATTGCCAATTTGGAACATTTTCGATAGCTCATTGTAAAAATTTAAGATTTTTATGATTAGAAATTCGTTTTAAATCTTATCTTTAAATTTTTTCATAAAAACATTAATTCATGGTGCAAATCCTTGAGTTTTAATCAAACTTTTTTATTGCAGGTATGTGGAAAGCGAAAATGAAGGACATGGGAGGATTTTAAATTAGAAAAGAATGAACTTGAATGATTAACCATTTGTCTTTTAATGCATGTTGCAATTAAATTTAAAATCCAAACACACTCTTGAATGCCTTGAAATCTAAAAAAATCAAATTCAATCTTGAGTTCCTTAATAAATTGACAAATTTTTCTTTTGAATGAATGCACTAAAAACTCAATCTTGAATATCATGGATTAAAATTTGCATGTCTTTCATTGGAATTAATGCTAAAACACACTCTTGAGTGCTTAAGGATCAAAGAACCATTGCAATGAAGTATTTGGATTTTGGTGCTTAAAATGAATACATTCAATCTTGAATGCATACAGTAATTGACTCTTTTTTCTATCAATTTCTTATGTTTATGATGCTCGATTTACTTTTTTTGTCAAACTCTCGACTTATTATGTTGGTGATGTTGTAAGTTGGAAAGAATCTTGCATGCTAAACACGAGTGTCTTCAAGAGTAGATTACAAAATCTAAAGATTCATTGGGAAAGAAAAAGTTTCTTTTAAGCACCAAGGCCACTTACGTATTCACTCCTCTCACACCTTTGGGTGATCTTGAGTGCACAAGAAATAAGTGGACTTGTTTTATTTTTTTAGGAGACTTGCTTGGGGATTTCATCACCCCTTGGGACAACCTCAACTCTCGTGTTTTGGTGGAGTATAAATATTGGGAGGTGCATCGAAAGACACCTCTCTTGGAAGTATAATCTTGTCACTCTTGGCTAAGCCCTAAAGAACTTTATACCTTTGGGAAGTGAAGGTGGACATTTGGGTTACCATCTCCTCTTGGCTGTGTGGCATTATTTTCTTTCATCTACAGATTTGGGCCTCACATACCTTGTGTATATCGAGGACACCTTATATTTGATCTTAATATCCTTGTTGAAAGCCTTGATAGGATTGTTGATGTGTTTGGTGTGCTTGAGTACTCAAAGTCCAAAATCTACATAGAGATGAAATTTTAAGTGTGGTCTTAGTCTAAACCTATCAAAGTTTTTCTACCTATGACTATTGCAACTAAGGGTGGAAGAGATTTTTTTTGCTTCACATAAACCTAGGACATCGCAATGGCTAACAACAAATGCACCAAACCCAATATTCCGTGTGAGGAAGAAAAGCTACTTATTGCAAACATGAAGCAAAAAATCCAATCAATGATTGCTAAACTTCAAAGAATGAAGGAGGAAGATGAAACATCATCAAACAAATTCTCCTTGAGAGAAACTTTCTCTTCCTCCTATGACAACCAAAAATCACATTCTTGTGATCTTGAATCCAAAACATCTGAGAACACCTCACATACACCCAAGAAATCTAGAAATATCTTTGAAGAAAAACCTTGGGAACCTAAACCAAAGCATGATTTCACCCCTTTGGGAAGATCTTATGAATAAACTTTGGATGAACTTCTTCAAAAGAAACTCATTGTGTTACCTAGGGTCACTTTGGTAGGAGTTTCCTTTATGAGTAACTATTGTGCTTATCATAGACATAATTTACATAAAACTTCACATTGTAAGGAGCTAAAAAACAAGATCCAAGATCTCTTTGATAATGACATAATTCAAAAATCTAAGCTCTCAACTACTAAAGATTCTACTCTAAAGAAGGATCAACCTAATGAAACCATGTCTAGTAATGGTTCAAACACAACTTCTACTTCTTCCAACATACATCCACCTTCTAAATTGTCCAATATTTCTAACACATATTCACCAAAAGAAGAACTTGCTACTCCCTTTATTGACTATCTGTACCCTCAAGGACTGCCTTTGAAAGAACCTCAAGCCAATAGATACTGGATTGCAAGTCTTTTCAGCACCTTCACAGATAATACTTCTTCATACCTTGCTATGCCTATGAAGTCCACTCCAAGTAATTTTCCTTCTAAATTTCAAGAGCCTATTATGCAGACTCCAGAAATAGATTTGAATACAGATTCAGATACTCCCTCATCCTTGGAATTGGTTTCATGTCAAGAGGACAACTTACATGATGAAGAAACAATTGTTGATCAAGACCAAGATTCATTCATCCCCTTTCAAATCTTCCAAGATCTCATGCAAACATCTCAAGAGTCACATAGTCCTCCATCTCCCATGCCATGCACCTCTACTAAGCAAGATCAAGATATTTCTTCCACCATCCCTAAGGAGATTATTAAAGACCAAGAGAAGGATACTTTTCCTGTACTACCTAAAATTCCTTTTGAAGAGAAAAGTGTTCCCTCACCCCCTTGTTCTACCTCACTAAATTCACTTCAAAGCTATGCTCAAGCTTTAAATACTCTTGCCAAAGGTATTACTCCTATAACAATTACTCATAAATCTATTGATAGCTTTGGTCATGTTGCTCACTCTAAAAATGTTGATATCCCTACTCATGGTCCATCCACATCTTCTAAATCTATCCTTAGTCCCTACCCATCTAAGCTAAAACCTTCAAGTCTTCCATCCATATTGGGACCTTATGTTCCTCTATCTCCTACTTCCACTCTTAGCCCATTACATGTTCCTCCTACCCTACCCCAAGATCAACAAAGATACACATACTTGAACTCTTCACATCCACCTTTCCATATAAACTAGTCATATTGGCCTCATTCATCCATAAATCCCAAGTCCTTTGGAAGCAATTTGGATGATCAAGTCAAACACAAGTCCATGAATCCATCCTCAAAAATTCACTATGTCTCCTCTAATCGACATGTGAATGTCAAGAAGGAAAATGTGCAAAAGAGACTGCAAAGGTCCACTATTCAAAGAGCTCAACCAAGGAAAGTGTGGGTTCTTAAATTTGTTATTGAAGAAATGCATTCCAAAGCATCTATTGAAAAATCAAAAGCTATATGGATTCCAAAGTCTCTTTTGAAGGACTTGAATATTGAAAACAAATCAAAGTTGACATTCAAGCTTCCAAAGGCTTTCACTCCATCTTCTTCCTAACATCTTCCTAAAAAGGTTTCAAAGCCTTCCACTCCATCTCCCTCCAAAATTACTCTACCACCTCAAACTATTTCATCCATATTTCCTCCATTGTTTCACTACCCTTCAAGGTGTGTGTCAATGTTGATCTTTCCCACTTTTTCTTCTACCCTTGCACATCCCTTTCAATACCCTATCCACTCCACCTTCTATCCTCCCCCTTTTATCCTTCCATCCCATTTATCTCATCCATAGCCTAAAACCTTATCCTCCATATATCTTCTCTACTATCTCCCCTCCATTACCTTATCAACATATTTGAGTGTACCTTGCTATAGCCTTGGCTTATCATAGCCTATCTTTCTTATAGGCATACGATATAACTTGAGAAAGGCTTGAATTCTTTCCAAAAACTCTAAAAATCCAAAAAAAAAAAGAAAAAAAGAAAAAAGTGCCTCGGTGAAAACTTGGAAACAGGCACCTTGGTAACAAAAGTAAAGATAAATAAATTTGTCCTATGGTAAAAACCACTTCTTATGGCACCTTGGACAAGTACCATGATGAAAACCTGGTAAATAGGTGTCATGTGTAATTCTTCCATCCACTAAATCCTATCATGATCTTTCTTATCCTTCAGATGTCCTCATCTCAAGTCATTCACTCATAACCTCCATAACAAAATTTTCTATCCTACTCAATTAACCCTTTGTTCTTGATCAACGAAAGAAAGAAGAAAACTTAGTTCTTAGCAATCTCTTGACATGGTCATTCTCTTGGATTACTTACATGATACCCTTCATTACACCATGAGCTTATATTGTTATATCCTTTTCCCTAGCTTGGGTAATCTTGTGAAGGCTTTCCTTGTGGGTAACATTCACCACTTCATACTCCTTACCTATCCATCTCCACTTATCCACTAGCTTGCTACTACTTCTTGTCCAACACCTTACTAGACACTGGAGCAAAATCAAGGTAATCTTGCTTGAGAGCTAGTAATCTTTGAAAAAGTTCTAAAATTTGAAAATTCCTAAAAAAATCCTAAAAATCAGAAAAAGTCCTAAAAAAATTGTTACCCTGGTGAAAACCTAGCAATAGGCACCTTGGTAACACCAAAAAAGGTGAAAAATCAAAAAAATACAAAAAAAAATTAAAAAGAGAAAAATACAAAAAAATTGAAAAACAAAAAAACGTGTCATTGGTGAAAACCTAGAAATGGGCATCATGGTAGCAAAAAAAGAGAAATTTTTACCAAGAAGGTGAAAACCTAGTAAATAGGTGGCTATTGTTCCCAATGCTCCATCTTGTAGTGCATCTTTAGGCTATTCTGTATAGTTGCTTTCATGTTTTCACTTTCCTACTTTGGTTTCCTACTTTCGCTCATGTATCCATGGATTGAGTCTTCTTATAGCTCGAGGGAATTCCCCTTTAGTGTCACTCTTTTTGGAGATTGTCTTCATGGAATCTTCTTTGGGATAGTCACCAGTGGTCCTCACTCCATCTGTGTACTATCCCTAGTGTCACTCTTTCTAAGATTCTCCTCATAGAATCTCCTTTGCGACAGTCATGAGTGGTCCTCACTGCGTCTACCTACTATCGCTAGTGTCACTCTTTTTGAGATTCTCCTCATAGAATCTCCCTCACAATAGTCACCAATGATCCTCACTATTTCTGTCTACTATCACCAGTGTCCCTTGCTTTCAAAGATTCTCCTCATAGAATCTCTTTTGCAATAGTCACCAATTGTTCTGGCTGTGTCCTCCTAATGTTGCTTGTGTCATGTCTCCAGATTCCTTTATGAAAGATCTCTCTTGCATCATTCACCAGTCATCCTGGCTATGTCCATCAATTTTTGCTTAGCCCTCTTTAGGTTCTTCATCTCAAATTTTCCTCTTTGACCTCAGTCACTAGTCATTCTAACTATGTCTGCCTACTGTTGTCACCCTACTGAAGAGATTTCTTTCAAATATGTTCTGGACACTAACACTTGACATCAATTCCAAAAACATTGAACTCAAAAATGACATACTTTTTTGGATATGCTGAGCATTTTCTTTGTTTCCTTTATTTTTTTTTATCATATTTCCTCGAGAAACTTGATGATGTCATCTTTGACTAGAGAAGTAATGATTGGGGGCATGATCTTTTCTTTATTTTTTTGTCTCTGGTTTAGTTCCAATAAGTTGATCTATTCCTATCAAAAGGGGTGTCCACTATAAGAGCCTCCATCTTGTATTGGATGGCTGGGTGTACCTCAAATCCTTTTATTCGAATACACTAATTACGTTGGTTCTTCTCCTTGTTTGGTTGAGTGAACTCTTCATGCTACACTAAATATTGATACTCGTCCTACTAAGTGAATGTACGGGTCACTATGAGTATATCTAGCACACTTCTGTCTCAGGTTATGAATGAAAAGGGTCATTGTAGATAGAATAAATACTAAATACTTAGCATAAGATGGATCTCCCATGTGTTTGGTGTGTCTATTATGCAAGAAACATTCAATTCATCCTAGTGTTTATGCTTTGATGATTATGTTAACTTGCTACATTAAAAGGGACAAATGTTCTGGTCATTCTAACTTCTTGTGCCTCAAATGCTTACATTCAATCCTGAAAAACCAATAACATATCTTATATTCATATTTCCATGATTGCAATGTCAGTGAAAATTTTATAACATACAAGCTTTGTTCTATGTCCAGTGATGATAAATTTTTGAGGCTCGGTAACTAGACCTAGGGTTGCATTTCACATAGTCTTGCATTACATACTTCACTTGCATGCGCATGCAATTCGATTGTGATTCTATTCCTACCCTTTATGATGAAGGATTGGGGGCATCTCCACATGTATCAGGGTTCTCCATGGCTGCACAAGCATTTGATCCATTGATTCATGTTCCTTGATGAAGTACCTATCATTGTCAAACAACAAACATAAAAAACTACATGAGATGTCAGTCAATTTCCATAGGCATTGCATCTATATACTCATAATATCTACTCTACATGCTCATAATCACATCACATCACATCAAAATACATATGCATTCATATCAAAGTACAACATGTATCTCATCATCATGATGTCTACATCTCATGTACATCAAAGTAAAGAAAAATAGACAATGACATGTACACAAGGATACTTGGCTCAAGATCCTGTATATATATATATATATATATATCTATATATATATATATGTATATATATATGTATGTATATATATATATGTATATATATATATGTATATATATACATATATGTATATATATACATATATATATATATATATATATATCAGTACAAAAAAATGGATCAGTACAAAAAATGGGCACTACTCAAGCACAATCAATTAGAAATGATACACGTGGTGCTGGCACACCAGTCAATACATAGCCAGAGATCAAAATCAGAGTCAAGAATAGAGCATCTAACTTTGTCCTATACCCTTGCCTCTAGGAGGAGTAGGAGTACTAGGTAGCGAAGGCAGTAGTGGCATATCTAGTCTAGTAGGAGGTTGTGTGCCTCCAGACTCTCACACATACTAAGAAAAGTGTTGAACCTAAAGTTTCTCATCTAGTACTACACTCGTATATGCAACATAATAGTAACCTTCCCGAGCTGACTAAAAGTAGATCTCATCTTGCACTAGCTCAAATCTCTGCTCTACAGTCTTGGTGCACTCTCTCCATCTATCTATCTTCTACTATCTTTCCACCAACTACGCAGCCCAAACTGCCACTGAAATCTGTAACTCTCCCAACTGTCAGGAGGCCTAGTAAATTTTCTCTCAGTAGTGTCGTACTGTGTCCTATGTTCTAGTAGTAGGCTGATCCAACATATCCTCATTGAGCATCTTAGGTGCCTGCTAGTGTGGTAGTGCCTACTACTATGGTGGCACCTCTTGCTGTGGGGCCTCCTCCTCTATCCTCTGCCACCACCATTGACCATGTCCTATCCCACTACCCTCGACACTTGTGTTAGATCCCATCTGACATGGGGGAATCTATATCTACTATAACTAGTGCCAGGCTTGTGGTTGCACCTGTGGCTACACCTATGGCTATGGATGTGCCTATTTTTGCTCAAGCACCTACTGTTGTACCTATCCTACCATCCCCAATGGATCTATAAAGCATGGGAATGGATGTCTGATCAAAAATGCCTAATACATAGGTGTCATCCCTGCATCTACTACCTCTGGCAAGTAGTCCCATTGAACTACAGCTAAGCTATGAATATCTATCATGGACTGCCCTGAATCCATCTGTGGTGGCCAAACCCACTCAACATTCTTTTGCAACCTGGCATAGGCATAGTACTTAGGAGAAATGTCTTGTGGTTGGCCATACTACTACCACACTCATGAAATCATAAATCTCTCTATAACTAATGTGGTCCTGCCCACCAAAGGTTGAGAACTAAACATCCATGGTAGCTCTCTAGGGGCATCATCCCAGTCCTTTGTCTCTCGCTAGGGTCTCCATACAATAAAGACCAGGTCATCAAGATGTGTCCTCTAGTGCTCAATCTTACCCAGGTGGACTTGGGTAATGTGCCCTTGATATCTAAATATATAGGGCTCCATGGGCTCTTGGTCATCCTCATAAATGGGCCTGCATACGAGAAGGTGTTCCCTTTCCCATATCTGTAAGACATACACTCCAATTGCCATCATCTTGCTCTCATGGAAGACTACCTCATGCATCTCATGAAAAAGGTGGGCCAACATGCACTCACCCCACCCAAAGATCTCAGTTGCCTCCAACATCCGGTGGAGCATGACTCCCCACCCACACTCCGAACCATGTTGTCCTCTATTAGGACATAGGAAATAGCTCAAAAATATAGCTAGCACAGATGCCAGCCTGTGCATCAGTCCATAGGTGTGTGTCAACTCATCCTAGCTGATGGCCCAACCCCTTAGTATCTCTCTTTGAAACACAATGGATAGTGCCTCTATCCTTGCTGGAGGCACTGTATCATAAATGACTTGGGCACTGTGAAATGGGATCCTCAGTATCCTCCATATATCCTCAGGGGTGATTGTCATCTTACCCACCGACAAATGAAAAGTGTTCGTCTTTGAATGGAAATGCTCCACCAAAGTAGTAAGAAGGTCATGATTCACCATCATGGCTGAAATTTGGCACAAAGAAGATAAACCCAACCGCTCAATATGTGCTAGGTCAGTAGCATCGAGACTCTTGAGTAACATGTTGTAAGGTGGGTAGTGTGATCTAAATGCAACATCACCAAAGATCTCCTCCATGCACAACAAAAATGACAAACAAAACAATCAATATCAAGTCAAACCGATACACCAAAAAAAATTAAAATGCAATTTTTTAGCACAAAAGTGAAACTTTTAAACATGACTTTCATGAGATTTCACACAAAGTTCGTGAAATCTCACACGAAGTTCTCAAAGTATCACATGAAGATATTCGATCTTGGACAAAGAATCTCATCATCACATGAGAAAATATTTTCATGCACCAGAAATGAATTGCATCTGTGCAAAGAACAAGATTCTTCGTGTGAGAGATGAGTGCCTCCCATGCGAAGATTCTCCCTCCTGTGCATGAAGAAACAACACACCCTATTTCTTCACGTGAAGAAAGAATATCTTCACATGAAAAATGATAAGTTTTGCGTGAAGAACTATTGGACCTCCTAAAAACATGCTAATAAATGCAATAAATGACCTAGAAATGCATGAAAGCAAAAGTACAAAGGTAGGGAATCTTTGACTCACTGGTGGTCTGTAGTCTGCTGGCCGACTGTGACATCTAGAGCACTCAAATTGATGATATCTCACATTAACTACCATATCTCTCTCAAAGCTCAAAATCACTAGAAGACAAAAGCACAAATGATTTTGAAAATGACACCTTGGACCCTTATATAGGGGTTGACCTAATTTTTGAAAGTGCTCAGATTTGTGCAAAAATCACCCCTTGGCTAATTGGACCATTCTGGATCCATTTTCGAGACCAAATTCACAATCTAACACACCCAAATGCCTCAAAAATGTATTTTAAAGTTTTGGGGACTGATGCGATCCAACGCTTGTGCAATCTGAATTTATCTGATATCTTGGGATTCCTGAAATCCTTTCAATCCTCAATTCTTCATATTTTCCAAATTGATTTTGAAAACCTTCAACTCAAATCAACTTTTCTTAATTCTAGTAAACTAATGGTTAAACTTGGTCTTCTAAACCTCAGAAGCACTCTAAACTGATTCTGAATAATCTTCTGTTCATTCTGATCTATGCCATATTCTACTAAATCTTGGATTTCTCCAATATCTCTTTATTCTACCTACATCATATTTTTGGTGTGTCATCTTTCAATTTTGCTCCCGAGGGGGCAAGATGATTACATCATTGAATTGAATTTGAACTCAATCTGAATACTTATTGCTTGGGGCATCTCATTCCCATCTTATGTCCTCATCATTTAGGGCATCTCACCACTAGGGGCATCTTGTTTTCCCCTTTTTGGTATCTTTTTCATCTATTTCATCTGGTCATTAGTTGATTGCAGGTAACAAGACAATCTAAATCTTGACTCTTGAGGATCAAGCCTCATTCTGGTGATGATTCTATGACTCATAATTCAATTTTGGACCTTATCAAATCAGGTATCTAGACGTTCTATCTGGATCCTTGAAGGTTAAGCCTTGTTCTAGAGATAATCTTCTAAATGCTTTCAATCTTAGGTATCTAGATGTTCTATCTGAATCCTTAAAGATTAAGCTTCATTCTAGAGGTAGTCTTTTAAATGCTTATCAATTTCTAGGTATCTAGGTGTTCTATCTTGATCCTTAAAGATTAATCTTAGTTTTGGAGATAGTCTTTTAAATTCTTATCAATTTTAGGTATCTAGGTGTTCTATCTAGATCCTTAAAGATTAAGCTCTGTTCTAGAGATACTCTTTTAAATGCTTATCAATTTCAAGTATCTAGGTGTTCTATTTGGATTCTTAAAAATTAAGCTCTGTTTTGGAGATAGTCTTTTAAATGCTTATCAATTTTAGGTATCTAGGTGTTCTATCTAGATCCTTAAATATTAAGCTCCATTCTAGGGATAATCTTTTAAATTCTATCAATCTTGAGTATCTAGACATTCTATTTGGATCCTTAAAGGTTAAACTTTTTTCTGAAAGAAACCTTTAAAATTCTTATCAATCTTAGGTATCTAGGCACTCTGCTTGGATACCTTAGGATCAAGCTCCATTCTGGAGATGGTTTTTAAAAGCTTATCAATTGGTCTCTGTATCATCAATTTCAGAACCAATCTCATTTCTTAATCTATGCATCATACTTTCTAATTTTGTTTGAATTGAACATGCTACTCACACATTCATTCAAAGTGGGGCAAAATGTAATACCCCAAAATTGGCTCATTGCCATGATACCAATTCTGGTCTATCTAGATCAATGCTAAAGACCTATTTCATTAGGCAAATTCTTGTTCTGACTAGCTACTTGACTTAATTGTCAAATGCAGAAAACCTAAATCTGCATTCAATATATCTTCCTATTTAATCTCTATGGTACCTACTCACATTAGTCGCCTTAAACCTATTTGATTTAATTATAATTTAAATTGAAGTATTTATACTTTATTAAATTAAATTATTTCCTAAGGCTAATGTACTATGGGATTAAATTTATTTAATTTAATGAATACACCTATCTTAATTAATTAAATAGAATTATTTAATTAAAAGGGAAAGGTATTTCTAATTAATTAAACAAAATTATTTAATTAAATAGAAGGCTATTTTTAATTAATTAAGCAAAGTTATTTAATTAAATAGGGAGTAATTCCTAAATTAATTAAATAAAGTTACTTGATTAAACAAGAAAGTGCCTCTAATTAATTAAATAAGATTATTTAATTAATAAGAAAATATATTTATGAGAGCATATCTCATTTTATTAAATTAAATATCTATTCAAAATCTCTCTTCAGTTCATAAAGGAAAATTCCTAGTTCACTATTGATCAAATTAGAAATGACTCAGATCACTCACTCTGACACTAAAGTCTATCTAAGTTGATTGACTCTTAGACTCAGATCTGAGCTAGTTAACTTCCTTTGATTTTGGAATCTTCCTTTATGACTGAACTTCATCTTCAATCCTGACCATTGATTGAAATTGATCTCAACTATTAGAGGTTTTTAGGTAAGTCTATTTAAGAGACCCTCATCTCTTCATTTTGGGAGAGAATGGACTTTTCTATTGAATTGCTGTCGAATTGAGTACTCACATTATTTTCTAATTTCCACATTGCTATCATTTTAGATTATCATCTAACTTAATAATGCATACATCTAGTTTAATTTATTTTATTGCTTAATAGAATAAATTGCATCTCTCATATAGAATAACTTGCACATTCATTTAGACTAGCATTTAATTTTCAAATCCTTCATTCTTAGAGGGTTCAGTTGCCTACACCTCAAATCTGAGGACATTAATTAGGCAAAATCCCTTTAGATAGAAGGGAACAGGTTGGCTTGTTGGAAGATTTTTGGATGGACAATCCAATGTTCATTATGGGATGAATCCTCAAATAAAGACCATGTTGAAGTGTGTGTGTGAAGTGTAAGGCCACATTTCACATATACATCAACTAGCCCTCTATTGTGACTTTAGTAGTTAGCTCCTTTACATCTACAATCTCACAAACATTGGTTTATCATGAGATCAGAACCCTTTCGGCTTGCCCTTTTTGATGGAAGATTTGTTGATTGAACCCTCTACCTTTTCATTCGATGGGAAATTTCTTCAAGATTGTCACCTTTACCTTTTAACTCTATTGCAATCTTATGATCATATGACAACATGACCAACACTCTACCCATAGCATCGAAAGCTCTTTGACTTGGCCTTGAGATCTTATGAATAATGGTTCATCATAAGATTAGAACATCTCTTGATCTTCTTTATCGATGGAGCTTCTCAAATGAATCATTTGATCTCTATCTAATGCATTGACCCTTTCAAAAGCTAGTCCCTGCAATCTTAAAAAAATGGGAACTAGAGAACTAGACCCACCTAGACACATGACAAATTATTGCTATGTTTCCACATATATCCCTTGTGCAACTTCTCATAACAACATAATGATAATCATTGATCATCTAGAATCTGATGGTTAGGATCAATAGAAGACTTTTCCATCGTATGCTTCCCATGATTTTATGACACACACCATCCTCGTAGCATAAGAAGATTGAAAATTTGGCCTTGTGATCATGCAATAAATCCCTTTTTCATAAAATTGTGGCATTATGAACTTTTTTGTTTGGTTTCTACAATCCTATGATGTGACGATGTCATGACAACATGAACTTTCTATCAAACACACATCGTAACATCTTGCCACTATTTAGCCTACCCATTGATCTCATGATACATAGTTTATCATAGCATCGCAAAAATTTACCCTTGCACCCAAAATCTTATGACTATGGTTAGGTTAACCATGTTGTGCCATTGGTGGTTTAAAATCTTACCCTTGAGATCTTACAATTGATTGTACATTGTAAGATTGGAACTTTGTGGCATCGAGACACTTCATCTATTGTGGCATCTCAAAGTTGATCATCTCCTACTTTATGATCCTATGATCATTGACTACCATAACATTGGGAAAGGCTTTTCTCCAACTCATGATCTCTTGATAGTTGCAATGTGAAAAAAGCCCAACCATACAACAAAACCTTGCATAGTAGCATCATACCCCAACTCAATTCATTTGATGATCTTATGGTCACAAATGCCCATTGTGAGATCATAACCATACCACCCTTGTCACAACATCAAGACTTAAAACATGCAACCAATTTAAGACTTAAAAAGTAAAACATAACATAAGGTTTTATATATCCTTATGCATTATTTGAATTTTTTGAAAAGATACGACTATTGGGGGGTTGCTAGACATTTGAAATCAATTTTTTGGGAGGAGGGAAACTTTGGCTAATGATAACCTTCATTTAATGTAGTTCCTTTTACTTATTCAAACCCTTTTCCTCTTCCTTCTAATCCTCCACCAACATGCTTACATATTCATTCCTCTTATTATACATTTCCTAATCTATCTAACATACCTATGCCCACTAGCATTTTCTTTGATCCTACCAGTAGTACATTGTTTCAAACTATCACTACTTTAGAATAACAACTTGCTTAATTAAATCAATCTAAGTACAATATTTCTACATATGATGTTGATAATCCCATTTTCCTAGATATCCTTCATGATAATATCACACAAAATATTGAGGCACCTCATGTTGACACTTATAATGGTAAGGAAGATCTTGTAATTCTTCTTTTAAAAATTTCCAAACTACATGTAGTAATTTTTTTTTCTCATTACTATAGGCTTATGGCTAAGTTGTTCCCACACAATTTTAGGGATAGAGACTTGCAATGGTATTTATCTCTACCTCCTTATTCATTTGATTTTTTTCAAACTCTTGCTAATGCTTTCATTCAATAGTTTCAAAATGATATTGGTCCTTTAATTTCTTCAATAAATTTAATGCATTATAAGAAAAATGTTAAAGAGAAAGTTACTAAATTTAATAGTAGATTTAAACATTTTCATGCTTAGATTTCTTATCTTACGCCTAATCATGATATTCAATATATCTTTATTTCATATTTACAAAAAGACATTACAGATATAATTCTCCTAATTTAGTATATCTCCTTTTCACATTTATGCATAGTTCTTCACCATTATCAGTTATAAGTGAGTCAAATCGAGAGCTCTACTTTGATGGCTCCTACTTTTACTGATAAGAGTGATGCTATTGAAAATTAAAAGAAGTTTTCTAAACCTAACAGTTTCATCAAAATCGAGTCTATAAATATAATTGATGATCAGGTGGCTACTACGTATTGAGGTACTACTAATTTTTCCTCTGTATTTTGTCCTAATCATCAATACACTCCCTTATTTGAGCCTTTATATGAGGTGATGACTAAGTTAATTTATCCTCATGTTATTAACCCTCCTCCCATTCATTGTATTAATCATAGTAAACCATTGCCTAAGTATTTTGATTTCAATGCTTTCTATCAATATCACTATTAACTAGCTCATGACACTCAAAATTTTTATGGTTTGAAGAATGTTATTCAGGACCTTATTGATTCTAAGGCTATACCTATTGATGCTCAAGTTAATATCATGAATAAATCTATTATGTTACCTTATAAAAATTCACAAATTTATACTAATCCTTTACCTTCTCACTTGATCAATGTTATTAATCAACCTTCTTCTTCTTATCACCACATTGATTATGATAAGAATATACAAGAAGAAAATAATGTCGTTACTCATGTTGAGTTAGAACACCAACCTTTTCTTTCTTCTCCACCTGAACCTAGAAAAATATATGTTATTACCTTTAGTTAGTATGATATGTTTAAGGCATCTAATGATCCTCTTTACATCACTGATAGAGTTTCTCATATCCCTTTTCATGGTAGTTTGGTTGATCATTCCTCTATTGTGAATTTTATCATTGAAGAACACCTTTTTAACAAATGATTGCATAGAGATACATATGATTCTACTCATGTGTGGATTCAAACTTGTAATGGTTTTCTCTATCATCCTCAAGGTTCTATCACTTTTATTATTACTTTATTAGGGAAAACCATTTTTGGTAATTTTTTTTGTTATTCCTACTTTTGATCAATTTCAAGCTAAGCATGATACTCTATGGATTCCTTCCATGCAAGCCATAGATTTTCATATTCATAAATGTCTTATATTTTCTTATGATGGAAATATTATTACTATTAACCATTCTCTTTATAACCATCATGTCTTAGAAATTGTGATGAGATTGATTTCTATTAGCTATCTCATCCTAAAAGACCACCTACTCATCTTGATCATCTCTATATAAATTTATAAAGATAGAAATTAGCCAAGATCATGGAGTTGAGTATTCCTAAGTCTTGTCATCTACACCTGTCTTACCTACTTTCCTTCTACTTCTAAATCTATTGTTCCCTCTATATCTAATGAACATGTTGATGTTCCTTATTCAAAACCTATGGTAGTTTATCCTAATCCATCTACCATGTCTCATAAACTATTTGTAATCAACATGCTCATCACCATTGCAAGAACCCTCAAGCTAAGTCTAAGGCTACAAATCGTTATTTTACTTCTTAGTGTACAACTTCATCTTTAGCTTCCTTTGATCAAACTATGCATGAGTCTTTGGAGCATGTTAAGCAAGGAATTATTTTACATTTGGATAAACATGATGATTCTATTTGTATTTTAGATTTTTTTAATCTAGAAATGGAAGATACTTTAGATAGTAGTGATGAAGAATTAACTAACATGGATAGTTATTTTCCTAGCATGCTTTCTACATAGCTTACAATCTCTTCTAGTCATCAGTATAGTGATTCTCAAATTTCTTTCTTAGAACATGTTGTGCTTTCAAATATAATGGATATTGTTCCTCTCATTATTAGCCATCCTTCCCCCAACATTTTGGACAAAGATGTGGGACATACAAAGCACTTAATATATCTTTCTTAATCATAATAGTCTTTTTCTTCTCATGTTGTATTTTCCCCCATGTTGTTTTTTTGTTTTATGTCTTGCATTTTTATTTCTTTAGATGATCCTTGTTTCTTCATTGAGCTCAAAAGGATAAATTAATCATCCTACCATACACATTCTTCTATTTGTATCTCTTTTTTTCTATATTTTGTTACATAATATATATCATATTTGTGCTATTGTTCATGCCAATGATCTTGTATAGTCTTTGTGGTTTCTTATGATATGGTATCACTAATTATTTTTGGTCTCCATGTTATTGGCCAAAAAATACTTTTATTCATAGATCTCCTATCTTTTCCTCTATTATGTTGTAGTTCTACCTCCTTTGGAGAATGATGATATTTTCATACTTGATATAATATTACATATAATCATATGATCTTATTGACCCCAAAGTTAGTAGCATAATCACCAAAAACATTTCATTTAGACTATTAGCCCCCATCTGAACATTTTTCTTAATTTATTAATTTTTTATTTTTGACCAAATATTCAAAAAGTAATTTATTCAATTTTATCCTATAGTTTGACCAATATATCCTAAGTCATTATTTAATTAAAAGGAACCTTTTCCCCTTTAATTAAATAGAAGACTCCATTCCCAACTTATCCTAAGTTGTGCACACATAAAGTATTATTCCAACTTTAAAAATAAAATAAAAGATTTTTTTGTTTCACATGGGACACAAAAGTCAACTCTTGATTACGGTTGGTGGAAATACTTGTGCACATGGATCACTCCACTTTCATCCTCCACCCTTGATTGGATCCCTCTTTCCTCATGATCTCCATCATCCATTATTTGGAAAAAGGAAGAGCTCTCTCCTCATTTTCTAACAATCAATTTTCTACTAACAATATGCTACAAGAATCTTAAGTAATTTTGGGAGATTTTGAAGACTTGTTACATTAGTTCATGCCTTGCATATCATAGTAGCAGAGTATCATATTTTTCATTAGTGTAACTTCTTTTCTCATGCGTTAGAATAGTACATCTAGCTTAAATAGGAAACTTCATGCTTGGTAAATTTGAGTTTACATATCTCATTCTCTTAGTTTAGTTATATTTGCATTGCATAACATATTTGATTCTTGGATATTTTCTCTCTTTCTCTTTCTCCCAAATCTCCCATTTCGTGGTGCACCTTGCAAGGGGCTGCATATCTAAGCTCATTTGAGAGCTACAATGTAATGCCCCGCCCGGAGATCCTTGGAAACAAGGATGAAATACAAGCCAAGAATTTTTTTTTACAAGTATGAATGCACATGACAACATCATACAGGGATCACAACGATCGCAATGAAAGACTTCACCACCATCCCAACAACCAATGAATCTCCAAATGCCATTACCAAACTGACACACACAAACAAAGCCAACAATGACAATGCACATGATGAGGGCACAAGAAACAACCACTCATCAACAAAACACCAAGCTGGGGTAAAATGCAAGAACCTGAAATTTGGCTAAGCCTGAAATCCTAAAGCCCTGAAAATTGGCTAAGTCTGGATTTCTGAAGCCCTGAAATTTCCTAGAATCCATAACTTATCTCCGAGAGGTCTGAAACCTATCTCAAACAATTTTTCTCATATATTAAAATATATGTTAACTTATACTTAAATGATATATTTTAAACACCAAGAGACTAAAACAGAAACACGAAAACTCAATTTTAAGAGAAACCAATAGAATTCAAAATGCAACAGCATAGGGTCAAAGAATGCCCAAAAGGGTATCCAAAACCACTCTCAAAAAGATTAGATCACGAAAATTTCCCACTGATGGCACGTGCAAGTTTTTCAAAAAAATCATGCAACACTTTTTACTAAGGGAGGGCAACACTTCTCCTTAAGACGTGCGACACTATTCCAGTATCGTATGAAATTTCTCATGAAGGCATGCAACGCTTTTCAGCATCATACGACATTTCTCAAGAAGGTGTGCGACACTCTTCTAGTGTCATACGACATTTGTCAAGAAGGCGTGAGATACTTTATAGTGTTGTATGACATAGTTTGCATGGGCGTGCAATACTTTTAAAGTGTCACACCATGCTGAACAAATGTCGCCCATAGAAACACAAAAACACTCCCAGAAGCAAAAAGGAACAAAATAGAGCAAAGAACCTCCACACCAGGGAGTACTGGATCCATGCAAATCAAGGAATGAACACTCGAGTGCAAGAACAACACAGAATGAAGAACATCTATCCATCTAAACTACAACAACAAAGAACACACTGAACTAAACATCATAGTAAACATAAATAATATCACAATTAAAAAGCAACCAAATTAAGTACGCGGTTCCTCCCAACTGTCAATAGCATCTTAAGACCATTGTGGGTCCTAGCCATCCTCTGTGCATAACATCCCAAGCCATCGACCAGATCGTCGGTACTGTCGTAATAGGGACATCACTACTAAAAACATGCAACAATATAAGCATAAGGAAATCTAACATGCTAGAAGAAAAGCATAAGATAATCCAACAGTAGATAACATCACCTATCACATGCTAAATAGCAATAAGCAACAGATATGCTAATACAATAATTCATAGCATCTAATCATATGCTAAACATCATAATAAGGGAATGTGTCAAATAAAATAACATCATCTAAACATGATATAAAATCATCCCAATGAAAGCATAAATCACAAGAAAGCATACTCCAGAACCTGAAGTACCAAGTGAAGATATCCAGCAACAGTCGCACTAGGACAAAAGATCGTCTTTGTACACCGATCCCTAGCAGTGGTAAAGGTAGCTATGCCTCCCAACCACATGGAACCTGTAGGTCCACACCCACTGTGCTAATGGAGATAATGATCCAACCAAAAACACACAAAAGAACATCTATGGCTAACACTCACACCAGACAGTATGATGGCTGCAACCAAGAACCTAAGACAATGTAAAGAGTATAGTCTTGGTCAGACACTCAAAAGGCTGCTAAGTAGGGGCTGACATCCTGGAGAGTCACTTGACATCGAAAAGCCCAAGCTTGGATCGTGTGTCCTCAAACTTAAACGGGTGCTCACACATTATGTCCTTGAACTTAATCGGGTGCTCACACATTTTACTTATCTTATGTTTTATTAACAATCACACATTTTATTTAGTTATCACTTGCTTAAAACTTCTTATCCTCCATCAACCTCCAGTGCCATGAATGCCGAGCTATGAGATAGAAGCCCCCTCCAGATGCTACCCTACCCTACCCATGCGCATCCTACAACAAGTGCTCATGGGCATGCATACTCCCATCCCAACTCCAATGATCATAACTTCTAGCAAATCCACGAAAGATCGAGCCTCGCAAGTCACCCAACAAATGTACATGCACGTACTCATGTGTGGCGCACCACCATCACGAAGATCATAACACAAAGACAGGAATGAGAACACAATGCAAAGAAAACACCCAACTGAAAGCAACATGGGAAGGACGGATTTTACATGAATCCCAAAGCCAATAAAATCATACATCATGAAATCACTCGACCGGCCTCAATCCGAGAGTATGGATTCTACATGAATCCCAATGATGTAACAAGATCATACATCATGAACTCACTCAACCGACCTCAATCCGAGAGTATGGATTCTACATGAATCCTAGCATTCACAAAACAAAAGTAAAGGTCCAAAAGAAACCATAACAGGTAACAAATCACTCAACCGAACACAAAGTTGAGAGTACGGGTGCAACACACATCCCAATGCAACAAAAAGTGCAATAGTGGTCTGAGTGATATTCAAACAAATCATCCAGGTCCACAACCCAAATTGTGTGAAGAAAACCTGAGAAAACAAGGCGGCACATAAAATGAGGTAAAAACCCCAAAAATTTGGAAAACTTCAAAACTAAAACCTATTTGACTTTTGCGTTCAAAAATCCCAAAAATCTAAAAATAAATGGAATCGGACACCGTATGCAAAAATGGCTAGCATAATAGTGTAAAATCCCAAACCCTCATCCCAAAAAATAGGGAAATATCCATACTCGTCCAATCGGGTAGAACTAGCATACAGAAACTGAGGGGATCACTAGTTCTCAGCCTCCAAATAAACGGCTACCAAAAAAAAAAGTAGAAACAATAAAACAGGAAAGCCCTACCTCACAGCCAAAAGGGCAAAATGAGAATTTGAACCATAAAATAAATATCTCATAGAAGTAGCTAAAAATCATGGCAATCCAAGGTTTCCCCGAGATGGATCTAACGAGCCCAACCTCGCGACGATCTCATGCCCGTAGCTCCCACAATGAAAAAAATAGTAAATCCTCATGAAGAGGATTTTTGGTTTTACTCTCCAACTTTCTAATTTGAAAGTGAGAAGTGAGGAATTAAATTCCTCTTTGGATACTTATTCACTTTTTGGGTGAATAATCGATTAGGGCATTTAACCAGCCAATTTAGTTAAACCCCAAATTGACCCAAACGAAAATAGACTATTCCTATAAATAGGAATTCATCTATGGAAAAGCTACCAGAAATTAAAATAAATCAGTTTAAAAACCCGAAAACCCAAAAACACATAAATCTCCTTAAACAACTTTCGCGACAATGCGAACCTTTAAATGCACAGACACGCTTACTGGTCTAATCACATAATGCAATGAGTTTGGATTTAATAATCACCGAAAGGTTTAATTAAACATTTTAATAAAGGATATGTCGACCATACAAGGACGACATTGGTAAAATATGAAAGGCTGAATCACTAACTCCATGTGCCACTGCCAGGGATATAATCCTACACACTAAACAACATGATCAAGTGCAATTGCATATAATAACATAGCCGAAGCAATAAATGCATTAAGTCACCTAATTTAACCATTTATTTAATTATATTAAAATAATCTATTTACATCACTCGCGTTCGCATAAAGCATAACAATGCAAGAATGAAGTAAATAACCATAGCATTAAATCCATCACATAACAAAATCAGAGGTATGTCCAAATACCAGATAACCAAATATCATCATAAAACACACTGTCATCTCAAAATGGCATCATAATACAATATGATTTACTAAACAACATAGTAGTCTAAAATCTATGATACTAGAATCAAGATGTAACATCTGACCCTCAGGTCCTCTCAAATATAGACATAACATGAGTAACAAATATCTCTCTAATCATAAATGAGACAAGGTAAATTTCCGCAGCATTTAATAATGATTGATTACACCACATTAAAAAAAAAACACTTAAAACACATAAGAAAACATAGTCATAAACATGACTAACCACTGCTACAGGAACCTAGTCCCATGTAGCATGCTAATAGAACATAGTACAATCTCTGCACACATCTCAAGGTAATCATGAAACAACCTCATGATACCACATCGATCCTGGTAACCACTAGCACAAACCTCAGTGAACCAAAAATCACATCATAATCTCAAAGATCAGTCAAAAGCATAAACAAAGCAACTAATATAGAAACATAAACCCAAACACCTCAATGGTGTAGACCACTCAGGGTCACAATCATGATCCCATCACAACAAAAGATCATCAAGGTTGCATCCATCAGGACGAATTACAAAAGTCAAATAGGAGAGGCACTACATACAATCCTTCATTTACACCCTTCACACATCATGACTAGGGAGCTCTAAGTCATCATTTCAGGCTCTCAATCCATGAGATCCCTTGGATATAAGGACTTAGAGGAGAGTACCTATTTTTGGTACACATATTTGGCATCCACCATGGGGCTAGAACTAGTTTGTAGCTCCACATTCTTGTATTTAGCATTTTTTTCCCTACAATTACAAACAAAACTACACTTTTATGTAGCATTTCAACACTTTAATACTTTATTTTTGTTCTTTTGTATGTTATTATAGTATGTTTGAATACTAAAATGACACTTTTGATTACCCTTTCACTGCATTTAATCAAATCTATAGTGCTTCTAGAATTTTGTAGGGTTTCCACATATTTTTTCATTCCTAATGCACATTTGTTTATTCCTAAAGCACATCCATTCATTCCTAATGCACATCCATTCACTCATGGTGCATATCTATTCATTCTTTCTATGAAGTTATGAATTCCTACTATGCATCTATTCATTCTTGTTGCAAATCTATTCATTCCTACTGTGCATCCATGCATTCCTACTATGCATTTGTTCAATGGTGTTCTAGGTAACTTTCTAGTGATTTTCTCCCTATTTAAGTGCATTTACATTTTATTTCAGTGCATCTAACTATCATTTCTATGCTTTTGATTCTTTCTATTATGCTTTACTACTTTTTGCTATGCTTTTGAGGTTTTTGGCTACACTTTTGAAGTTTTTTGTTGCAGTTTTATCCTGCTATAATTAGATTTCTTGTATTTTAATTTATTTTGATTTGATTTCCTAATGAGTCCTAACAATGACTTTGCATAGATTACATTCACTTTTCATTATCTTTTTGATATGCTAACTTGGTTCTTTTGTAGGGATTGCTTATTTCTTGCACAAAAAATAAAAATTAATAAGAACTCTTGTCAAAGATAAAAAGGCTACTAACATGTTTGTAGGGTTGCCCAAGAAAATCAAACAAACAAGGTTTTATGTGTTTTATTTCATTTTCAAGTGTGACATGATACTAGTTGTTTTATTTTATTAGGAACATAAAACTTGTAAGTAGCATTCATTGTTGGTAGGAGAGTATGATCTTCACCTTATAGGTGAATAAAAAATCCTGACTCTTTATTGGATCTCAAAAGTGAGTGGGATACTCCACATTTTAGTGCTTTTAATTAATCTTCTTGGCATGTTTGGGGGGAGCATTAAGGAATGGGAGAGTATGCTCTTCACCTTCTAAGGTGAGTTAAAAATATTGACCTCTTTGATACAAAGCCATTTTGTTTCAATCGCATAGTGAGATTTTACCTTTAGAGGGCTTTTTATCTATGGAAAGATACCGATAGGAATGACCTAAAGTAGGAACTAGAAAAGCCAAACTAACTTGATAAACCCCTTGAAAAAGGTCAAAGCCTTGGGGGTTGTAACCCTTGTTTTCACCTAGGGAGAGTACCTGTGGGATTGGGACCATGAGGAAATCACTAGGTGAGAATTCTTAAAGTACACTTATGGTCACAAGGTCTATTAATCATAGCAAAATAAGGTGTCCTATTATTAGGTGCAAGATGGGTGTTGCAAATGAGACCCTTTCTAAATGCTTTAAGATTTAGAAGCCACCTTTATTATCCACTCAACATCTTGGTGGAAGGATCAATCCTAGTGGACTACTTGGATCACCCCAAGATTGTACACTCACCCTTTGTGTCTCTTTGGTTGTGTTAATAACACTTCCATGACAAAGAAAAAATCTATTATGGGAAGCCACTTTGTGTGAGGCGAGGGGGCATCAAGCGTTGGCCAAGTTATTGAGTAATAAACCATGACACATAGGTAGATCTTGCTTAATGTGTTCTTGAATGTGCTAGACCTGTGGGAATTATTTGAACATATACATGAAGGTAGAATTCATAGGGATATTATTTTAAAATCTCACATATGCTTGTATTGACAAGGTTTTTTTTCCTTTGCTCAATTATTTGGGGACATGTGTTTGTGACATCTACTTGCTTTCAAAAAATTATATTTTCCTACTAAAAAATAGAAAATATTCCATCTACCTATTATTTTGTACAAACATAAGAAACTATTGTACAATTTTTTTGGTTGTACTTATGTTGCTTAGCTTTCTGCAAACTACCACCTGGTCTTGTTGCTTGCAAAATCTAGTCTTGAATTACATTCTAGCTAGTTAGGGGTGTTCCTGCTTGATTCTACTCTATCTTTGGTCTATCTCTACATGTTTGGTTATGTCTTAGGCTAAAAAGATGAGCTTAGCTTCTTGAATGTGAATAAAATGTCTCAGATCATTCACTTGGCAAACTCTATTACCTTACTTCTCTTGGGCTTCTTATGCCGTCCTTGGCTCGAGTCACTAGTGCTATAAAATTCTTAGGAACTTTTGACAAGATACTCTATGTTTGCTACATTTATTTGAAAAGTGAACATATCAAATATGGAATTTTAATTATCAAAAGGCTTTGTGTAATCCTTGTTGTAAATCTTAATGGGAAACATGATATTCAAAGGGGGTGAATCTGGATCTATAAAATTCTTCACTGATAATCTCCTATCTTAGATCTCAGACAATATAAACATAAACATGTAATGATGAAAT
Source organism: Cupressus sempervirens (assembly GCA_028749045.1). Taxonomy (NCBI): domain Eukaryota; kingdom Viridiplantae; phylum Streptophyta; class Pinopsida; order Cupressales; family Cupressaceae; genus Cupressus; species Cupressus sempervirens. The sequence goes on from CM053793.1 coordinate 260,405,640, forward strand.
GAAATATATCTAAGCATGACATCCATGTAAATATCAACACATAATACAATGATTTTGGTAACTCAGAAATACTTCAAGTTGAAGGTAAACCTTGGGTGGGGATAAAACCCACAAATCTTTATTGTTGCAACAACAAATTTTTCATATTAGGGCTACAATTTGATCATAGCTAATGATCTACCATCTAAGGGGTCTACCCTACTATTGGGAATTCATTTTGCATGAGGTCAACAATAGGAATCCTTAGTGTAATTCCTCTATTAAAAAGAAAATCTTTCTAAGGATCCACTATAAGGTTTAGTGTTTGTCTTGTGACATACCAAAATCTGCTTAGTAGAAGATAAATGTGAGTGTTCATGAGGAGGCCTTTGCTGGTTCTAAAAAACTCTTTTGTCTTGTAATTGAAGTAAAATCTATTTGCTATCTCAAAATATCACACTAAAACAACAATTATTTTCTATTTTCTATTTTTTTCAATGAATGCAATTCTAACAATGTAGCTACTATGAGGTCCTATTCTAACAAGGGGTTAGCAAAGCAAATAATGAAATTGAAAGCAAATAACATGAAATCAAATAACTTGAAATTAAAATTCCTAAATGAATGTAAGCTACAAAACACAACATGCTGCGAGTTAAACCTTTGAAGAAATCGGTAGGAAACCAATGAAAATAGGAGCAATGCTTCCTAGAATCCACTGATGCAATCATTGATGAGAATATTTAACAAATCAAATGATGTTTCACTCTTCATCAAATTGCAAGGCCACAGAAAGTGCACTCATGCAAGACAAAAAGCTATGTAGACACAAATCAGGTGATCTCTTCTCAAGCTCGTTACATCAACGAAATTCATATATCTGTAGCAAACACCAAAACTAAATGATCACACTGCTAGAAACAACACAATAAGCCTTTGGCTCAATAAAAATCTCATGAATAAAATCCAAAAAATAATGACACATTCAGGAAAGAATAACTACACTCCGAATGCTAGCACCAAAAGCATAACTTTATTGCATAATAATGGTGGCCCTTCTTACATTTTACAATGGGGTATTTATAAGAAATTGTCTCCTCAATTTGTGTTGAGAGTGAGAGATATCTTAATGCAATAAGATGCTTTTAAAACATTTAAACAAACTAAATATATACAAACTGATAATCTAATTAGTGCTTAGAGGAACTTCATCCATATTTTATTCATTAATAGGATGCATGAGCCCTTTACATGTCAAAAATAATGAAAGTATGAGAGAGAAAGTAGGAGGAAGCCATCAATAAAAGTAGAAGTGCATGGAGACAGCAAAAATAGAAGATTTCCCTTCACTTGATGTGTGTCAAATTTAACTTGCCGTCAAAATGTGCTCCCAATGCATGGAAAGTGCTAGTTTTAGAACTGGTAGTCAACTATTGGTGCACCTCTAAATTGTGGACCTACGAAGCTACAAACTTTGTAGAGCTATGGACCTATGGAGCTGTAGACCCATGGACCTTGACTGGGTCAAAATCTCAAAATTTTACTAAGTGTCAAAATTGAAATTCTAGCATTTGGGTTTTGCTCATCTTTATCCTAAAGATATGTTTGGATGTTTGCCCTTGAATTTTTCTATAATCTCAGTAATCTTAGCAGCATCGGGAAGATCCAAAGCCTCATACTTGTCTTTGAACTTATCTCTACAGTTGTCCACCTCAATTCAAGTTTTTGTAAAATCTTCAAGTTTGGTGTCCAACTCTAACAGTGCCTCTTATGTCTTGAAGGCTTGTCTGATGTCTTCATCACTGGATGCTTCCTCTAAAGTCTTTCTAAAATTATCCACAACTACCTCAATTGGTAAAAGCTTCTCTCATTCTTCATCTTCAAAAATTTCCAAGCATGCTTCATTGTACAACTTTTCTACTTCCAAAATTTGCTCTCAGGCTTGGTCCTTGAGCCTATGTATCTCATCATGCAATGTTTCCATCACTTTATTTCCATCTACAATCTTTTCTATCTAATCATCTATCATGTCTAACTCTTCTCTATTATATACATCAATCAAAATGAAGTACCTTTTCCCTTTTATGGCCTATAGAGTTTGTAAATCCTTGCTCCATACCCGTACCTCATCCATAATACTGAAGTCCTACCTCAAAATTGCCATGATCTTATCAACATTCTCTTGTGTAGCATGCAATAAATTCTAACTTCCTATGATTATAGTGACACCCCTATCCTCAAGGCTATCTCACAAATCCTGAAAAGCTCTCAAAAATGGACTGAGCCATACACCTTACCCTTCTCTAAGAATGGCATTTAAAGTCTCCTCAGGGCATTCAGAATCAAGAGGACCAATAACTTTAGATAAATATCCTTTTAAGATCTCAACTTGCCTTTGAAGTGTTCTGATTTAAATCTCATCCTATTCCATATGGTTAAGAACCTCCTTGACTCCCATAGTCATCATCTATTGTGAAGTATCCTGTGTAAGCTTTCCAAACATGATATCCTTCACTTCATAGTCTTGAAGGCTAATAACTTCTTCATCTATACCTTTCAGAGGGTGAGCCACTTGTGCAAATAAGTCCTAATTTTGGGTAGTAGTAATGAATACAAATGGTGTTGCATCATGTAATGGAGAGTAAAGCTTGTTCAAAATCTCTACAATGTCACAAAATATCATCCTCTAAATCAAGGAATTGATGCTTAGCACTTCTCATTATTTCTTTCTAGAAACATCTCAGGATATGTCTTTCTATAACCTTGGCTTTGGATGATGAAGGGATGTGTTCATCTACCTCCTTCTCTTTATTGCTCTTGCTTAGATCTCCTATTGTGAGGGTTCTTCTTCTATAGTCTTAGTTTCTGTAGATCCTATAGTTTGATCCTCAACTTCCTGAGAAGGTTGTTGCATACATTCTACTACTTGTGCCTCTTTTGATGGCTCAACAGTAACCTTTGGTTCTAGTTCTCCTTGTAATGATGATTCCTTCTGAACATGTTCTTCTGAACTTAGAGGTGGACATGTTACTGAAACCTTATCTACCATCATAACCTAAGGTGAAGATGGGGGAGTTGGAGGAGGACCTTGTGTCTTAGGTGGCATCTATGTCCAACATTGTTGTTGAAGTTCACCTATAGGAGTATCCCTAATCTTATCTCCAACCAATTCTATACCTATTGGCATGGAATAAAAATTAGGGATTGAGAGAACATCATCACCTAGCTCCCTTTTCTCATTCACCCATCATTGTACTTCATCTTTTGAAGAAGAGAGTTCTACCATTTCAGCTTGGGTGGGTGGTGGGGTATTTCTGACACTCTTCCTTCTTTCCAATTTTGTAGCTTTGGTTAGCCAAGTTCTCCTTTATAGAGGTAATTGCTCCTCCTCTTCATCTAACTCTATTTCATCCTCATCTAATTCTTCCTTAGGAGTGGTTTTAGGAATAGATGGATTTGGAACTAATATTTTATGAACTCTTTGCCACTTGTTCATTCTAACCTTGATCCTCTTTTTCTTCTGTGGAACCATAGGAGAAGCGGGCTCTTCATGCATCAGATGAATGGATGTCTCTGGAATCTCTCCCTCTTCTTGTTGGCTTGACAAAGCAGAAGGCAATGGAAAATCAACCTGGATATAAGAAATTCTAGAGTCTTGGGGCTCTTGGGGAGTAGATTCTTGTTGCTACAAAGGGGCCTGTTCTTCAACATGTTCTATCTGAATCCTCTGAGGAGAGGATCTCTTCCTCTTTTCCTTCTTCTTCTCTGAAGGATGGTAGTATCCCACTAGATGATCAAGTTGGTAGATTATTTTTTGCCTAATAGGAGACTGGAGCACAAAGATGGGAACTGTGACTTTCTTCCCCTTTACCCTTTTTGGGCGAGCATGTGCATGAAATATCACTGTATCCAGGATTGGATCAAGTGGAAAGGGTTTCTTGATCCAACTCTTTTTCATTCTAATGACATGTCTCACTCTACGATTAATATCATCTCCTTCCTCTTTATCAATTTCTACATTCAAGATGGGCCTCTTGCCAAATTTATTAGTATTGAATAAGGGATCTAGTAGTTCTTGTGAATCTGGTAGCCTTATCTCATCTGAGATGGTCAAATGGAGAGCCTTCTCTACTAAATACAAAGTCATTCTACAATAGTCCCTGATACAAACATCATAGTCATTTGTGGCATTCATTTAATGATCTTCAATGACATCCTCATGATAGAACTCTCTTCCTACTAGGTTTTCCAGTTTACCAACATTGTCAAAGAATGGTTAGGGAGAGTTATATTCTTCAAGAGGATAATTCTCCCATTCTCACTCGAAAGTCAGGATATCCTACTTTCTCTTTACCTAGTATGCTCCTATTACAAAAGGCCAATCCCAACAAGGCCTTCATTGTTTTCTGATCCTCTTATAAGCTAACTCAATCTGCCAGGAAATTTCTACTAGAACCAACTTGTCACTTGGGTATCTTGGGAGCTTCTTTGGATAAATGGATGCACCACCAACCTGAATGTATGTGAATGTCTGAAACTGGATGAAATATGTATTGAGAGCTATGATTTGTGTCTTGGCCTCATTAGAAAATCTCTACCCATAATCCCCTTCGATGAATTGAATGATGGCAAAGATGAAGGAATCATTCACAATTTTGTACTACTTGCTTTATGTTGAGAGCTTCTTCTTAACTAGCTGAGGATAGACTATATATGGACATGCATTAGGATCTTGCATACTTCCTTTCTTGTACAACCCAGGATAGTTGATGGCTCTTGCTGCAAGTAGATACACCACATAAGAAGTCATATATAGAACTTCTTCTTGTCTTTTACTATCTGCAACTGGTCACACAAGTTCTCACTAAGTGTGGTAGCCCAATCTAGTGGCATCTTTGCATGTCTGATGGTCTCAATGAAGTTGACCATGAATGGAGTGAGATGACCTACTATAGGCAATCTCATAACTCTACTCATAAGAATGATTGAATATCCAATTTCATCCTTCGTGTATCCTCAAGGCATATCCACTTTTTTGATTGTCTTCCCTCAAAGTGGTTTCTCAATGAAGTATGAGGAATATATGATGTCAATAGCCTCCTGGTAATGATCCTTATGCCACCTCTCAGCTACCTCATATCAAAGCCTAATAAATTGATCAGCTCTAAGAAGATGAAAAACCCTCTCAATATTATCAAGTCATAGATCCAAGACCACTTCCCCAATGAAGATCTTTACCACCCTTTCATCAGGAACAAAATGCCGAGATAAGGTCATAATCAATTCAGTTGACTGCACGGTGCTAGGATGTGATGCGGTATTTACTAACCCAGAATAGATTAGGGCAGATCTCAAAGATGATCTTTCAGTTGGGTTGTTATGAACTCTCAAAAACTCTCCCAAGTCTATGTGTCCAAGTTCTATCTCTTTGATCTCACAGTATTCATTGTGAAACTATGATTTTGGGGTTACACCTTGGAACTTGTACACAACTAGTTTTCTTGCTGATCTAGATGTGGACACCATCTGATTATATTACCTACACATCACAAAAGAAAAAAAATGATTAATTATTGGATATATATAAAAAAATATAAAAGAGAAAAAAAATGTCCTAGAAAACTTATTTATTTATTTATTTTTTCTTTCGTTTTTCTTTTCTCTTTTTTGATTTAAACTAAAATTAAGTTAAATTTTTTTTTTTAAAAAGGAAAAAGGGAGGAGGCATTGTGAGTGGCACCATGCACCCATAAGGGCACACATCGCACCATGCATCCAACCCAATAGGGCACACACATGCAAAAGGGCGTTGTAGTGGTGGTCGCGCTTGGCAGCACGTGCAGCCCAAAGGGTGTGCATGGCACTGTGTCACGTGCCCGAAAGGGTGCTATGGCAGTCACTATGCATAGCCCAAAGGGCATGCGTGGCACTGTGCCACACACCCAAAAGGGCACACGCAGAGCCGCATGCTGCCTCTCATGTGCGTGTGTGCAGGCTTGAGAGGGAAAAAGAAAAAAAATGGAGGTTGGGGGGGGGGGGGGGGGTGGGTGGGGTGTCTCCATACCTCTCCCTCCGTGCTCTTGCACAAAATATTGAGCAAGTCAAGAAGGGGAGAGAGGGTTTTATAACCCTCTCTCTTTTGCAAAGTGTTTTGCACCTCAATGCAAGTGCGAGCGAGATTTTTTTTTTGACTCTAAAATTCTAACTTATTTAACCAAATTTTCTTCTCTTGACTCCCAAACTATGAGTTTAGGATTTAGGAAAAAAATAGGGGGTCCCTATTCCTAGTAAGGAATGGGGTGTGTATTGTGGAGACCACAACACCTACTAAGAGCATTTAAACTATTAGGTTTTACCCCATTAAAGGATTTTGCACTTGCAATAAAGTAAGGATTCTGTTCGGAGATTTAAAATAGGTCTATTATAACCACCCTATTAAGACATTTTCCATGACACAATTTATTAAAACTGATTCAATACCTAATCATTTAGCTTTCTTTGAAAGATTATTATGGATCTCCTCTTTTCAAAGCATCAACTTGATCTCCTTATCTGATATCTTTGTTCTATCCTTGATTGCTAGGTTTCTCCATCTAAACTCCTTTCAGACTTAGCCTTTCTTCATTTTATACTTAGCTTGTTTGCTCCTTCATCTTGTCTTCTTTTCTCTCAAACTCATTACATTGATCCTAGGGTAGGAAACCTTCTTAAATAGATAATTGTAGAAAGTTCTAGATTAGGATCAATGATCCATAATCCATCCTTTTTTCCATTTTCCCTTCTAATTTTTGGATTGGTTAATTTAATTTTTATGGGAGGGTAAAAGCACAAACCTGTATCACCCTTTTGTAAAGGAAAAGGCTAACAAAAGTATAACTGTTCATCTTCAATGACATAAAATTGGTATTGTTATTTTGAATTTGAAAATGAAGAAAAATAATAAAATGTGTAGAAATGGATGAAGTTTAGGATTATAATTTTTAATAATTATGTGGAATAAGAATTGATATAGTTTCCTAATTTTTATAGATAATTTTTTAGCTCTGAAAAATGCTAAAAAATAGTAGTGTAGTTACCACCACAAAACTATATGGAAATAAACTTATTTCCCTTTGATCTCAAACTATGTTTAAATAACATGTATAGCTAGAACAATAAAAAAAGGCTTCAGACCTATATTTTCTCTTTCATAATGATTCAAATTTCAACTCACTTAAAAATAATAGTTTTCATCTCCCACCACATTTTTAAAAACAAATCTATTCGAACTATAGAAAAATTATACATTCTAAAAAAGGACTCTCTCCTCTAGAACATCATATAATTTTTAAGTTTTTTAATATGATTTAATATTTTTTTCTTTTCTATATGTGCTTGTAGAATTTTTTAATTACAATATACAATATCTAATTAAAACACTATAAAATCTATATGAGGATATTCTTGACTTAGAGCTCTATAAAATTTTGTTTATATGTTATTAAGAAAATATCATAAAAAATAGTAAGAGTTATTAAAACACCACTTTTTCTGAAATGATCATATTTATTTAGTAATTGGATACCAAATAGTATAAAACATACATTTAATAGACATTTTCAATTGGAAAAGTGTGATACCATTTATAACTTAGCTAGAATGAATTTATCTTAGATCATATGTTTGAACAAAAATGAGTTTTAAATAGAAATACTAAAATTTAGTCATTCTAATCTTCACCTTAATTATCTTTACAATCTTTAAATATCATGTAGAAGTTGACTAAAATAATTTATATAAGTGTTTGTGAAATTACAAAATCATATGTCAAAACTATTTTATGTGGCACTTGAATGTTCTAACGCTCGGTCATAACTAAGATTCATGATGTCCCTCAACTTCTATACACTCAACATTAAATTACTTTCCAAATGCTTGATCTTTTATATGTTACTTGGCATGTATGCTAGCCTGGTCTCTATTGGGGTGCTTGACAACCTCTGACTTTCTTGACTTATGATGAAATATAAACAAGTCCTCTATAGCTCATCCTTCTCTAGATGGCTTGGTCACAGTGACAACCATCCAACACTACCTTGTAAATAACTAAGTGTTATAAACTAATAGGTAACTTAAGCTTAGAGAAAAATAATCTCCCCCTTTGACATTTGTGGAAAAAACACTTTTTCATGACTTAGCTTTCCATGCAAAAATAATACTCCCTCTGAGATTGTAACACAATTTTCAAAACTTTATCGCTGCTATATATTATATACATGCTTAATGTAACCTCTGGTGTTGTTGTTTATTTGGTTTCTATCCTCTCCCTTTCTGTAATCTTCTCATATTTCCTTTTCACTAATATTTCCCCCTTTTTCTTATGTCATGTAGATATTTCCCCTTGTTTTTGTCACTTATGGCTTGGGGTTTGTAGGGGTTGACTTGTATTTATCAAAAAATGTTTTATCACTTGCCAAAATTTCTTCAAGTCCTTTTTTCCATTCATCTCTTTCTGATTCCATGACTTGAATATGTATTTCTAGTTGAGCAGTTAGAACGATTAAGCTCTTTGCATCAGAAATATGTGTATCTTTATTCATGAAATTTTGAGCTATGGATAATTCCCTCTAAATTATCTCCAAATGTGGTAGTATCATGAATTGAATTGAAATAAATTTATTTTATATGTTGCTATCTCTAATAGGTAACTTGACTAATCTTTGTTGATCAAATGTTAGGTTATTATATGAAGGTGATCTTGAACTTGCATTAACCTTACCAATGTGAAGAACTCGACAAACTTTGTGCTCAAACTTCTTCTCAAACCTTCTTATCAATTTATCATTGGTGTCTATATCCTTAGTTTGAACCTTATCAACTATGTATACTAACTAATCCAAAATTTGATGTTGCATATTATCACCAACAATCTCAAATGCATTAAAAAATATATATTTGATATTATGTAATACCTATTTCTTTTTGTGATCTTTCCTCAGTTGTTCTTGCTTTATCTTATGACTTAGCAAGGTTTGCAATTCTTCCATTTTCTCCAATGTAATGTTGCTAAATTCATACATAGGTAATGTGATGACTTCATGTAAACTTACTATCTCCTTTATTGTATCATCTTCATGTGCTATCACCTGAGATCAAAGGGTGCTATCACTAGGTGGTGATATCTACAGTTATTTTCCCTTTGCACTTCATCCAAAGGACTTCTCCTTTTGAATTTATTTAACCTAGTGGAAAGGTGTAACAATTAAGGTCTCTATGGGTATGGCACTTTTCATCTGTATAAGATCTTGGATAGCCTCTTATTCTTTCGGTTTCTCTATCTCTACCATTCCTTTATTTGCTCCTACCTTGTTCTCATCTAGTTTGACATCTGTGACATGGGTAAATTGTATAATTATTGCCTTGCCCTATTGCTCGACACTCATGTTAGAAACCATTGTAACTAATGTAACATTGAAACCTTTAGTACTTGCACTCTCAATCCTTGGATAATCCTATACTTTTAATAATATTGGATTGGTGCATGGTAGGGAGGGATTTGAGAAATCTGGTGTAAAATTCTTTAGATCTTCCTTAGTCAATACATTGTGATTATGTGGGGATGAACTAGGAATGTCCTCAATTGTGACAACCTAATCTCTTCCATAACTTTTGCAACTTCTTCTATATCATCCTACTCTTCTTTTGCTTCTTCACCTCTCTCTTCTTCTTCTTCTTCTTCTTCTTCTTTGTTAGTCAATAGAATAAGCAACCCAAATGCTTCCTTCCATATAATTATGTTGAAAATAATTGATTAATTGTGTATTGTCTTTGATGTTACATAGTGTTGACATTTTAGTCATGTTTGTTATTAGTGACATACACTTATTCAGATTGTAAGTACCTACCAAGAATATTATATAGTTAACATTATTAACCAAGCATTTTAGACTCTACCAAGTTCTATAGTTGTTACTAAGTCCAAGAGACAATATTTAGTTTGCACCAAGTAGTTACTACCAAGTTGGTGGTCAATAGTATAAACTAAGATTTGTAAGGTTTACCAAGTTCCTTAGTGAAAACCAAGTTGTGCAGTGCTTACCGAGTTTGTAGTTGATGTGATGTGAGTCTAGTGTTAAATGAGAAAATCAGTGTTAACCAAGTGACTCAGTTTATATGCTGAGTTTCACAGTAATCACTGAGTCGCCAGTCTAGACTAAGTTCAAGACTACTTGGAAGTGATTAGTATGGACTAAGCTTCTATGTCTACTGAGTGCATGATGATGCTAAGCATTGACAATGGATGTCAAGTATCAAAACCTCACCAAGCTAGTCTTCAGAACTTGTGTTCCTATAGTTGGGTTGACTCTATGTATTTTGTGTAAACTTGTATTGTGGCCAACATTGTAATTTATAATTATATTGATATATATGTAATGTATTGTATCACATCTAATGTATGGTATGGAAGTAATGTAATAAGAAGACAGGAGAAAAAGAGAAAATTACAAAGGCTACAACTATAAGGAGCAACAAAGATTTATCTATCATAGCAAGGTGATTATTAAATTCAAAAGAATCTCATTCAAAAAACCAAGTTGTAGGTCAAAGATCAACTACTATTTCATTCTAATAGGTTGATCAGTCAAATCTATTTAAAAGGTAGACTTAATAGTCTTATGTAAATCTCTTTGGCGAGTGCATACTTCATTGTATGTTTGTAAATCCTTTTACAAGGTGGACCTAATAGTCCTTATTGCTCCTAACATGGTAGATCATCAAAAGTGATCATTGTAAGCCTTAACAGGCTAACTTTATACTATAGTATTAAAGCTTGTGGGTATCATCCCTAGTCTAGTTTTACTTTCTATTTGGAAGGTTTCTAGGTTACCAAATTGTATGTCAAAGTGTTATAAATTCTTTAATGTTTTCAATTTCGCATGCATGCAATTAGATCAAAATACTCATGAAGGATTAATTCCTAATTTAGGATTAAGTTTTATTGGTTATTGATTTTTATTGGTTATTGATTCATCCCTCCCCTCTTAGCAGCTTATCCTATCATAATATTTCCAACAATTGGTATAAGAGCTTTGTAGTTCCTAGGAAAGAAGTTTAACAACTTGATCAAAGATCAAAGTCTATGGAAGTATTCAGAATTGACAAGGCTATTTAGAATGAGAAGCTAGATTTAGAATTGGCTATTGATCAAGTCAAGAAAGAAAAGGAGTAACTCTCTCAATCCCTAAAAAGAAGAAAAGATCTTACAATCCAGATGAATGATCAACTCTACATCGAAGAAAGAATTGAAGATATCCATTCAAAAAGCAATTCAAATGAAGCTAATGATGAAATCAAGTAACTATTGGAAAATAATAGCTCACTTAAAGAAGAACTAATAAAATTGAGAATAGAGTAAGAAATTAAGTCAGTTAGATTATGTGAATTCATGGAAGAGAAAAACAAAATAAAAGAAGAGATAGAAGGAAAGAACAATGAAATTTAACACCTATTCCATCAACAAGTAGACTTCATTGATCAGCTCACAAATGAAAATGTAGAAATCATGAATCTAAGATTAGAGAATGAAAGATTGTGGAATGATCTAAACACTGAAAATAAAACCAATGAAAGGATGATAAAATATCAAGTAGACATGAACCAATTGTATGATCAAAGTCATTACAAACAAAAAGGAAAAGTAGGAATTATAAAGGGAAAGGAGAGCACCCCAAAAAGTCATCTAAGATTAGTATGCACATCTAGTATCCAATAGTTCCTTGAACAACTTCTAATAAGAAAATACAAGTGGATACTACTATGCTAGAAAAATGGAAACAAACATAGTTGATTTGCCACAATTAAAACCTTATAGGAAAGTGATTGCAATTTACTGATCTAAATAAATTTCAGTAGCATTATGACAAACAGATTATTATTCTACAATCATGAAACTAGATGAATGAGACATAATAGAGAACACAAATACACATGGGGAAAACCTTTCTAGGTAAAAACTTCACCCTCCAAACCATCAAGCTAATATGTTATTCAGCAATAAGTTACAATACATTTTCAGCTTTCACATGGAGATTTGCATCTTGCTCCATTTTAGAGAAAATCTGGCAGCATAACCCTGGGCAAATAACTTCTCCTCTCTCACTCTTAATTCCTTACAAAAATGCTTTGTACTTATAGAGTTTTCATACAAGAGGAAAAAATTTCTAAAGTGTCTACATTCAATGCATCTACAAATTATCTTAGAAGCTTCCTTATGCACAACCCTTGCATAAAAACAAAGTATAAGAGAATAAATCACCAAAAAAAAAGAAGCTTTTTACTTTTCTACTCCAAGTCTTTTCTTGTGGAAGAATCCAGCTTCATTTAGAAAATTTCTAAGAAAGCACAAATAAAGCAATAAATTGTGGTAAGGTTGAGTCACCTTGTCCAAGCAATCTCCCACTTGACGAAGACCTTACAAGATTCAAACTAATGAAACTATATCATCATAGCCATTCATGAAACCACATAACTAAGACATGTTCTCATGCTCCTACTAGACACCTTTCTAAATAATGCAAGCATAAGAGCGTAGTGATAATGAAGGCTATGCAACACTACCACCACTCCATTGTGCTCATGAGCTATGTAGAAGCATAAAAAAGATCAACTTCTTAGCCCAACAAAACTATGAAGTCATCCTCTAGAAAACAAGATAAAACATCAGCCAGAACAAAAACCAAATTGATTTGTCTAATCCAATTGATAAGCCCACAAGATTGAAAATAACATCCATAGTAAATGCTAACCCATCCAATCACCCATACCTCAAAGGTGTCCAACACTAGAAAACTCATGCTAGCAACATAACCAACCCATAAAATGCAACCTCAAGCTCTATGTGCAAACCAGTCGATGGAGACCAAACACATAAAAGAACTCCCACTGCATGGGTAACATCGAATCTAAAAAATCAAAAGCATAGTGAGTCTACTGATAAAAATGAAAAGAAAGTACAACCATGTAGTACCAAGGACCATCCACAAATATATGAAAATCCTATAGCAAAAAAACTACAAGAAACATCTTTCTCATCTAGGCTCCACAACTCTCTCATGTTCTCAACATCCAACAAAGAAAAGAGATAAATGAACCACCTTGTCATAAAAAAAAAATGATAAAGTACAAGTGATAACAAATGACCATGAAAGAGGGACCACCATAGCTCCAATAAATCTCAAAAGTAATGTTAAGTGAATCAAAACATCTAAGAAGGTAACCAAGTCCAAAGAAAGAAATTATAAATCATAAGAATGTAGCATGTCCTACAAACATACTATAGGAAATCTAGGCCCACTTGTAGACCAATTCCACAACTACTAGTACATACATTTGAGAGATAGGCTATCCATAAGCTTCCATATCATCCAATGATAAACTCCATAACATTTATGCATTCTAGGTAAAAAAAGAGACATCTTCTAATACCCATGCATAAGGAATTATTTTTCTATCAACCAAGAGCTCTTATTCAATGTCATTTCAACATGACCAACTTAGTTTTCTCTGTCTTCACCATCCTTCAAGAAATGTCTATTGTCTCCTAAAAAACTAAATCAACTGCAAGACTTACACTCATCAAAGGATTAATTATCAATCAATTTCTTCAAAAAAAACTTCTTCAAGCTCTACAAGCTAAGAAATATTAATAGAAGAAATACCTAGAATTAGAAACTTTGTGAATCCTCACATGCAATTCACAACACAGAGCTCTAGTACCAATTGTAGGGAAATGAGAGCACCCCAAAAAGTCATCTAAGATTAGTATGCACATCCAGTATCCAATAGTTCCTTAGAAAACTTCTAATAAGCAAATACAAGTGCATACTACTATGCCATAAAAGAGGAACCAAACATAGTTGATTTCCCACAATTAAAACTTTAAAGGAAAGTGATTGCAATTTACCAATCTAAATAAATTTCAGTAGCAATATGTCATACAGATTATTATTCTACAATCATAAAACTAGAAGAATGAGATAGAATAGATAACATAGATATATGTGGGAAAAACCTTTCTAGGTAAAAACCCCACCCTCCAAACCATCAAGCTAATATATCATTCAGCAACAAGGTACAACACATTTTCAACCTTCACATAAAGCTTCATTTTAGAGAAAATATGGCAGCATAACCCTAGGAAAATAACTTCTCCTCTCTCACTCTTAATTCTCTACAAAAATGCTTTGTACTTATAGAGGTTTCATACAAGAGGAAACAATTTCTAAAGCATCTACATTCAATGCATCTACAAATTATTTTAGAAACTTCTTTATGCACAACCCTTGCATAAAAACAAAGTATAAGAGAATAAATCACCAAAAAATAGAAGCTTTCTATTTTTCTACTCCAAGTCTTTTCTTGTGGAAGAATCCAGCTTCATTTAATAACTTTCCAAGAAAGCACAAATAAAGCAATAAATTATGGTAAGGCTGAGTCACCTTATCACAACAAATTGGATATATAGAAAAGGTGAATCATCCAAGCAAGGAGCTCAAAAGAATCAAACACCTACTTCTAGTCACTGTGGTAAGATAGGTCATACATCAAACAAATGTTAGAGCAATGGGAAAGCTAAATTCAATGGAAAATTCTACAATTTCAATCAACATGGACATAGGGCTAATGAATAAAAGGACAAACCTAGATTTGAAAGAAAATGTCACAAATGTAAGAATCATGGGCACAAATCTTCTAAATTAAAACTAAGATATTGAACCCAACAGAACAAATTGTAAAAGCTATATTTTTTTGGGAATATAAACTTGGTGTAGATGTCATTACTACGGAGAATTTGGACACATTGGAATGAATTGTGCGAAGCATCACATGAGGACAAGAGATACTACTAGAAAATTACTCATTTGTACAAAACTTGATCATCTTGCCAAGAATTGTATGAATACTGGAAGAGTTGAAGAGGAAAAGAAGGAAAAAGCTAATAACATCATAAAGTAGAAGAGACAACAATGGGTTACAAAATCTTCTGAGAATGCAAGTTTGAGCAATGATGAATATGTAACTCAAGAATTGTGTGACTCCAACATTTCTACTTGATCTCTTAAAGGGGAAATTGGAACTAGGATTCTAAAGAAGGTATCTCACATTAGTTTCATTCTACAAAATGGAACATCCATATCAGCATATAAGATGCAAAGGGATCATCGAGTATTTAATGATGCTAGTCATTACTGAATGAGGTGAGGTTACAGTTATTACTGAGCAAGGTCAAGTTTTTAGACCCTTTTAAACAAGGTCAGGGGCTACTATATTTTGTGTGGTTACTGAGTCATGGATGACTCTATAGAGCATCCAATGCAAGTGAAATGGATGACAGTCTACTGTTTCAGTGAATAATCATACTAGACATTTATGGTGATTGAAAGAAGAATTTTGTTAAAAGGGTGAAATTGAAGTCATTTCTCATGGAAAATTTTTAAGAGCTATCTATGTAGAGTGAATTTTATAGCATTTAAGTGATTCAAGAAATTTTTTAAAAGACTCATGTGTCATTGAAAAGCCCACTAAACAACAATAGCATTCACTAGTGGAAAATTGAAGAAAGGATCAAATATGTTAGTTCAAGGTGTGGAATGGAAGGCACCTAATTTTAAGCTGAGTCCTACCATCACAGAAACCCTAGATCTGAGTGGAGCTCAGTTGCAAATTCCACCAAAGGTACTATTAATGAATGATATTCATTCACATTTTAAGTGTGAAATTCAAGACATTGGAACTTTGGAAATGGATGAATCTTTGAAGGAGTTATGTGTGAATGGTGTGTTGAGACTAGAACATCAACATCTTGAAGCAAAAGGTTCAACTCACATTCCACATATGCCACATGATTTTCAACTCAAATGGATAAGATTCATCCTCAATCATGTGCACAATGGTTAGTTGTGGTTGGAACCACCAATTTTGATAACTAAGAAGATGATCCATAGGATCATTGATCTTCTTATGTTGGTGAAAGTTAAAATGACCAAAACTCTAGGTTGGGTTCAACTAGAGAAGAAAACCCTTGTTGAGTGCAATGGAAGGGGAATGAAGATCAACTATGTAACAGACATAGAATTAAAGTTCAAAATACATATCATTGCTCACAAGATTTATAGTTCAATCAGACTTAACAATGTGTCATGTGAAGCATTGAATTTAGCATACAAAGTGATCAAGAACAACCTATCACTTGACCTTGCCAAGTTGTTGCTAAACCAATTCAACAAGAGCATGGAGAGTATACAAATTTCCAAGAACAATCCTTGTAAGTTCAGTTCACTTTTAACTTGTCTATTTTTCTACGTATAAAATTTTTTCCCATCTAAAGGTATAGTAGTATGGAGAAAGGATGTACCTATTCTTTATTAGATTAATGAGTATATAGCTAAAATGAGAGAGAACTATGTAAGTATTATGGACAATTACTTTGATGCATTCAAAGAGAAAATGAATAAAAGATTTAGGATAACAAAGAAACTAGTTGATGATTACAAACATGATGTTTTTTTTATCATTGATAGTGATGAAGTGTATATTTAGGTAGTTAGACCAAGAATATTATGGCTAAAACCTCTTGGTTATGAGGTAAACATTCATGAGACCAAGGACATAATTGAGGCAATAATTAATGAGCTTATTGACCCAAATGCTGCATACTTTGGAACTTATGATGAGGAAAAGGCTAGAATTGAATTTAAAATCAAACTCCCTCAGGTAGTCAACAAAGAGAAGAAGAGAATTGCCAAACTAAAAACTAGTTCCACTCTTCTATTGACCGAAGGAAAAAGACATGATATTGAGGATGAAGAAGAAGAAGATGAAAAGAAATCAAAGGAAGAAGAGCCATTGAAGAAGAAAGTTAATATAATTATTACCAAGCTTGCAAAAAAATCTACTACTATGTTTACAAGAAGATCATCTAGGAAGAAAGTGAAAAAAGGAGGAGGAGATGCAATGTTTAAAAGGTATCTACCTACTTTTGACAAAAGGATGAAAGAATTAGAGTCAGGTGGCATAACCAAATTCAAGGAACTGAAGTATGAGACTAGGATTGTAGAGGAGTAGAAGAAAATAAAGGCGTTGATAATATCTAAAATGGGTAAATGGAAGTATTCTCTAGACCAACTTACTTAGTAGATTCCTAATGTTCTAATGGAAAAGATCAAGCCAAGATGGGAGAATGAAATGAAAATTACCAAAGATATATATGAGAAGACCCTGAGGCAACTCATTTTGAGTTTGAATGATGAGGAAGTAAAAGAATCTTTGAAGAAGAATGAAGAAAACCTCACTTTTAGATTAAACACTTATCTTATATTATTGAATGACATTGAGCATGTAGTGAAGAATGCTATAAACACATGGAAGAATATTTATATTCTTCACAAGCAAAGTGATTTTGTTGTCAATTTTAGTGACAAGGATGATGATGAACATGAAAAAGATGAATAAATTAATGATGAAGAAGTAACTCATTTTGACAATATAGATGATGATGAAGAGGAATAAGGATAGGAAGCTACTGAGGAAGATTTACCAGATGTTCAAGACATTGAGGAGAACAAGCTAGAGAAAATTTCTACAATGGTCACAACCTCACTTCCTCATTCTCCAAGCAAAGCATTGAAAACATCAAGCTTGGAGAAAGCTACAATAGGATTGGTTGTGTCAAACACTATAAACACAAGCACTCAATCAATTCTTACACCTATCAAACTCAGTACTTCATTGACAAAAGTGGCAAGCATCTCATCTACCAAGCAACCGTCACTTCCCTCTACATCAATTTTGTTTACTCTAAGTATTTCTACTATTGGTATTTCAGAAATAAGTGTAGTATCTACTTTTATAGCTAGTCCTACTATTTCCACAATTGTTTCCATTCCTAGCATGCAAATAATATGTGAAAGGATAGTTGAGACCAAGGTTCAATTGAGTACAAATTTTTTGGGTAAATGAAAAGAGAAGGAAGAGGACATAGATCTTGATGAGGAGATTGTTATTCCTAATTAGGACATCTCAAATCTCAATCTCAATTAGATGCATGTTTTTGGAGAAATTCTTCAAAAGAAAGCTAATTTGTAGAGGCTTAGAGAATAAAGAAATAGGGAATTTAAGATAATTGAAGATGCAAAGAATATCCTAGTTGAGGCACTAGACACAAAATTTGACACTTCTCAACCAATTTTGAATCAATTAGTAGAGGTAGTCTAGAAATTCAATGATGATTTGAATGGACTAGAGAAATTTTTGTAGAGAGCTAAGAAGAAGTTTTAGAATAAAGTTTTGGAACTTATTGCCCAGAAAATTACTATTTATCAAGTAGAATTATCTACTATTCTAGGCTTACTAGAGACCTCTTGCAATAATGTGTCTTTACTATTTGGAAAACTCTATGATACATCAATTTTCACTAAGTAAATAAGAGATAAACTGTTAAAGATTGATGAGGATCTAAAGGCAAGTGCATAATAGTTGTAACTTGACCCAAGTTATAGCTCTACCCACTACACAAAGATCAAATTCTTGACTAATATGCAAGAGGAATTACTTAGAGAAGAAGCTAGAATAAGAACTACATTGATAGACATTCAAAGCATGATTCTCCCACATATGGATGCATTGCAAAAACACATTGCACATACTAAGATGCTCATCCATGATAATAACTTCTCAATTGCATACCACATGATAGAACTATCAGCAAAAGTGCAGATTACATTTCACACATGCAAGGTGTTGCAAGATAATTGGGACAAGACAATGACACTAATATTGAAGCTACATGCATATTTCTTGTCACATTTTGGCATTATTGTATAGTTTAGATAGCATACATCTTTGGCATTAATGTCAAAAAGGGGGAGAAGGTTGTAAGGAAAATGTATATAGAGGAGAAGATATAATATAAGGAATATACATAAATGGGCAAGAAATTTTATATATCAAATGTGAAAATATGTAAAGTATATTATATATTATGTATGGGGGAGCATTATCATATAATGCATGTATAGATACATATACATCTCTTATAAAAGAAATTTTGAAAAATCTCAAAAATAGGGTACTCTACTAAGTTGGAGACATAAGGTGATGAATAAAAAGTGTTCTTGAATATTTTTGAATTTAGTTTTGACCAATAAGTGTTTTTTTCACTAATGCCAAAGGGGGAGACTGCTGACATTTCAATCATGTTTGTTATTAGTGGCATACAATTATTTAGATAGTAAGTATCTACTGTGTATATTGTACAATTAACAATGTTAACCAAGAATTTAAAAATCTTATAAGTTCTACAGTTGCTACTGAGTCCAAGAGATAATATTCAATTTGTACAAAATAGTTACTATCAAGTTGGTGATTAGTAGTATAAATCGAGCTTTGTAAGGTTTACTGAGTTCCACAATACAAACTGAGTTGTGCAATGCTTACCAAGTTTGTAGTTGATGTGATGTGAGTCTATTGCTAACTAAGAAACTCAGTGTTAACCAAGTAACTTAGTTTATGCCAAGCTTGTAGTGATAGTATTTGCTGAGCTATGCAGTTAGAATCAAGTGACTCGGTTTATATGTCAATTTTTACAATATTTACTGTCATTAGTGCAAACCAAGTTCAAGACTACTTGGAAGTGATCAATATGGAATGAGCTTCTACATCTATCAAGTTCATGAAAATTTTGAGCACTAACAATTGATGCTGAGTATCATAACCTCACTAAGCTAGTTTTCAAAACCTGAGTTCCTATAGTTACATTGACTCTGTGTATTTTGTGTAAACTTGTATTGTGGCTGACTTTGTAATTTGTAATTGGATTGGTATATATGTAATGTATTGTATCAAATCTAATGTATGGTATGGAATTAATGTAATAAGTAGACAAGAGAAGAAGAGTGAATTAAAAAGGCTATAATAGTCTAAAGAGTAGCAAAGATTTATCTATCATAGCAAGGTGATTGCTACATTCAAAGGAATCTCATTCAACAAACCAAGTTGTAGATCAGAGATCAGCTACTATTTCATCCTGACAAGCGGGTTAATCAAATCCTTTCACAAGGTAGACTTAACAATCTTATGTAAATCTCTTTACCAAATGCATACTTCATTATATGTTTGTAAATCCTTTTACAAGGTGGAAGTAGCAGTCCTTATTGCTCCTAATAGGGAAGATCATCAGAAGTGATCATTGTAAGCCTTAATAGGCCAACTTTATACTATAGTACTAAAGCTTGTGGGTATCATCCCCACCCTAGTTTTACTTTGTATTTGGAAGGTTTTTAGGTCACCAAATTGTGTGTCAAAGTGTTATGAATGCTTTAATGTTTTTAGTTTCTCATGAATGCAATTAGATCAGAATACTCATGAAGGATTAATTTCTAATTAAAGATTAATTTTTATTGGTTACTAATTCACTCCTCCTCTCTCAATAACTTAGCTTATCATAATATTTCCAACAACAAAAAATTTCATATCATTTCCAATCAATGTATGCCAAGCTCACTCAGGTGATGAAGACAATTTCCTATGTATGTCGAGTATTCTAGATTTTGCCTAGTTCAGAGACAATGTCTACTGAGTTTACTTGGTCATCAAAGGAAAGTTTGTAGAAGTTGAGTGTTAACTAAGATCACTCAATTAATAAAATTTTTTTTTTATGGAACTAGTGTTAACCAAGCTCACTCAGTTACCAAAGGAACTTTGTTAATATGTAGTGTTAACCAAATGCACTTCATTAACACAGGAAAAACATTTCTGAGATAGTGTCTATCAAGCATGGGATATTGAGTTCAATTGATTTAGTTGTTGGTTCTATCTGATTAAGGAGATGACTATTAAGTACTCTAAGTTGTATTCAAGCTAGCTTAAAAATGTGTAAGGTATACACACACACACACACACACACACACACACACACACACACAAGGTTAAGTTGAGGATTGAATGTGTGGATCATAACAAAAGATTTGATGATGCTTAGACGAAGTGAATTAGAAGGATAAGTAGAAAATCCCTGTTGAGATACAAAGATACATTCGATCAGGAAGGATCAAGTATTCAAGCTAGAAGTGAGATCTATAATCAACAATTTAGTTGCATCAAAAATTAAGTCATGTAATTGTTACTTTCTAACCATTGTAGCAGTGATCTAAATGCATTAATCGAGTTGGCTTAACAACTATTTGTAAATCATCTAACAAGGTGGCTTTTCTATATTAAAGTTTCTAAAGGCCACTCCTAATAGGGTGATTAAATACTCTAATAGGATAACACCCAATAGTGTGTTTTGTAACCTTTAATAAGGTTGGCTCCTAACAGGGCTCACTTCAGAAAAGTGAAAATCAATAACTAGTTGCAATTGGTGATATTTCCAAAATTGGGTTTCCATGTTAAATCTCATGCTCACTTGTGTTCATGCTATTTATTTTATGTTTTTTCAACTAAGTTAATCTTAAGATAAGTATATTTATTTATTGCCAAGTTACAATATTTTCTAGAGTAAATCAAGTGCATGTGTGTTTTACGAGTTACAACAAAATATAGTTTAATTAGAGTTTTTATTTTAATTGACATCTAAGGGAACTAGGATTTATTTTTTTAGTAATTGATTCACTACTCCCCTTTCAATTACTCCTCTTATATTTCTAACGAATGGTATTAGAGCATTTGGCACTTGCAAAAAAGGTTTCAAGGACCTAAGCTAAAGATCGAGATGTCTTATAGAAGGGAGATCCTAAAGCTAAATAGAGATAACTTCAAGACATGGAAATAACTCATGAGACTAAACTTGGAAACCATTAGAGATTTGGGGCTAAAAAATCTAGATGTCAAATACAATGCTCTTATTGGAACTATGACTATTGAAGAATTTGTAGAGAAGAAGAGTCATAATATCATGCTAATTGATATTGCCTCATCTCTCAACTATGTCAAATTTGATGAGGCCAAAGATTGTGGAATTGCTTATAAAATGTGAATAAAGCTAAAATCCATCTATGGAGGAGATGGAAAGAGAGACAAAGATAACACTCTTGGAGGATAGTTTGATTAGATGAAAATGAGAGAGGATGAAAATATTGCAATATATGTTGAAAGAATCAAAGCCAGTGCCAATGCTATCAAAGCCTTTGGGGGAACAATTTAAGATGTAACAATTGTAAGAAAGGTACTCAAAACCCTTCTTCCTATCTATGCAATTAGAGTGTCTACTAATCAAGAAATGAGATGTGATCGAAATAACAATATAACATTGACAATCATACACCTAGTTCTCACAATCTTGAGTCTACATTTGAAGCCAAGATATCACTCAAGAAGAAAGCTAAAAGATCTAAAAGAAAACAATCTAAAGGTGAAGAGGAAGATAGTTTTGATAGTGATCTTAAAGCTTGAAGCATTTCTAGCAAGAAGTTATCCCAAAGGAAATAGAAAGTATAAAGGTAAGATTCCTATTATCTTTTTTTGTTGTAAAGAATTTGGACACATTGCTACAAGGTGCCCAAATAGAGAAGACAAAGATGAAAAGAAGCACAACAAGTACAAAGGCAAGAAGGATTTTAAAAACTTCAAAGACTAAAAAGACAAAGGTAAGAAATCTTATTTTATGGCTAAAGATTTAGATAGTAGTGAAGATGATGAAACGTTATGTATTGTTGTAAAAGATGAATCTGGCGATGAAGTAGATAAAATGACACTTATCTCCCATGTTAGCAAAAATGATGCATGGATTATTGATAGTTTCTACTCAAATCATATTATTGGTGATAAAATAAAATTTGAGTATATGAAACATTATGATAAAGGTAGTGTGGGATTTGGAAACAATGAACCTTGTTGCATAAAGGGAAAAGTTTGTATTTCACTAACCAATGAATTTTGATATGACAATACTTATTGGGTTAAAGGAATAAAGAATAATATAATGAGTGTGGCATAGTTGAATAACATTGGATTCAAGGTAGAATTAATGAATGGGAAGGTCAAGCAAGGTATATTTTAGTGGCTAATATTTGTAAATTGGCTAATAATTGCAAATTGGCTAATTTTAGAAATTTTTGGCTAGTAATTTGGCTAATAATTTAAGATTTGATACAATCCAAATTGCCATAATTTTATAAAATTTAGTTCTAGAATATTTAAAATCGCTCAAAATTTTATTTTATTGAAAAATTTAAACTTAAATATTCCATTTTTTTATTATTATTCTAGAATGATGACTATAATGTATCTAAAAGAAAAATCTAAAGCTTTTCAAAAGTTTAAGTGGTATCTAGAAAGAGTAGAGAAAGAAACTAGAAAGAAGTTAAAGTGTTTGAGATTAGAAAGAGGTTATGAATTCATTTCCAATGAGTTTAATGAATTTTTCATTGAAATAGGAATTAAGAGAAAAGTATTTGCTCCTAGTACACCGTAGCAGAATGGTATAGTTGAACAAAGGAATAGATCCATCATGGATTGTGCAAGAACCTTAATGATAGAAAAGAGTGTGGCAATAAAATATTGGAAGGAAGCAATCAATACTATAGTGCATACCTTGAACAAATTCCATTTGAAGAAAGACTCAAATCAAACACCTTATGAAATATGGTATTGATACAAACCTAATGTATTTTACTTGAAAGTATTTGGTAGAAAATGTTATATCTTTCAAGAATATAGGAAAGGTAAATTTGATGTCAAAGGTGATGAAGGCCTATTCCTAAGATACTCCTACATAAGTAAAGTATACAAGTGCCTGAATCTAACTACTCATAATATCATAGAAATTGCACATGTGAGAATTGATGAATTTGGAAAAGAGAGTGAAGAAGAAAGCAAAAGAGAACCTAATGATTACAAAAGGTTTTTTTACTATGAACCTAATATATTTCCAAATATATTTGGAAGTTAGGAGGCCTCATCTCCTAAGTCCCCAAAATATCCAAAAGCTATTGAGTTGCAACCAGTGCAGCCTGAGTCATAGTCTGAAGGACTCGAGTCACAATCAAATGTTACCTAGTTGTTGCTAGAGGAAACTAAGTCAGATAGACCTAAGTCACATACAATGGGACCTAAGCTTGATATAGAAGATCATGAAGAGGTTAATGGAACATGTTCTAAATCCAAAGTACCTATTTTAGCAAGATATGTTAGAAGGCACCATGCACCTGATCAGATCATTGGAGACACATTAGATGTAACACTAATAATAAAGAAATTGAAAGGTACATATTTGCTAGCTAAAATTGAACCTAGAAATATTGAAGATGCTTTGGATAATAAAAGTTGGACTAAATCTATGAATGAACAAATAAAATAGATAGAGAAGAATAATACTTGGACTATTGTTCCTAGACTAAAGGATAAAAATGTAATTGGCACAAAGTGGGTATTCAAAAATAAGCTAAATGAAGATGAAAAAGTTTTAAGAACCAAAGAATGGCTAGCTTGTAAAGGTTATTTTTAAGAAGAAGATATTGATTATGGTGAAATTTTTGCTCCTATTGCAAGATTAGAAGGTCTTAGAACTTTACTAGCATATGCAACACATAGAGGATTTTAAGTTTATCAAATGGATGTAAAATATTCATCCTTGAATGAAATTCTTAACGAGGAAGAACAACCTGAAGGTTTTATAGATCCTAGAAAAAGAGATATGGTGTTCAAATTACATAAAGTGTTTTGTGGTCTCAAGCAAGCTCCTAGAACTTGGTATGAAAGACTTCATAACTACTTGATAAAGATTGGTTTTCAAAGAACAAATGATAACGACAATCTGTATATCAAGGAAGGACTAGAAAAGAAGATTGTTTTGGATGAAATTTTTGTAGATGGCACTTTATTTATAGGAAATGATAACTTATGCAAGGCATTTTTAGAAGATAAGTAAATAATTTGAGATGTCCATGTTTGGAGAGATAAAACTATTTGTTGGATTGCATATCCAATAGAAGAAAGATGCTTTTTATATTACTCAATCCAAATATATCAAGGAGATACTAAATAAGTTTGGAATGGAAGATTCAAAACCCATTGGAACACCTATGTCTAATGGACATAAGCTTTCCAAAAATAATGATTCCAAAGAGGTAGATCAAACTTCATAAAGATCAATGATTGGAAAATTGTAGTATGTAGTGCACATAAGGCCTACTATTGCATTAGTAGTTGGTATGGTGGAAAGATTCTCAATAAATCTCAAAGAAAATCACGTGATGAAAATAAAGAGAATCATGAGAAATCTGAAAGGTACTAAAGACTATGGAGTATGGCACAAAAAAGGAGGCAATTTGGATTTGAAAGCATTCATAGATGTTGATTGGGTAGGAAGAGTTGATGATAGAAAGAGTACATATGGTGGAGCATTCTTTTTTGGTAAAAGACTAGTGTCTTGGACAAGCAAGAAGTAGAATTGTATTTCTTAGTCTATAGAAGAGGTAGATTATGTGGCAACAACAGTTAACTATTCCAATGTTGTTTGGTTCAAGCAACTGTTGGTAGGTATGAAGATAGAGATCAAGGATCTAGTGGTTATATTTTGTGATAACACTAGTGCAATTAATATATCCAAAAACCCTATGATACATACAAAAACCAAGCATATTGCTATAAAATATTATTTTTTGAGAGAACTAGTACAAGATAAAGAAGTAAGATTGGAATATGTGTATACTAAAGAGAAAATTGTGGATATTTTCACTAAGCCATTACCTAAGGATGTATTTTTGTATCAAAGAGGTTAGTTGGGGTCATTTCCCTATCTAGAGCTCACTAAATGTAGTTTAGTGATGCATCAACTAGAGCATATTGAAGATAAGATAGTTGATACAGTATTAACAAGGCACATTGTAAATGAATTAGTACATAAGGTACATTGATATTCACTGAATATTGTCTTTGGCATGCGATTTCAAAGAGGGAGAAGTTTTCTATCATATCTTACATAAATTTTATTGCTTTAGAGATGTCAAAGAAGAAAAACTTGGTCTGATATCAAAGAAGGAAAGTTTGCTATCATAAGAAGATGTTGAAGATAGAGTTTTGTTGATAGAGGGAGAAAGTAAAGGGTGAGGGAGTTCACACTGATAGAGGTGTTGGAAATGATTGAAAAGATCATTAGGAAAATTGTTGGAATGATCATATGAAACTGGTAAACAATGTTCTCAATCATTATTTTGTCATTTATGTCAAACTTGCTACTTGCAGGAACGACAATTACTTTAGTGATCCAAATACTATCGAGTGGTTGATTGACAAGGAGAAGGAAATCAATAAGCTGTAACTAGAACACCTAGAGAAAGGTTGAAGTTATGATGTTAAAATGAAGTAGAAGGATTAGCTAAGTCATTGATGAAATAGTGTATTGATGACAGACATAGAGAATAGGCACACTAAAACATATCAAAGATGTAAGGTTTTAGCTAAGACATCTATAAAGCCTAAATAAAGTTCATTAGAGAGAGGGAGCCGAGCAAGCTAGTAGGTGCCAAATAGATTCCTAGTTGAAGCCGAGCAAGTTCAACTTCAAGTGTCGAGTGAACTTCAAATGCCGAGTAAACTTCAGATGCCAAGTAAACTTCAGATGCTGAGTAAACTTCAAGTGCCGAGTGAACTTCAGATGCTGAGTAACTTTTAGATGTCGAGTAAAATCAAAATGTCAAGCAGAAACAGATGTTGAGCATCAGAAAACCAATAGTGCCAAGTAACACAGAGATGCCAAGCATCAGTAAATCAATAATGTTGAGTTGCTACATTATTTTGAAAATCGAAGATTCACTAGATCCAAGCCGACAAGGTTGTTATCTAGAAATTTTTGAATTAAATAGAAGATAAGAATGATGAGCTGGTGGCACAAAGCACCATGTAGAACATTTTTGGAGATTACAACTGGAGTCTAGATGAAGTTTCTAGATAAGAGCAAGATATAGGGTAGATACATTATATCCTACCTAATCGATTTGAAACCCTAAAGTTGCAAAGGGAGAATCGAGTGGCAAAGGCAAACTAGATTTCTATTTAAGAAGTCATAAGGTCATGAAAGAGGTGCTAAGGAGAAGGTGGTCAAGCATAAAAGCATGAAGTGTTGAAGGAGGTTCTAAGGAGAAGGTGGTCAAGCATAAAAGCATGAAGTGCTGAAGGAGGTGCTAAGGAGAAGGTGGTCGAGCATAAAAGCATGAAGTGCTAAAGGAGGTGCTAAGGAGAAAGAGACCACAATTACTTTGTTTCAATAAGAAGACCCCATATATGATTGCATTGGCATGATGAGTAAGAAGACTCAAGGAGACAAAGCTTGAGAGGAAGACAAGTTGTCAGAGGTGAAGTGATTAAAGCCAAGCAAAAGGATAGAACTGAAGAATGATCTAAAATCTGTAAAGTATTTTGTAAGTTGTATCAGATCAACATTCTATTATTGTTACTCTCTAGCAATTGTAATAGTTAGTTTAAACCCTATGGACATAGATTGGTTTAATATCCATGAGGTAAATCCTTTAACAGGGTGACATTCCAAGTGAATGTTCTAAATTCCTTTGATCAGGCCCATTCCTAATAGTTTGGTGAAATCCTCTAACAAGGTCACATTTAACAGTGTGTTGTAAGCCTTTAACAAGGTAGGCTTTTAATAGGGCATCACTTTAGAAGAGTGAGAATCAAGTAGCATGTTACTGGTGGTTTTTCCCAAATTGGGTTTCCACGTAAATCATTGTGTCATGTTAATCTTGCATGTTTTATTACTGCATGTTAATTTACTGTAACTTGCTAATATGGTTGAACTAAGTTTGGATGGATGAAAAGTGTATGGATTCATTAAAAGTAATGAAAAAGTATTATTAGGGCATTTGGCCCTTGAATAACTGATTCACCCCCCCCCCCCCCTCCCCCCCCTCCCTTCTTAGTTATTCTAAAGAATTCTAACAATTGGTATTAGAGCCAAACTATTGTTTCACTTTAAAGGGACTATAAGTAGGAAAGATCAAAATGTCTAAGAGAGAAGTCCCCAAGCTCAACAAAGACAACTTTGTTGCATGGAAAAATTTGATGAAGCTACATCTCAGATCCATAGGCGATTATGCCCAAAATTCAATTATTACTGAACATGTTGATCCAACTGGTACTCTTACTATAGAATATATAAAAAACAAATAGGAACACAATCAGATAATGCTGGAGATTGCCTTTGCACTCAACTATGTTGAATTTGATGATATCAAAGGATGTGACACTGCATTCAAAATGTGGAAAGCCCTATCAGACATCTATGGAGGAGATCAGAATGTCCAAAGAGCAAAAAGAGAAAGTCTCAAAGGAAAGTTTGATGATATGAAAATGGAGGAAAATGAGAATGTTTCTCAGTATGGTGCAAGAATAAAAGAAGTGGTAAGTGCAATAAGATGTTTGAATGGTCAATTGGATGAAGATACTATTAATAGTAAGTTCTTAAGAACCTTGCTCCCTATCTATGCTATTAGAGTATCTGCAATACAATACTAAGATGTGTACTAGGAAACAATCTATGTTTTGAAGGTATAGTGGGTAGACTCACTGCATTTGAGTTATCTAACTTTGACAACTACAAACTTGAGAATGTTGAATCTACTTTCAAGGCCAAGCTATCACTCAAAGATGTTGAACAGTTTAAATCAAAAAAGGGAAGAAAGATGAAATATGTATCCAGTGATAGTAGCACTAATGAGGAAGATGTGGAACAATTGGAAGCACTACTTGCTAGAAGATTTCACAGAGGTAAAGGAAAATTCAAAGGTAAGATGCCTATCATTTGTTTTAATTGCAATGAAGTAGGTCATATTGCTGCCATATGTACATAGAAAAAGGATTACAAGGAAGGCAACAAATAAAAATATGGAAGAGAAGACAATAAGAGAGATTACAAAGACAAAGGCAAGAAGTGTTATATTGTTGAAGAAAATTTTGATGATAATGATGATGAAGTTGTTTATGTAGCTATGAAGGACCAATCTAATGAAGAAGAGCCTACAACACTGGTAACATGTATGAACAAGAATGAAAAATGGATCATAGTAGTGGATGCTCACATCACATGATAGGAGACAAAAGTAAGTTTGTTAACTTTACTCAGTATGATGGAAATAGTGTCAGATTTGGTAATGATGCTCCATGTCAAATAAAAGGAAAAGGTTCCATTAAGCTTGCACAAAAAATTTCATGTGATAATGCATACTATGTTGAAGGGTTAAACTACAATTTTCTAAGTGTCTCATAGTTAGGCAATATAGGATGCAAAGTAGAGTTTGGAAACAAAACTGCAAAAATCTATGATACTGATGGTAAACTGATAGGAAAAGGAGAACAAACAAGAAGTAATCTATTTTACCTTGATATGGATAATGTCTCTTGTTTTGCTGCAAAATTTGATGATGAATGGTTATGGCACAAAAGGCTATGTCATGTCAACTTTGACAATCTGATCAATATTAGTAAAATGAAAAAAGTCAGAGGTTTACCAAAATTGAAGAAGCCTGATAATACCATGTGCAAGCAATGTCATCTAGGAAAGATGACAAACTCAAGTTTTAAAAGCAAAAACTATACATCTAAAGAAGTACTTGAGCTAGTTCATACTGACTTATGTGGTCCAATGGAAGTACAAAGCTACAAAGGAGATAAATACATAATTTTGTTTGTTGATGACTATTCTAGGATGATGACTGTTATGTTCTTAAGACAAAAATTTGATGCCTTTCAAACGTTTAAGTGGTATGTGGCTAGAGTTGAAAAAGAAACAAGAAAAAGCTTGAAATGCCTGAGATCAGACAGAGGTGGTGAATTCACATCAAAAGAATTTGAGATATTTTGTAATGATAAAGAAATCAAAAGACAAACGTCAGCTCCTAGAACTCCTCCACAGAATAGAATTACTGAAAGAAGAAATAGATCTGTGATTGACTGTGCCAGAACATTAATGATGGAAAAGACTATTGCTCTAAAATACTAGAGAGAAGCTATAAGTGTATCTATTCATACACTGAACTGAGTACAAGTCAAGAAAGGTACAAATACAACACCTTTTGAATTATGGTATGGTCACTCATCCAATGTAAAATATTTCAAAGTGTTTGGTTGTAAGTGCTTTATCCTTAAAGATGCTAGAAGTAGAAAATTTGATGCAAAAAGTGATGAAGGCATATTTTTTGGTTACTCCACTAGAAGTAAGGCATCCAAGTGTTTGAATACTAACACTAACAAAATTGTGGAAAGTGCAAATGTAAACTTTGATGAGCATATAGAAGTCCAAGCTGAAGAACCAAAGAGAATGAATGAATAAAAAACCTTTGTGTATTCTTATGAAGGAATGCCTATTGATGAGGATGCTGACAATCAAATTGAAACTCAACAACAAATTTTAGTTTCAGCCGAGTCACAACCAGTGAATGTTGATTTGCATTCAAAAGCTAAGTTGTAGAATGAAGGAAATGCACAATCTGATTCTGAAGTCAGTACACATGAAATAGATGGAGAACAACCTAACAAAGCAATACATAGTGACCCTGAATCAGAAAGATCAAACATGGAAACAAGGATAGAACGAAGATTATCCAAATATGTAAAAAGACATCACCTTGCTGACCAGATAATTGGTGACAAAGATGCAAGACCAATGACAAGGAACAGACTGAGACATGAATCATGTCTGATTAGTAAATCTAAACCTTAAATAGGATATGGTTCATTACAAGATGATGATTGGTATAAAGCTATGGAAGAAGAGATTGATCAAATAAAGAAGAACAAAACCTGGAGTTTAGTTCCCAGACCAGATGACAAAAATGTGATTGGCACCAAGTGGGTATTCAGGAACAAGCTAGATGAGAATGGTGACATTACTAGAAACAAAGCTAGACTAGTATGCAAGGGTTGTGCTCAAGAAGAAGGACTAGACTATGGGGAAACATTTCCCCCTGTTGCTAGAATGGAAGGAGTAAGAACTTTACTTGCATATGCTGCATATAAAGATTTCAAAGTTTATCAAATAGATGTAAAGTCTACTTTTCTAAATGGTATACTAGAAGAAGAAATCTACATTAAACAATCAGAATGATTTGTTGATGAGAACAACAGGGATATGGTTTGTAAATTACATAAAGCACTCTATGGTCTAAAACAAGCACCTAGAGCATGGTATGAGAGACTTCACAAGTATCTAGTGCAAATAAGATTTGAAAGAACTGATGATAACATCAACATTTATGTCAAATCAGAAGAAGGTAAGGATATTATTGTCTCTGAAATCTTTGTGGATGACATAGCGTTTGGAGGAAAGGAAGTGCTTTTCAAAGGCTTTGCTGACAAAATGAAACATGAGTTTGAAATTTCTATGTTTGGAGAGATCAAATTTCTTGTTGGATTGCAAGTGCATCAACTAAAACATGATATATTTGTGACACAAACAAAGTATATCAAAGAAATACTCAAAACATTTGGATTGGAGGAGTCCAAACCAATCAGCACACCAATGGCGATAGGAAATAAGCTATCCAAAAATGATGAATCAGCTGAAGTCAATCAAACAATGTACATATCCATGATTGAAAAACTACAATATGTTGTACATAGTAGACCATACATAGCATTAGCAGTTGGAATAGTGGCTAGATTCTCTAATAATCCTAAAGAAAATCATCTCATAACGGTAAAAAGAATAATGAGATATCTTAAAGAAACTGATAACTTTTGCCTATACTACAAAAAGAATGGAAAGTTTGAACTCAATGCATATACAAATGTAGATTGGGGAGGCAACATTGATGACAGAAAAAGCACAAGTGGAGGTGCATTATTTTTAGGTAAAAGGCTAGTTACTTGGACTAGCAAGAAATAAACATGCATATCCCAGTCCACTACAGAATCAGAATATGTAGCAGCTACAACCAATTGCACAAACATTGTGTGGCTCACACATCTATTAAGAGGAATGAAAGAAGAAGTAACAAAACTTGTGATATTGTATTGTGATAACACAATTGCTATAAACATATCCAAAAATCTAGTAATGCATGCAAAAACCAAGCATATTGCAATCAAGTATCATTATGTCAGAGAATTGGTAGAAGACAAACAAGTGAAGTTGGAATACATTCACACAAAGGAATGAACTACAAATATCTTCACTAAACCATTGCCCAAGGATACTTATGAATATCTTAGAGGCAAGTTGGGGGTAATACCCCTAACTCAAGTAGTTTAAAGAAACAAGGATGCTGCCCTGCATCAACAGGAACAAATCATTGAAATATCAACAGAATGATGCAGAGGATGACAGCAGGAGCAGAAACTCCAAATCAGTCACAAGCATGGTGATAGAGGGAGAAAATATGAGACGCAAAGCTTATATTTTGCATGATAAAGATGCTACATCTTTGGCATATATGTCAAAGAGGTTGAAATATGTAGAAACCTGATCAATACAAAGCAAGAAGGAGATATATATGAAAGAAGGATATTAATGAAGAAACTGAAAGATATATATGAGATCAGTAGTAAAAATGCAGCAACTAGGAAAAGTAGCAGACAATAACAAACAATGTATACAATCTTGGTGGTAACTAAGTTAATCAATTGATCAGTTTGGTTTTTCCATCAATGCCAAAGAGGGAGATTGTTGGAAATGATTGAAAAGATCATGAGGAAAATTGTTATCATATGAAACTGGTAAAGAATGTTCTCAATCATTGTTTTGTCATTGATGTCAAACTTGCTACTTGCAGGAATGACAATTGTTTTAGTGGTCCAAATACTATCAAGTGGTTGATTGACAAGGAGGAGGCAATCAATAATCAGTAACTAGAAAACCTAGAGAAAGGTTGAAGTTATGATGTTAAAATGAAGTAGAAGGATAAGTTAAGTCATTGATGAAATAGTGTATTGATGATAGACATAGAGAATAGGCACACTAAAAAATATCAAAGATGTAACGTTTTAGCTAAGACATCTGTAAATCCTAACTAAAGTTCATTAGAGAGAGGGAGCTGAGCAAGCTAGTAGGTGCTGAATAGATTCCTAGTTGAAGTCGAGCAAGTTCAACTTCAAGTGCCGAGTGAACTTCAGATGCCGAGTAAACTTCAGATGCCAAGTAAACTTTAAGTGCCGAGTGAACTTCAAATGCCAAGTAAAATCAAAGTGCGAAGAAAAAAAAGATGCTAAGCATCAAAAAACCAATAGTGTTGAGTAACACAGAGATGCCAAGCATTAGTAAATCAATAATGTCGAGTTACTGCATTATTTTGAAAATCGAAGATTCACCAGATCCAAGCCGACAAGGTTGTTTTCTAGAAATCTATGAATTAAATGGAAAATAAGAATGATGATCTGGTGGCACAGAACACCATGTAGAACATTTTTGGAGATTACAACTGGAGTCTAGACAAAGTTTCTAGATAAGAGCAAGATATAGGGTAGATACATTTTATCCTACCTAATCCATTTGAAACCCTAAAGTTGGAAAGGGAGAATCGAGCGGAAAAGGCAAACCAGATTTTTATTTAAGAAGTCATAAGGTCATGAAGGAGGTGCTAAGGAGAAGGTGGTCGAGCATAAAAGCATGAAGTGCTAAAGGAGGTGCTAAGGAGAAAGAGAGCACAGTTACTCTATTTTGATAAGAAGACCCCAGATATGATTGCATTGGCATGATGAGTAAGAAGACTCAAGGAGATGAAGCTTGAGAGGAAGACAAGCTGTTAGAGCTAAAGTGATTAAAGCCAAGAAAAAGGATAGAACTGAAGAGTGATCTAAAATCTGAAAAGTATGTTGTAAGTTGTATCAGATCAACATTCTATTATTGTTACTCTCTAGAAATTGTAACAATTAGTTTAAACCCTATGGACTTAGGTTGGTTTAATAGCCATGAGGTAAATCCTTTAACAGGTGACATTCCAAGTGAATGTTCTAAAGTCCTTTGATCAGGCCCATACCTAACAGTTTGGTGAAATCCTCTGACAAGGTCACATTTAATAGTGTGTTGTAAGCCTTTAATAGGGCAGGCTTTTAACAGGGCATCACTTTAGAAGAGTGAGAATCAAGTAGCATGTTACTGGTGGTTTTTCCCAAATTGGGTTTCCATGTAAATCATTGTGTCATGTGTTAATCTTGCATGTTCTATTACTGCATGTTGATTTACTGTAACTTGCTAATATGGTTGAACTAAGTTTGGATGGATGAAAAGTGTATGGATTCATTAAAAGTAGTGAAAAAGTATTATTAGGGCTTTTGAACCTTGAATAACTGATTCACCACCCCCCCCCCCCCCCCCCCCCCCCCCCTCTCAGTTATTCTAAAGAATTCTTACAAAAGGGAGTTCTCATGGATGAGAATTAGAATTAAACTAAGGATATGTTCCTTACTTTATTGTTTCTCTAAAAAATTATTGTATTATGACATGTTATTTTTTCCTATATCTATTGAGCATTCCAGAGTTTTCCTAGTTAAGAAGATAGTGTCTACTGAGTTCACTTGTTTGTCAAAAGAAAGTTTGTAGAAGTTGAGTGCTAATCAATCTCACTCAACTAATGAAGAAAATGTTGGATAGAACTAGTGTTAACTGAGACGACTCAGTTACCAAAGGAACTTTGTGAATATCCAATGCTAATTGAGTTCACTTGGTTAAAACAAGAAAATCATTTTTGAATTAGTGTCTACTGAGCATGGTCAGCTAATGAAGGATTTTCTTATTTTTTCATATTGAGTTTAATTGATTTAGTTGTTGGTTCTAGCTAACTATGGAGATGGATATTAAGTATTCTAAGTTGTATTCAACCCAACTTGACAATGTGTAAGATATATATATATATAATGCCAAGTTGAGGATTGAATGTGTGGAACATAACATAAGATTTGATGATGCTTAGAGGAAGTGAATTAGAAGGATAAGCAAAATATCATTGTTGAGATGCAAAGATACATTCAATCAGGAAGGATCAAATATTCAAGCTAGAACTAAGATTTGTAATCAGCAATTCAATTGCATCAGAAATTAGGTCATCTCATTGTTACTTTCTAATCATTATAGTAGTGATTTAATTTTCTTAACCAAGTTGGCTTAACAACTATTTGTAAATCCTCTAACAAGGTGACATTTCTAGATTGAAGTTTCTAAATACCTCTGACAAGGCTACTCCTAATAGGGTGATTAAATCCTCTAACAAGGTCACACCTAACATTGTATTTTGTAATGTTTAACATGTCAGATCCTAATAAGGCTCAGTTCAAAAGAGTGAAAATCAGTAATTAGTTGTAATTGGTGGGTTTTCCCAAATTGTACTTCTATGTTAAATATTGGTGTCACTTGTGTTCATGCTATTTATTTTATGTGTATGAAAATAAGTTAATCTTAACATCAATATATTTAGTTATTGCCAAGTTATAATATTTGCTAAAGTAAACCAAGTGCATGTGTGTTTTCCAAGTTATAGATGAATATAGTTTAATTAGGGTTTTGATTTGTATTAACATCTGGGATTTATTTTTATAGTAACCAATTCACCCCTCCCTTCTCAATTGCTCCTCTTCTATTTCCAACAACTTATGCTCTCTTGCTCTACTTTAAGAGATTTACTCATCAAAATTTAATAAGCCCTCTCCTTAGGCATAAATTTCTTCAAACAATATTTTAGGGCTATAGACATATGTATCTTCCCCAAATCTAGCATAGTTTGTGCTAACATGGTCTTCCTAATATGTCTTTCAGTGGACAATGCCCACTTCCACTTAGAATCAACTTTTTGATACAATTTTTTTAGGAATGCCTTGACCTAATTCTATAGGCATAGATTTGAATTGTGTCATCATATCTATCATAGCTTTTACAAGCTTCTCTTGGTCTTCTTTATCCAAAGAATAAAAATTAATGTCTTTAAATCCTACCAAATGTGCCAGTTCACTAATCTCTTGACATACCCTATCCACAGTCATTGGAGATGGTTTGGGTATAATTTGAAGTTTAATATGATTATCAAACTCCATTTATTCATCATCAACCTCTTACTCATGTGTCACAACCAATTTTCTTCTTGACTTCTTAGGTAGATTTTGCTTTGGTGTTCTAGCCAACTTCCTCTTTGCTAGACTACCTTTCTCCTTTTCAGCTATGGACTAAGCTATGTTTGACCTGATAATTACTTTTGTTTTTGGCTCTAGCTCAAGTGTTGTGACGACTTTCTTCACAACCTTTTTAAGATCCTCTTTAAATTTTGGATCCATAATCACCATTTTCTTCTACTTTGTTGCCTTGGGCTTGACAATAGCTAGTTCTTTTCCCTTAAATGAATCATCTTGGGCTTCTTCTTCAGATTCCTCATCCTCACCTTTTTCTTCATTGATTTGAAGTTGACCTTTGCCAACTTTTTGTTCAAGATCTTTCCTTCTTTTCATATCTGTCTTGGGCTCTTTTATTTCTAAAGTCATTCTTCCCTTGGTAGTGTTATATGCACATAATGGCTTGACATTCACATCAATTTCTTTAGATAGCAATACAATTATTGCTTCTCTCACTTGATTACCATTAACTCCATATTGCATCAACCTCAACCATGCAACCCTTGGTAGTATTGCCTATGCATATATAAAATCTATGTAAACCATGAAGTATATATTATCAAAATAATTATCCACAATTGACTTAGGTATCCTCATTTAGTTATTCATCTTATTCTTGAATTCCTCAAAATAGTTATACAATATCACCCTAAAATTTTCTCCTAATTGTCTTATCAAGTCACTTATTTGATCAATAGTTATTTTTCTTCTATCCCATGAAATTTTTCCTACTATAGGGAATGAATTCTACACATAGAAAAATATAATGTAGGTATAAAACTTAATTCACATGATGTATTCTTAGCTTTCCTTATCACTCCAAGATTCTCTAATAATTGTTGCAGTTCTAGCTCGAGTAGATTATAACCATGATCTTTTTTCACAATTTTGAAGTTGGGGTCCACTAAAATATAAGGTATGCTATTTAGTTGACTCTACTAATAGAACTTGTGTGCAATCACACATATTCTTAATTCAATAACATGTTCATTGATCCCATCAATTGACATGCCATGACCATTTCAATTTGCCTTTGTTTTCTACTCCATAATGTTCCTTGTAGCACTTCTTATTGACTTAGGTGTATCCAAAGAAGGATAACTAGCAATTCAACATATTATGGCCTTGTTGATCTTAATTGGTCCTCCTTCTAACCACATGTTCATGTCATGTACATGACTCAACAAAATCTTTATCTACTCAACCTTGAAAACCTTTAGAAAAGCTAGGGCATGGGTTAGCCCTTTCTTGAGAATGATCTTGTGTTCATCCTTCAACACTCCATTAAACAAGAATATTAAGACAGAAAAACCATCTATTTATTGATGATTGATATAACCCTACTTATTTGAATGCATGACCTTCCCTTCAAATAGTAGGGGTAGGGGGCCCACCCACCATGTTATGTATAAAATCATTACCTATAGAATAGGGGTTGATTTGTTCTACTCCCATAACATACCCATTAAAATAGTAGGGCCATGTGTAGTGAGGCCATAGCCCCCCACCTGAAACCTACTCAATTGTTGGAGGTTTGGATGGAAGGATTTTCGACAAAGAGAAACATATAAGTTATCACACTTGCATATTCATTATTTTTCATATCCTACATGAAGTTCATAGAAGTATCTAATATCTCCCACTTTATACATATAACATGATCTTACATCATGGACCACCAACACCCTTGGTGGAATTGACGATAGGGCTCCAAATTCATCACCATTCAATACAATATTAGGATATTCTTTGAAATATGGTGGGGGACACTTATCTCTCCTCACAATCTATAGATTGATCTCCTTCAACATTTCCTTTGTAGATGCTGATGCAGATAATGCCATCTCTGAGCTAGGGTTCATTTTTTTTTCTTCAAATAAATTTTAAAAAAATACTGAACACTAAATACTTGACTTATTGTAATCCTTCAAATTGCCAATGACATACTATAATTTTCTTGCTATATCACAAAAATTGTCTTTAAATCATTTGAGCTCTAAAAATCACTTGGTAAGATGAAAATGAATGTAAAAGTTTGATATATATCTTCAATCTATCCATTTTAGATTTGTAATAAATGTGTTTGTCCTTAGGTAGGTGCACAACAACTATCTCAACCTTTTATGTCTCTTTTCATTTAAATACTCCATCACTATCACCTCACTCAATCAATACCAATTCACTTAGCCAATACATTATCTCAATCAAGGTAAAATCTCAGTCTATATTGCAATGCTCAGTCAATACATACTATATAATTGACACTTGATAGTAAAACATATTTCATTTCATAATACTTCTCTTAGATCTATCATAAGACATCTTGAATTTTGTTGATATGGACTTTTAACCATATTACTCATTAGGATGTGATGTATGATATTATATTTAAGCATACAATCCCTCACATACCTTCTTTTCTTAGTTGGATGTGGTGTGATCACTTGATCCATTGGATTAGGTGATCTTAGCTTTTCTTTCTCTACTACTTCCAGCTTCTACTATATCTTTCCATGTTTTGTTAATCTCAACTTTTCCTTTTCTTTTGTTTCTTTCACTATTTGGTGTTGCTGCTTAGGTGTTGTAGTTCTTACTAAAACAATCTAGGTTTTCATTCAACCATTTCTTATAGTTATCTTTGAAGTTTTTCTTAATGCAATTCTCTAGAATGTGTCCATACTATCCACAATAATGACAATTATACTATGTGTTGTAATCCCAAATGTAAGAGTTATCTTGCTTAGGTGCACGTGTTTGTTTTTTAGATGTCTAGTTA
Source organism: Cupressus sempervirens (assembly GCA_028749045.1). Taxonomy (NCBI): domain Eukaryota; kingdom Viridiplantae; phylum Streptophyta; class Pinopsida; order Cupressales; family Cupressaceae; genus Cupressus; species Cupressus sempervirens. The sequence continues at coordinate 260,444,473 of CM053793.1, forward strand.
GATTTTTCCTTGGATATACATTCATGAGATTTATGTCCATATTTTTGATAGTTATAAAAATGTCCTCAAAATCTAGGTGTAGTAGGTACATCACATTTCTTTTACCTGCATTCATGTGTTTGGTGTCCTTACTTCTTACAATTAAAATAGTTACCAGTAAACTTAGGTTTAGGGTTTTGCATACCATTTTTACTTTTGGAAACATTAGAAATATGTCCAATTTTACCATAATGATGACAAGTAGGTTTGTTTTTGAATTTTGCATTTCTTTTCTCACCATTCTTTGATGATTCTCCTTCCTCAATAGATGAAGAGTGCTTAGACCATAAGTATCACTGGATGACCTTGGTGATCTCTTTAGTTCTTCAAAGTACCTAATAGCTTCACTTTTTTTGTTCATTCTTTCTAGAAGTTCTTTCTCATATTTCAACTCTTTCCTTAGTTGGCCACTTTGTAATCTTAGATTTGTGATATCCATGTCCTTTTTATTCAATTCATGATTTGTAAGTAACATCTAGTTCATCATGTCCAACTAATTGTTTGTAAGATTCTACACATCAAATAATATTTCCTTGAGTTTGATAAAAATTCATCTTTTATATTTTTCACCCATAATTTTGTTTTCTTCTACTTTCTTCTTTTGTTCAGTCACCTCACATAGTCTTACTAATTGTATTTCTTGTTTGCTCCTAAGTTATTTGGCTTATTTATTTAGAATTCTATGCTTCTCCAATAGATTTTCTATTGTTACATCACTGCCATTAGCATTTCCACTATTTAAAAATCCTTATGTGTTGACTTCCTTGTAAAGTTTACCATTCTATTAAATGGCCATATCTTTCCTTTTCCTTAAGGATTTTCTTAACTCATCTTTTTCTCCTTCAAGTTGTAGTATGATCTAGATTTTAATCATCTGGTTCTCAAAGATTTTTCCCATTTTTTATTCCTCCATTTCAAGATCTTGTACTCTCAAGCTATTAGAATTCATTCAAGAGAATTTAGCTTTGATACAAATTGTTGAAAATCTTAATGGGAAATAGGATACTGAGAGGGGGGATGGGGTGAATCAGGATCTATAAAAATTTTAACTAATAAAACAATTAACTATATTCACACATAATCCATCTCATATCTTAAATCTAATACCATATAAACATAAACATGTAGTGCTGAAATGAAATCTATATAAGAATAACATCCATGTAAAATATCAACATATAACACAATGATTTTGGTAACCGAGAAACACTTGAAGTTGAAGGTAAAACTGGTGTGGGGATGAAACCCACAAATCTTGACTTCCATAGAAATTTTTTTTCTCTTATTAGGGATACAATTTGATGATATATGATGATCTACACTGTGAGGGGTCTACTCTACTAAGAGAATTTAAAACTATTAGATCTTACCCTACTAAAGGATTTTACACTTACAACAATGTAAGGACTCCAGTAGGATATTTGAAATAGGTTTGTTAGAGCCAATCTGTTAAGAGATTTTCCCTAATTCAATATGTTAAAAATATTTTAGTATTTGATCCTTTGGTTTTCTTTGAAATCTTATTATGGATCTCCTCTTTTCAAAACCTCAATCTGATCTCTTTATCTGATATCTCTATTTTATCCTTCACTACTAGGGTTCTTTATTTTAACTCCTCTCAAACTTAGCCTTCATTCACTCTGTACTTAGCTTGTTCACTCCTTCATGCTCACTTATTTTCTCTCAAACTCATTAAATTGATCCTAAGATAGGAACCTTTCTTAAATAGATAATTGTAGAAAGTTATAGATTAAGATCAAAAATCCATAATCCTTCCTTTTTGTCATTTTCCCTTTTGATTTTCTAATTGATTAATCTTCTTTTCTTGGGATTAATGCATTCTAACAAAACACATAATCTTCTCCTTAATTATCTCTTTAATCTTTAAATATCATGTAGATCTCAACTAAACTGATTTACATAAGTGTTTGTGCAATTAAAAACTCATATGTCAAAACTAGTTTTCTTAGGACTTGAAAGTTCTAACACTCAGTCATAACTAACATTCATGATGTCACTCAACTTCTATACACTTAGCATATACAAACTCAATTGGCATTAACTAACTTTCCAAATGCTCAATCTCTTTTGTGTTACTTGACATGTATCTTGCTTCAATCTCTACTAGGGTGCTCAACAATCTCTGACTTGCTCAACTTATGATGTAATATAAACAAGTCCTCTATAGCTCAGCCTTCTCTAGATCACTCAGTCATAGTGGTGACTGTCTAATGCTACCTTGGAAATGACCAAGTATTAGAAACTAATTTGCAACTCAGGCTTAGAGGTAAAAAATCCTATCATGCTGTCATGCCCAAAATACAGGGCAAAAACACAATTTTTTAAAAAAGTTTCATAAAAATGACTATGTTGATAAAGGTTGACTACAACCTACATGACACAAGATGATTTTTATATAGTTTGATATTTATTTATTTTTATAATAGACCCCAGTCTAACAACCCCCACTAGCTATTGCGAACTAACTCATCCCCTTAAGGTCAATCTTAAATTCCACTATTTAAAAATACTAATAAAATTAATGTTGTCCATTACACCCTAAACATTACTAATATAAATTGAGCCTTCATGAAAAAGTATTATATATTTTAATTAATTTTAAATTAATCTAAAACTATATATTATTTTTATTTACCGTTCAATATTCCATTTATAAATAAACAAAACATTTATATCTATTAAAACTACTAATATTAAAGGACTATTTAAAACACTAGCATTGTCTAACATTAAAACATACTAATTTAATCTAATTATTTGCTTAACATTTAAAGTTTTAATTTAAACTCTTTTCATAAACTAATTCATCTAATTATTTAAAATTAAATAAATTAACTAACATTTACTTAAACAAGTAATAAATTAAAAAACTAACTTTTAACGAGAAAATTTTACACTCTTTAAAATATAATATTAATATTTAAAACAATAACTAACTACATTTAACGAATAGTAAAATAAAATCTAACATAAACAAAACATCTTTTAAATCTAAACTAATATTAAATAATAATTACTAATCTTATTCTAATACTAATAATTATTTTTTATTATAATCCTAAAATACTAATTACTAAAATTATCTTAATAAACTAAAACAACATAACAAATTTAAGCATCTAACTCTAATAACTGTCTTACTAAAACTAACTTAAACTATACTAATCAAATTTAAAACTCACTTAAATCAAATTTCTAAAATCTAACTTGACTAAATTTTACACTATTTACTAACTTCTAACATTATCTAATTAAACATACTAAAATCTAATTTAAGAAATACTAACTACATCCCCTTTACCATCTCTAGTGGCTAAATAACCGACTAGATTACCTTTATTGTAATTTGTATATTAAATAGAAAACAGAAAAGCTGTTTGAAATAAATTTTAAATTGTTCAAAAAAGATTTTTTAACAAAATTTAATCAGCTGCATAGATGCTTCTCTTTACCATCTAACATCCACTAACCCCACATGGACCCAAGACCAAGACAAAAGCTTAAAAAGGAGCATGGAATAAGGAAGGAATAAAGGTAAGTGGTAGCTTAGGTGATTTTGGTAAGAGATAAGATAGGGTATTAACGTTTAAAAGTTTGGTGGGTAGGATAGATATTTAGAAATATATTTTATGAATTTTCTTTCTCATTTTTTTAAAAATTTAAATTTAAAATATCTATTTATGCCCAAATAAGATATTTAAAAAGGATCTTTAAGATGCTTTGTTCAAAGAAAAAACAATCAACTTTTTCCTCATACAAATTCCAGAGAGCATATTTGCTCTAGGGGATTAGCTTTTTTTCAAGACCATATTTTTTTTCTAAGTATAGATTTTTAATGCTGAATATTTTTTTATGTTTAAGGAGGAATAATTATTATTATTATTATTATTTCAATGTTGGATTTGCACAAAAAAAATCTATTTAACCAAGGGGGGAAACATATTTTATTTAAAAAATAATGTAGGATTAGTTTACTTCCTAATAATATTGAAAATACAATGAAGTCCAAATTAAGCATCAAATTTTCTTTAACATACTTTGAATCTTAAATTGCATAATTATATATCATCATTTTATCTAATTAATCTAAATCAAATGAATATGATTTCAAAACATAAGAATGTTGTAGGAAGGGTGAAACATCATTTTATCCATTTTTGATACACATACATATAACTGAATTACAAGAAGAAAATCATATGAGAACTTGTGTGAGCAATTGGGAGCAGTTGAGGAGAAGAAGAAGTTCTATATGACTTCTTACATGGTTTATCTTCTTGCGGAAAGGGCAACAAACTACCCTAGTTTGTATAGGAGAGGCAATATGTAGGATTCTAATGCTTGGCCCTATATTGTTTACCCTCAGCTGGTGAGGAAGAAGCTCTCAGTGCAAAGAAAGGAGTACAAAATTGTGAATGACACATTCATCTTTTTAGTCATCCAATTCATAGAAGGTGATTATGCAAAGAGGCTATCTAATGAGGCAAAAGCACAAGATAATAGTTCTCAAGGCCTACTTCATCCAAGTCAAGACATTCACATATCTATAGGTAGCTAGTGCCACTATCAACTCCAAGAAGCTCCCCAGATATCCCAGTGACAAATTGGTGTTATTGGAGATTGCATGATAGATTGAATCTATGTATGAGAGGGTGAAAAGACAAAGGAGACCCTATTGGGCAAGGCCCCTAGTCATTGGACTGTATCAGGTCAAAAAAAAGCAAGATATTCCATCCTTTGAGTGGGAATGGGAGAATTATCCCCTCAAAGAGTACAATTCCCCTAGGCTCTATTTTGATAATATTAGGAGAGTGGAGAGTTTGGCCAGCAAGGGGTTCCATCATGAAGATACTATTGAAGGTCATTAGATGAATGCAACAAATGACTATGATGTCCACATGAGGGACTATTGTAGGATGACTTTGTATCTAGCATAGAAGGCTCTCAAGCTCAACATTCCAAAGGAAATAAAGCAACAAGATTCATAGGAACTGTTGCACCCCCTGTTCAACTTAGAAAAAATAGGAGAGAGACCCATCATGAATGTTGAGGTTGATAGGGAAGACGGTGATGATATTGATCATCGAGCAAGGCACGTAGTCAGAATGACCAAGGATTGGATCAAGAAGCCTTTTCAACTTGATCCAATTCCTAACACTATGATCTTTCATGCTCAAGCTTTCCTTGAGAAACGTAAAGGGAGGAAAGTTACAATTCCTACCTTTGCGGCCCAGTCTCCCATTAGGCTAGAGATAATGTACCAACTTGATTTCCTGGTTGGATACTATCATCCTCTAGAGAGGAAGGGAAAGAAAAAAAGGAAGAAGACCTCCCCTCAGAGGATTCAAATAGAACAAGGAAAAGAAAAAGTACCTCCCTAGCAATAGGAAGAGAATGTACAAGGGTCCAAGGATAGTGGAGCTACTCAAGTCTAGGATGACCCTCAATTGCCTCCCTTTGTGCATAGGAAATTAGAAGAGGGAGAGAGTCAACATATTTCCATTCCTCCTTTTCAAGAAGAGTCAACATCCTCTTCTACCTCCACAAAACAAAAGAGGATCAAGATTTGAATGAAAAAAAGGCAAAGGGTGACTAGAAGAATGGTGCCTTTTTTGTCTATTCCTAAGACCATTCTAGAAGGAGAAAAGGAGGAAGAAGAGTAGCTACCCTTGTAGAAAAGAACTCGGCTAGCCAAAGACACCAAGCAAGAAAGGAGAAGAAGTAGCATGGGTGTATTGACATCCAGCCTAGTAGGACCACTGGAAGTCTCTTCTTCAAAAGATGAAGTACAATAGTGGGTGGATGAGTAAAGTGAAGAAGATGATGACATTTTCAAAATGTCAAATTTTGATTTTATGCTTGTCGATATAGAATTAGTTGGGAATAACATTATGGATACCCCTATAGGTGAACCCCAACAAGAAGACTGGACGCAGATGCTGCCAGATTCACAAGGTCCTGACCTTACTTCCCCATCTCCACCACAAGTCACAGTGGTAGATAAGGGCTCAATTACTCCTCTATCTCAGAGTTTAGAAGAAGAATAGGTTTGGAAGGAACCATCACAAGGGGAGGAACTAGAACAAATGGCAACTGATGAAGTATCAAAGGAGAGACAAATAATAGAGTACTCTCAATCACTTTCCCAAGAAAATGAGGTGCAACCTACAAGGTCCACTAAAATAGAAGTCGTAGAAGAAGAGCCCTCGCAGAGGGCAATAACTCTGAGGAAGGAGGTAGTAGAACGCACCCCTTAATCCTCAAGAAGAAGGTCTTTAGCTAAGGACATCCCAAGATGGATCCAAAAAAGAAATAATGAGAAGTACTAGACCTTGATTATGTGCTTTGGAGGAAGACAGTTTTGAGATTGTGAAGATTTTGAATAAACCTAAGTCCCCATCACATGAGGCAAGATTGTTGGCATTTATCACCAATACATGGGAGCAAGAGTTGTTTGCACAAGTGGCCATTCCTCCTGAAGACATAGATGTAGAAAGCCTTGGTCCCAAAGATTATCAACTCAAAGAGGTTATTTTGGGAAGACCCACATGGGATATAGCCCAATTAATGGTGACCATGGGAATCAAAGAAGTCTTAAAGAGCATGGGGTAGGATGAGGTCAAACTCTAAACACTTTGAAGGTAGATTGAGATCCTAAAGGGATATTTAGCTAAAGTAGTTGGTCTTTTGGATCCTGAGCACCTCGAGGAGACTTTGAATACTATACTCAAAGAAGGGGGAAGTGTATAGCTAGACCCATTTTTCAAACCCTGTCAATAGTGGTGGGAAGATTTTGAGGAGAAGGGTATTCTGATTATCACAAGAAATTTGAAGTTACGACATGCTATGTAGGAGAACATGAATAAAATCATAGCAATTTTGAAGTAGGACTTCAGTATTATGGATGAAGTAAGAGCCTGGAGTAAGGATTTACAAACTCTACAAGCCATAAAGTGACAATGGTATCAGATTTTGATTGATGTATATATAGGAGAAGAGTTAGATATAATTGATGATTGGATAGAGAAAATATCAGATAGTAATAAAGTAATGGAAACATTACATGATGAGATTTATCAGCTTAAGGACCAAGCTCAAGAGAAAATTTTGGAAGTAGAGAGACACTACAATGTTGCTTGCTTGGATATTTTTCAAGATGAGGAATGGGAGAAGTTTTTACCTATAGAAATAGTAGTAGAGAATTTCAAGAAGATTTTTGTGGAAGTTACTGATGATGAAGACATTCGACAAGCCTTGAGGACTAAAGAAGCTTTGTTAGAATTGGATAACACACTTAGGGATTTTGTTGACACTCGAATTGAGGTAGAAAATTATAGAAAAAAGGAAAAATATGGGGCTTTTGATTTACTAGATGCAGCTAAAATTATTGAGATTATAAAGAAATTCAACGGAAAACATCTAAACATAGCTTTGGGATGAAGAAGAACAAAACCCAGATACCAGAATTTTAGTTTTGACACTTAAGTAAAATTTTGAGATTTTGGACCATTTTAAGGTGCACATCTCCACAGTTCCATAGGTACATAGGTCCGCAACTTTTTAGGTGCACATTTTCAAAAAATTCTACCGACAGTTAAATGCTAGTTTCATAAATAGAGCTTTCCATGCATCAAAAATGCATTCTGGCGGTATTTCAACTCCTACAAAAACCTTGTGAAGGATTAGCTCCATTTTTGGCACTTCCAGACACTTCCACTTTGACTTGAAGCTTTTTCATTATTTCTTCTCTCATAATTTCTTTTTTTTTTTTTAAATGTAAAGGCTCATGCATCCAATTAATGAATATAAGATGGATGGAGTCCTATTTGGCACTAGTTAGATTGTTTGTTTGTATATAATTAGTTTGTTTTATTATTTAAAAGAATTTTATTGCATGAAGAATATCTCTCACTCTCAACACAAATTGAGGAGAAGATTTATTATAAATACTCCATTGTAATATGTAATTGGGGTTGCCATTATTTTGCAATAAAATTATGCTTTTGGTGCTCGCATTTGGAGTGTAGTGATTCTTTCCTGAATGTGTCATTGTTTTTTGAATCTTTTTCAAGGAATCATGATTGAGACAAAGGTTTATTTCTTTGTTTTTGGTTGTACAATCATTTATTTTTGGTGTTTGCTATGGTTTAACAAATTCTGCTAATGTATCTAGCTTAAGAAAAAATTATTGAATTGTGCCTACATAACTCTCTATCTCGCATGAACACACTTCTTATGGCCTTGCAATTTGATGAAGAGTGAAGTATCATATGATCCTTAAATTTTCTCATCAATGATTGCATCAATGGAATTGAGGAAGCACTATCCCTACTTTCATTGGTTACCTATCAATCTCTTCTAAAGCTTAACTCGTAGATGTGTTGTTTTATGTAGCTTATGTCAGTTAGGATTTCAATTTCACATTATTTGTTTTATTAAACCCATTGTTAGAGTAGGATTTCATTCTAGCTTCATGGTTAGATTGCATTCATAAAAATCATAAAATACAAAAACATAGTTCTTTTTAGTGTTTATTTTGAAACAGTGTGTAGATTCTTCATTTCATTCGAAATCAAAATGAACTAGCAAAGGCCTCCTTGTGAACATTCGCATTTATCTTCAATTGAGTGGATTCTAGTAGGTCACAAGATTTCCTGGAACCTTGGAGTCAATTCACAAAATAAGCTTTTCAAGAGAGGAATTCACAAGGATTCCTACCATTTAACATCTTGTAAAATGAGAGCTCAATATGACTGCCACTGCTTGGGGTTGGAGCCCTAATAACCCTGTGAGGGTTTTTGTTGCTGCTTCTAAGACTATTGGCCCTTAGAGGACCTTGCTATATAGTTCTAATTCTCTTTCAAAGGGGGCTACTATTGGGTAGATTTTTGGTTCTAAGATCGATCCCATGACTCCTGTCTACCCTGAGTATCCTTGTGAGGCCTCGCCTCGACCCTTCCTAGCATAGTTGATACATTATTATTTTGATACTTATGACTCGATATGTTAAGACACTATTGGATACATTAAATATATTATGTTATTTTATTTCATGTTGTGTGATGTTACATTCAGATATTTGAGTTCGTCATTTAATGCTTTATGAACATGTATGTTGATGAAGTAAGTCAATGCAAGATTAACACTTTGATTATGAAATTGTAATGATTTAGAATATGAGTAGGATGAGAGAAAACTTGATTGATTTGAAAGATGTATGTTTTAATTTATGTGATTTCTTGATACGTATATACATATGTGCATGTGATTTTATGGGACTATTGATGTGTGTAATGAGTGTGCAAGATATTTCAGCCGAGAAACCTGACAGAGGAATGGAATTGATCCCTATGTGCCATTTGTGGAAACCTTGTTGTTTGTAACATAATTTTATTGTGAGATGTATGAATGTATCTTTTCGTGTTTTGTAAATGTTAATGTTTTGTAACTATGTTCTTATAGTGTCACTTGACACTCGTGAATTTTTGATGCATTTCAGCATGCTAGCTAAGATTAACTGTGTAACCTATGGACCTAAGTCAGACTAAGTTAGTGACCTTTTTGCTATTTTTTTTTTTTTATTGAGTTTAGTTACCCCTAATCCAAATTAGTTCTTAATATATTTTTTGGAGTGGTTAGATGGTCCTAAAAATTTCTAGCTTTTGTTTGGACCCAAATCAATTACTAAGGCCTTAAAACATGAAATCTTTTGTTGGAATAAAAGATAGAGTAACTGAGAGGGGAGGGGTGAATCAGTTACCACAAAAAAAATTCCAAAAATAAAACCCTTAGATGTCTATAATGGTTACTTACTGCTGATACTCTATAAATAGTGCAGGAATACTGTAACTCGGTAAGTTAACTAGTTACTGATTATCTAGCATTCAAGATTATTAATATGCATGCAAAGGTTAACTAAATGAACACAAAAGACACTAGATTTAATGTGGAAACCAAATATGGAAAAAACCACCAAGTAACTAGTCACCAATTTACACTCTTTTGAAGTGAGCCCTGTTAGGAGCCAACCATCTTAAAGGTTGCAATACACACTGTTAGGTGTGACCTTGTTAGAGGATTTAATCACCCTGTTAGGAGTGGCCTAGTTAGAGGTCTTTAGAAAAATTTAGCTGAATTGTTTCCTTGTTAGAGGATTTACAAAATGGATGTTAAACCAACTCTGTAAAGAGATTTTGGATTCAGTGTTACAATGATTAGAAATCAACAATGAAATGACCTAAATGATATGCAACTTATCTTTTGTTGATTACAGATCTATGATCTATTTTATTGAATCCTTACTAATCGAATACAACTTTGTAGCTCCTCTAGGATATCTAATCCTTCATTAGAATTTGCTCATTATTTTATCATTCTTTCATATACTCACACTTGCACTCACGCATGCACACTCATACATTATTCCACAATTTGAACATCTATATGTATACCTTTCAAATTATCAAGTTAGCTCAAATATAAGTTAAAACAACTGAAAAACATTAGTTGGCTACATTTATTCCATGAAACAATTGAGTTTAATATCAAAATAATAAAATCCTTCACTGGCCGACCCAGCTCAATAACCACTGCTCTAGAATGGTTTTCTAGTGTTAACCAACTGAAGCTCGGTAAACACTGCAAACCCTAAAAAAGTCCTTTGGAGACCGAGTGAACTCAGTAAGCACTAACCTTCCTTTGTTGACCTTGTGAGCTCGGTAGAAGCTAACTTTCTGCCACATTTCCTTTGATGACCGAGTGAGCTCAGTAGACACTAAGTGCTCCAAAATGATTTTCTAGTTTTAACAAAGTGAAGCTTGATAAACACTACAAACCCTTTGGAGACCGAGTGAACTCGGTTAGCATTGACCTTGCTTTACTGACCATGTGAGCTTGGTAGACTCTATCTAATGATTGATATGACATTTATGTAACATCAAAGATAATACTCAATTAAAAATTGAATCCAACAATCTCCCTCTTTGGCATTGATGGAAACACAACATGTCATAGCAGAATGAAATTTGAAAACAAGTCTAACAAGTCTTTTTCTGTTAGAACAACTTTTTTTTAGCAAACTCTCCCTCTTTTAGTAATCTCCCTTTGTGAAGGAATTACATAGCAAACTCTTCCTTTCAAACAAATTTTAGAAGGATATGGCAGTAAAACTCTCCCTCTTTGATAACACATGCCAAAGACGACACAACTCAAATGAATTTTAATGTACCTTTAGTACTGATTCATATGCAATGTTTCCTAATTATGTTGCATCAATGATAGATCTTCAACTTGGTATGTGTTGATGCATCACTAAAACTTCATTTTAGTGAACTTCAGATAGAGGAGTGACCCCTAACTTACCTCTTAGATACAAGAATGCATCCTTAGGTAATGGCTTTGTGAATATGTCAGCAATTTGTTCCTTTGTATGGACATATTCCAATCTAATCTCCTTATCTTGCACCAATTCTCTAAAAAAAAGATATTTTATTGCAATGCGCTTAGTTTTGGAATGCATCACTGGATTCTTAGATATGTTGATTGCACTTGTATTATCGCAAAACATAACAACTGGTTCTTTGATTTCCATCTTCATGCCTTCCAATAACTGTTTAAACCAAACAATATTAGAATAGTTTACTGCTGCAGCAACATACTCTGCCTCTGCTATAGATTGGGATGTACAATTCTACTTTTTGCTTGTCCAAGAAACCAACCTCTTTATAAGACAGAATGCTCCTCCACTTGTACTTTTTCTGTCATCAAGGTTTCTTGCCCAATCAGCATCAGTAAATACTTTCAAATCTAGATTACCTCCAAATTTGTACCATAAACCATAATCTTTAGTTCTTTTCAAATATCTCATTATTCTTTTGATTGCCATCATGTGATTTTCTTTTGGTTTTGCTAAAAATATGACTACAATACCAACTGCAAGGGCAATATCTGGCCTAGTATGAACTACATACTGCAACTTTTCAATCATAGATCTATACAAGGTTTGATCTACTTCTTTTGATTTATCTTCCTTGGTAAGTTTTAATCCAGTACACGTAAGAGTCCCAACTAGTTTACAATCTTCCATACCAAACTTTTTCAATATCTCCTTGATGTATTTTGATTGAGTGATATAGATACCATTTTTATTCTGCTGAATTTGAAGACAAACAAAGAATTTGATCTCACCAAACATAGACATTTCAAATTCCTTGTTCATTTGCTCTAAAAATTCTTTGCAAAGATCATCATTCCCTGTGAAAATAATATCATCTACAAATATTTTTTCCAAGACAATCTTATCATCTTGTCCTTCTTTTATATACAAGCTACTGTTATCATTAGTTCTTTGAAAACCAATCTAAATAAGATAGTTATGCAATCTTTCATACCATGCTCTAGGGGCTTGTTTTAGACCATATAGTGCCTTGTGTAATTTGCAGACCATGTTTCTTTTATCTGGATCAACAAAACCTTTAGGTTGTTCAATGTAAACCTCTTCAACCAGTATACCATTGAGGAATGTTGACTTGATATCCATCTGATAAACTTTGAATCCTTTGTGAGTAGCATATGCAAGTAAGGTTTTGACTCCTTTCAATCTTGTAACAGGAGCAAAAATTTCTCCATAGTCTATTCCTTCTTCTTGAGCATATCCTTTGCATACTAGTCTAGCTTTGTTTCTTGATACCTTACCATCTTCATTTAGTTTGTTTCTGAATATGCACTTTGTTCCAATCACATTCTTGTCTTTGGGTCTGGGTAGAAGAGTCCATGTCTTATTTTTCTCTATCTACTCTATCTCTTCATTCATAGCCTCAATCCAACTATCATTTCCTAATGCATCTTTGATATTTCTAAGTTCAAAATCAGCAAGTAAAAAAGTACCTTTCAACTTATTTCTTGTCATGGTTCCTTCAAATTTGTCTCCAATGATCTGATCTGCTGAATGATATCTCCTGAAATATTTTGCTAATACAGGTTCTTTGCCCTTTGAGTGAATTTCATTGTTATTCTTTTGCATTTCAACTTCAGGTTCTGGCTATTCTGGCTTAGTAGATATTGGCTCAGGTTCTTCAGACTCAGTAGACACTTGCTCGGTAGCATCTGAATGTAACTTGTGTTGTTGTAGCTCAGTTTGAACTTCTTGTGACTCGGTTATTAATGACTCGGGAGTAGAAGATTCTTGATTGATTGGTACTGTATAAAGTTCAATGAAAACAAACATTCTATAATCTTCTGGTTCCCTTTTGCTTTCTTCTTCAATCCTTTTTGTAAACTCATCAACTTTCACATGTGCAATTTCTATGACTTTGTTAGTAGACAAGTTCAAACATTTATATGCTTTACTTTTGCAAGAGTATCCCAAAAATATTCCTTCATCACTTTTCACATCAAATTTTCCTTTTCTAGATTCTTTCAAAATGTAACATTTATTTCCAAATACTTTTAGATAACTTAGATTAGGTTTACAGCCATACCATAGCTCATAGGAAGTTTTGAATGAGTCATTTTTTAGCTATACTCGGTTCAGGGTATGAACTGTAGTGCTGATAGCTTCCTTCCAGTATTTGATAGCAATGCTCTTTTCAATCATTAAGGTTCTTGCACAATCCATGATAGATCTATTCCTCCTTTTAGCTATTTCATTTTGTTCAGGAGTTCTAGGGGCTAATACCTATCTTTTGATTCATCTTTCAATGCAAAAGTTATTGAACTCATGTGAAATGAATTCTCCACCTCTGTCTAACCTCAAGCATTTCAATCTTTTCCCTGTTTCCTTTTCTACTCTGACCAAATACCATTTGAATTTCTCAAATGCTTTTGATTTGTTCCTTAGATACATGACAATCATCATTCTTGAGTAATCATCAACAAAAAGAATGAAAAACTTTTCTCCAGTATAGCTTTCAATTCTAATGGGTCCACATAAATCAGTATGCTCAATTTCTAATATATCTTCAAATTGATAGTTTTTACTTTTAAAACTAGTCTTTCCCATTTTACCAATCTGACAATCCTTGCATAGACTAACCTCGGGTTTCTTTATGTTAGGAATGCCTCTTACTTTCTTGAATTTTCTTATCTTTACCAAATTATCAAAATTGACATGACACAACCTTTTATGCCATAACCAACTTGAGCAATAAAATTGTGAGGCCTCACCCCAACCCTTCATAGCATAGTTGATACCTTATTATTATTTTTGATACTCATGACTCGAGATGTTGAGACACTACTTGATGCTTTGAACATATTATATTATTTTATGTTGTGTGATATTTACTTTCAGATATGTGAGTTCATCATTTGCTTTATGAACATGCATGTTGGGAAGTAAGTAAATGCAAGATTTAACACTTTGATTATTAAATTTTAATGATTAAGAATATGAGTAGCATGAGAGAAACCATGATTTATTGATAGATGTATGTTTTAAATTATGTGATTCCCTGATATGTATATAAATATGTGCATATGATTTTATGGGACTACTGATGTGTGCAATGAGTGTGCAAGATATTTTACTCGAGGAACACGACGGAGGAACGAAACTGATCTCTATGTGCCATTTGTGGAAACTTTGTTTTTCGTAACTTAATTATTTTGTGAGATGTATGAATGTATCTTTCCATGATCAGTAAATGTTAATGTTCATAACAATGTTCTTATAGTGTCACTTGACACTCATGAATTGCATATGCATTCTATCATGCTAGTTAGGGTTATCTGTGTAACCTTTGGACCTAAGTTAGATTAAGTTAGTGTCATTTTTGCTAAAAAAAAATTTGATCGAGTTTAGTCACCCCTAATCTGGATAAGTGCTTAATTTGCATTTTGGATTTGTTAGATAGTCCTAAACCATTCCTAGCATTTGTTGGGTCCCAAATAAATACCTAAGACCTTTAAAACATAAAATCTTTATACCCAAGGGGTATGGTTATGGGTTAGGGGCATTTTTCACCCCCAAGCACCTTTTGTTGACTTTTGAGGTCACTCAAAAAGTCTATTTTTACCTTTGTGCGAAAACTGAAAGTAGTTACCATAAGTTGCATAACCTCAACTCCACTTAGAGGTTAACCTTAGATTTGGTTGAGTTAGCAACTTCTATATTTTTACGTGGATGGGGTGGAAGTTATTTCCCTTTTTGGTGGTTGATTTTGGATATTATTTAGAGGCCCTTTTTGGAGTAGTTTTGGTTGTTACCCAATCTCTACTTTTAGAGAGGAGTCTTGGAAGGTTGAAGGCAAGGAAGGAAGGAAAAGCTCTTATCGATTTGATCATTTACCATAACCTCTTTGTGAAGGTAGGAGTTCTTCATCTCCTTGTTTTTAGTTTGTTCATGCTTGGTTCATGCTTATGCTATTGTGTTGTTATTGGTATGCTCGTATGTATGTTGGGTATGTTTTGGAAAGCATTGAAACCATGTTTTCTTGAATGCTTTTCTTTCCTATTTCTATTTGAATTTTGAAGTTTTTTTGTATGGGTGTTTTGGCATTACTCACCTTTAGAGAGGGCAGAAGTGGCCAATTTCGACAAAGGTCCTTTTAGTTGGACTCCAACAGTGTAGAGTCTCTTCTCAGGATGAGAAGAGGGAGAGAGGGTAGGGTGTTATGGGCCCTTACCTATCAACACAAACCACATATGAATTTTGGCATGTAATAATGGAAGAACGAAAGTTCTTGAGTTATATCCCCAATTGGGCACCTGGTTTGGTGCTGTGTCTGACATCTCCTGTTGGAAAAATCCACCTTTCCCTAGTTTTGATTCAGTGTGAATCCTATTGTGAAAACCTTGTATGAATATGAATGTTTAATTTTGTCTCTTTGTTAAGCTTGTTGTCACCTAGTCAAATTTTGTTCCTTCCACAATCTCAGCAATGTATTGCAAAAAATGATATGGATTCCTTGATAAGGGACATGAAAGAAATTTATTTGATTGTTGGAATTTTGGGATTGGAATCCTATGAAAATTGTATTTATCACTTTGCTATAAGGCAATGACGTTGGATTTTCTTCCTGGTTCTTTTCCGATTGAGCCTTTGAATTAGGTTGCCAATGAAATAGTATTTTGAGTGATATCCTTCTTTTGAGGTTTTTGTAATTTCCTTTTAGTTATAGGAATGAATATCAAGATAAGATAGAATGATAATGTTTAAATTTTGAGATTTTCAAGAGCAAATATGTTAAGGCAAATTAACAAATAAGTAAATAAATGATATTATGTTATGTATAGAATGTTGATCCAATTTTGTAGTTAAAAAAAAAGAAAAAAAGATCAATCTTGTAATATTGTTTAAAGAAATTATTCAATTTCTTGACTTAACTTTGTTTTAGCCAAATTTAATAGTATTAAATATATATATTATTCCCTTGTTGAAAAAAAAAAACATTGCTTGAAAAATCATCACTTAACAATTCTAACACTTAGAAAAAAAATAAAAAAATCTTTAGAGTAAAAACTCTCTCGATTTTTGTATGGGAAATAAATTAAATTCCCCCCCTTGTGAGAGAAAATCTTAGAAGAATCTTTAATTATCCTTTGGAATAAATAAATAAACTAAATAAACTAATTAATATTAAGGCATAAGCAAATATCTATCCTAAAATATCCTACCAAATAAACTTTATAACATAACTTAAAACTAGGCATAGCAAATGGACATTTAAGGCAGCTGTAAATAGTACAGATGACATCATCCACCTATCTTGTCATTTTTTTATTGGTGGAAGTGTATGCTTTTGAAGGGGGGAGTTTGTGAAGTTAATCTTGAAAATAAAAACTATTAAAAAAAAAAACAAACAAAGTTGTTTTAGACTCTTTTTTTCCTACCTCGCATACTTTTCCAAATCATGATAGATGTGGGTGTTGACATGATATGTAGAAAAGTATTAAAATTTAGTATTAAATTAAATATTCATGAGTACCTTTTCTCTAGTTGAATTTAAATCTTAGTTGACATAGTTGAATTTAAATCTTAGTTGACATGGGTTAAAGGTGGGATTAGTTTAGATTTTTTTCTTTTTTGTACTTAGTAAATTAGTATTTTAAAGTGGTGTTAGTAATTTGTTTATTAGAATTTAGTTTTGGTTTAGTATATTTTAATTAAATATTTTATGAAAATGAGATTTGTAAAGTTGTTTAATGATTTTAGATTTTAGTTAAATAAAGTTTTTTTTTTTTTGTTTTTAGATAAGATTTATTTTTAATTAATATTTATTTTAAATTAGTATTATTCTAAGTTAGTGTTATAGTTGAATTAGTATTTTAGTATTGTTTAAGTTAGTGTTAGTTAAAGTTAGTTTTTCCCTTTAAGTTAATTTTAAGTTTTTCATTTAAGTTAATGATAATTTTAGTAAGTTTAAAATTATGTTAGTTAACTAGTTAATAGAAGTTAGCAATATTAGAATGCTGATTAGTCTTAATTTGATTAATTTTAAATCAAAGGATATTAGTATTTAAAAAAAATAGATTTTTTTTTTTATAATAGAGTTATATGATTTTAATTTGTTTTACCTTTATAATATTAAATGATAAATATAATTATAAAAATAGTGTTGAATTTTTTATTTATTTATTTGAAACAAAAAATATTCTATGATTGGTACAATGTATCGTTTAAAATGAGTTAGTTGATTTATTAATTTGTGTAAGAAATAAGTTAGAATTCATTATGATAAGTAATTAGCAGAAAATGTATTTTTGCTTTATTTTATTATCTTGTCGTCTTTAAATTAAGATATATTGATATTATCTTTGGAAATGTTTTGTTTCTAATAGAATTAAAGATTTAAATAAAATTGTGATTAGAATAAATTTTAAATAAAGTTTAACTAAGGATGAAATGTTATTTTAATTAGAAGTTTTTAATGAGCTGTATTATTTAGTTTTAGTTTAAATTTTAGTTAGTTTTTATTAAATTTAGTTAGTGATATTCTTTTTGCAATCGATACTTGTTACACTCTTAATTAATGGTTAGTAAAAATTTGGTTAAATGTAAATTTAATTTAGATGTTAAGAAAGTTAATCATTCTATTTGTAAACATAACAAGTTATGTTAGACTACTAAAATAATGTAATAACGAACTAAATGTTGATACAAATTTAATAACAAGAATTTAACTTTATCAATGTATTCCTTCTCATGATTATAAATTTAAGGTAAACGTAGTAAATCTATTATTGTGAATCAACTCTTAAACCCTAGTGAATGTAGTACGTTAAATTTTAAAAAAAATAATTGTGTCTTCTGCCCATATTTTTGGGCATGACAAAAACATGAACATTTACCAAGTTCAAGATAAAATAAGTTACCTTTTGGTTGAGTGCTTGATCCAATCAGTTTTCCTTTTCCATCTAGTAGTCTTGCTTTTCCATGCATGAATTCTACTTTGAATCCATTATTAAGTAGTTGTGCCACACTCAACAAATTATTCTTTAGTCATTTTACCCAATAGGCATTATCACATATAATTTCTTTGGTTAGAGAGATTCTTCCTCTTCCTTTTATACAACAGGGTTCATTGTTACCAAATCTTACACTACCACCATCATAGTCTTCAAAATATTCAAACTTAGTTTTATCACCAGTCATGTGATGAGAACAACCACTATCTATGATCCATGTGTCATTTTTGCTCATATGAGAAATTAGTGCCATCTCCTCATCATTATCAGATTCATCTTTTACAACAATGTAGACAATTTCATCTTCTTCTTCATTATCAAAATTATTGAAATCTTTTTCCATAAAACATGTTTTCTTACCTTTATCCTTGAAGGATTTGAAGTCTTTCTTGCCATTGCACTTGTGACCTTTCTTTTCATTTTTACTCCTCTTATTTTGGCACCTAGTAGCAATATGTCCAATTTTTTCACAAGAGAAACAGATTAGAGGAACTTTACCTTTGTATTTTCCTTTGCCTCTTGAATATTTTCTTGCTAGTAGACCTTCAACCAATTCAAGATCAATGTCTGAAATTTGTTCTGATTCTTCATCACTTTTTGATTGTGGTTCCTTCATCTTTTTCCCTTTTTCTTTGAGTGAAAGCTTGGCTTCAAATGGTGACTCAACATTTTTGGTAGTTGGAACATAGTTGTCATAGTTGTCTAGTTCAAATGCAGTCAATCTTCCAACTATGGCTTCTAAATTTATTTTATGATTTGCTTGACATCTTCTTTCTTGAATTGCAGAAACTCTAATTGCATAGATGGGAAGTAGAGTTCTAAGAACTTTACTTACAACTGTCTCCTCGCTGATATCTCCTCCAGATGCTTTGATTGCACTAACACATGCTTTAACTCTCTCAACATAATTTGCAATGTTTTCATCTTCTCTCATTGTCATTTGGTCAAATTGTCCTCTCAAACTTTTTTCTTTGGCTCTTCTTACATTATCATCTCCTCCATAGATTTCTTTTAGCTTGATCCACATTTCAAAGGTAGTTTTGCAATCTTTGATGTCATCAAATTCTTCATAACTCAGAGCAGATGATATATCTATCATCATGTTGTTGTGAGTCTTCTTTTCAGCAATATCATTGACAGATAATGTACTAGAAGATTTTGCATATTTTTCATCAAGATACTTCAGTCCTGTATCTCTAATGGATGCTAGGTGAAGTCTCAACAGTCCTTTCCATAATGAGAAGTTGTCCCTATTAAGTCTTGGAATTTCTCTTTTGTAAGACATCCTGATCTTTAGCTTAGATCCTTGAAATCTTTTCCTATAAGCACCAAAAGCTATGATACCAATTGTTGGAATAAAAGATAGAGTAACTAAGAGGGGAGGGGTGAATCAGTTACCACAAAAACAATTCCAAAAATAAATCCCTTAGATGTCTATAATGGTTACTTACTATTGGTACTTGGTAAATAGTGCAAGAATATTGTAACTCGGTAAGTTAACTAGTTACTGATCATCTAGCATTCAAGGTTATTAATATGCATGCAAAGGTTAACTAAATGAACACAAAAGACACCAAATTTAATGTGGAAACCCAATATGAAGAAAACCACCAAGTAACTAGTCACCAATTTTCACTCTTCTAAAGTGAGCCCTATTAGGAGCCAACCATGTTAAAGGTTACAATACACACTGTTAGGTGTGACCTTGTTAGAGGATTTAATTACGTTGTTAGGAGTGGCTTGGTTAGACGTCTTTAGAACAATTCAACTGAATTGTCACCTTGTTAGAGGATTTACAAAATGGCTATTAAACCAACTCTATAAAGAGATTCTGGATTCACTGTTACAATGATTAGAAAGCAACAATGAAATGACCTAAATGATATGCAACTTATCTTTTGCTAATTGCAGATCTATGTTCTACTTTACTGAATCCTTACTGATTGAATATAGCTTTTTAGCTCCTCCAGGATATCTAATCTTTCATCAGAATTCACTCATTATTCACTTATTCCTTCATATACTCACACTTGCACTCGCTCATCCACACACATACATTATTCCACAACTTGAACATATATATATATACCTTTCAAACTATCATGTCGTCTCAAATATAAGTTACAACAACTAAAAAATATCAATCGGCTATATTTATTCCATGAAACAATTGAGCTTAATATCAAAACAATAAAATCCTTCACTAGCCGACCTAGCTCAGTAACCACTGCTCCAGAATGGTTTTCTAGTGTTAACCGAGTGAAGCTCGGTAGACACAACAAACCTTGCAAAAGTCCTTTGGAGATCAAGTGAACTCAGTAAGCACTAAACTTCCTTTGCTGACCTTGTGAGCTTGGTAAAAGCTAACTTTCTGCCACATTTCTTTTGATGACCAAGTGAGCTTGATAGACACTAACTGCTCTAAAATGATTTTCTAGTGTTAACCAAGTGAAGCTCGATAAACACTGCAAACCCTTTGGAGATCGAGTGAACTCTATTAGCACTAACCTTCCTTTGCTAACCATGTGAGCTTGATAGACTCTGTCTGATGAATGATATGACATTTGTGTAACATCAAAGACAATACTCAATTTACAATTGTATCCAACAATTTTTATACCCAAGGGGTATGGGTATGGGTTGGGGGCATTTTGCACCCCCTATGCCCCTTTTGTTGACTTTTGAGGTCACTCAAAAAGTTTATTTTTTCCTTTGTGTGAAAATTGAAAGTTGTTACCATGAGTTGAATAACCACAACTCCACTTAGAGGTTAACCTTAGGTTTGATTGAGTTAGAAACTTCTAGATTTTTAGGTGAGTGAGGAAACTTATTTCCTTTTTGGTGGTTGAGTTTGGATTTTATTTAGAGGCCCTCTTTGGAGAAGTTTTGGTTGTTACCCAATCTCTATTCTTAGAGAAAAGTCTTGGAAGATTGAAGGCAAAGAAGGAAAAGCTCTTCTCAATTTGTTCATATTACCATAACCTCTTTGTGAAGGTAGGAATTTCTTCATCTCCTTGTTCA
Source organism: Cupressus sempervirens (assembly GCA_028749045.1). Taxonomy (NCBI): domain Eukaryota; kingdom Viridiplantae; phylum Streptophyta; class Pinopsida; order Cupressales; family Cupressaceae; genus Cupressus; species Cupressus sempervirens. Next base: position 260,465,959 of record CM053793.1, read on the forward strand.
TTTTTTTCATCTTTCTCATGATGTTTCATGCTTGGTTCATGCTTATGCTATTGTGTTATTTATTGGTATGCTTGTATGTATGTTGGGTATGCTTGGGAAGGATTGAAACCATGTTTTCTTGAATGCTTTTCTTTCAAGTTTTTGTTTGAATTTCAAAATTTTCTTGTATGGGTGTTTTGGCATTACTCACCCTTGGATAGGGAAAAAGTGGCCAATTTTGAGAAAGGTATTCAGTTGGACTCCAACAGTGTAGAGTCTCTTCTCAAGACGAGAAGAGGGAGAGAGGATAGGGTGTTATGGGCCCCTACTTGTCAACACAAACCATGTATGAGTTTTGGCATGTAAGAATGGAAGTTCTTGAGTTATAGCCCAAATTGAGCACCTATTTTGGTGTTGTGTCTGACATCTCCTCTTGTAAAAATCCACCTTTCCCTAGTTTTGATTCTATATTGAATCCTATTGTGAAAACCTAGTATGGATATGAATGTTTGATTTAGTTCCTTGTTATGTTTGTTTGTCACCTAGTCACTTTACATTCCCTTCACAACCTCAGTGATGTATTATAGAAAATGAAATAGGTCTCTTGTTAAGGGCCATGAAAAAAAATTAATTTGATTGTTGTAATTTCGGGATTGGAATCCTATGTATATTGTATTTTAAAAAAATTGTTGTAATGGCAACGACGCTAAGTTTTCTTCCTGGTTCTTTCCTAGCAAACCCTTTGAATCAGGTTGTCACTAAAATAGTGTTTGAGTGATATTGTTCTTATGAGGTCTTTGTAATTTCTTTTCAGTTATAGGAATGAATATTCAAGATAAGTTAGTATGATGATGTTCAATTTTGCAATTTTCAAGTGCAAATATGTTAAGGAAAATTAACAAATAAGTAAATAAATGATATTATGTTATTTGGATAAAATGGTGGTATACAAATAAGCAATTTAAATTCAAATCTTGTCAAGCAATTTAAATTCAAATTTCCTAGGGTTCACGCATAAAAATCTAGTCTTGCTTCTTTCATATTCATTTTGTATAGAAACTAATCCTATATTATTGTGACCACAATGCATTATAATTCCAAGTTTTAAATCCAACAGAATGGTAAAAATTGACTTGTGATAATGTTCCCCTTGGTCTAATAGAGATGATGGTATTAATTCTATATTATATATATATATAACATAGGTCTCAAAAAAATTGTTCCCTAGGAAAATTTTAATGTTAGCAATTCTAACACTTAAATTTTTTTTTGTATCCTAGAGCCAAAAAGTCTCTAGATTTTGTATGGGGAAGATATTACTTATTCCCTTGAACAAAGAATCTTGAAAGATACTCTAATTATTCCTTTTAGCTTTATAGACAATTCTATTTATAAAAGAAAAAAAAATAAAAATTAATTAATTAATTAATGAAAATATAAATATCTAAGTCTCTTGTATCTTATTCTATCAAAAAAAATAATAAACCCAACTACAAAACTTTTGTATTTAAGCCTCATGGCACTGGCAACTTTGACTTAAAACAAATCCCATCTAAGGGATGAAGTCACCCTGCATTCCTAATTATTTAGTGGCAGGCTTTCAAGGTTTTACATAGGTGGTAGTCATATCTTGTTTAAAAGCTAATAGGACATAGTTTTCTTAACCCCTTCATTATGTCTCCATGCGAATTTTGTCTAGCATAGTTGGTAAATACCTTAGAAAACAATGTGACTTGTTAGTCATCCTTGAAAATGGAATTTGGGGGGGGCATATTTGAAAGGTCAGATCTTGTAATTAATGTGTTTGGTAGATTTTTATTTTCTTAAAACTTCACTGTCTCCACCATGCCTGCATTTTGTCTTGCCCAGCCTTCATTGGAATAATCTTGGGCCACGTCTTGTTCCCTTTTCCCACTTGATTAGCACTTCGGAATGCGCTCAATTTTGGGAAAGTGGTATCCCACGTGGGTAGGGAGGAGGGTTAGGGGTGATGAGTATAGGTAAGAATTAAAGGTTGTAAGGGGGTTAAGGAAGTTTGGTGTTAGGTTAGTTCAAGTTTGTAAGTGTAGTTTTAGTTTTTTTTTTTTAAACAGTATTAGTATTAGTTTATAAGTATGATGTTAGTGGTTAGTTTAGTTTAGTAAAGTTATGATATTATTTATAATTGTTTTATTAAGTTAGTGTTCGTTTGTTTTAAGTATTTTTTAAAATGTTAGTATGTAATAGATGTTAGTATTTCTTTTAATTAAAATTCTAAAAACTTAGTTAGTTATGCGTTATTTGATAGTAATTATTATGTTTAATTGTTAGCATATTAAATTTGAGTTAAGTAGTAAGTTTTAAATAGGAGATAGGAGTAGTAGTTATGAAATTTAGATTTAGTTTAATTCAAATTAGTATTAGGTTAGTAGTGTTAATGTCTTAATTTTATATTTTTAATTTCTATTCAATTTAGTTTACATTTTAAATGGGACTTTTCAATATATCAGTTAGATTTGTCAATTGATGTTCATCTAAGAGGTTAATAATTGATCAAAGCTAAATAAAGTATATTTGTGTGTATGTTTAGATGTGACATTTCTTTTAATTAGTTCTTGATTGGATTTTTCAAATTAACTAAACCCGAATTCATTTAAATTGTTATTCAAATAATTTTAATATATTGTTATAAAGTTAATGTAATAATGTAACTAATGTCAATATCAATTTAATAATGAGAGTATAACTTTAACAATTTATTCCTCCTCAAGATTATAAACTTAACATGTTTTGTAGAGAACCTATACTTTAGCTATGAACACAAATATATCAAACTTTAATTTGTAACTTTAAAAAAAAAAATTGTGGGTTTTTGCCCTCATATTTTGGGCATGACATTTTGGTATCAAAGCCCATGTTTCAATAGTAGGAACCTTAAACCATTGTGCTTCTGAAACATAACTCAAACATTTAATTGTGTGAATTCCTCCCGTTACTCGAAGCAACCAATGAGGTAGAGGTCGTAGTGCAAGGGGTGGTAGAGCGAGATAGGAGGATGGACCACCACCACCTCCACCACCACCGAACCTAAACTAGGATATTATAGATGCACTTTAGACATTGTTTGGTATAGTTCAATAGAGGGTAGTACCTATAGTTCAACCAAGTCAGTAGATTCCCATAGTGGTAGCAAAGGGACCCAGAGGAGGCAAGCCCATAGGTAGAGAGAGGACTAGGAGTCCCCCATCGAGGTAGTTAGAGGGCCAGGGTGAGCACAAGGGTGAGTCAATACACCAGAGAGGAGCCCCACTTGGCAGACCTCCTAGGCATATACAAGATGATATCAAGGAATCAATACGACTTGGACCACCATTATTTACTGGTGCTACTGAGGGGACAATAACAGAGGCATGGTTACAGAGCCTACAACAATGCTTTGGATTATGTCCTTATGGGAGTAATCTAAAGGGATGTCTAGCAGTCCATCAGTTAAGAGGAGATGCCTCCAATTGGTTGCATTAGGAGGAGAATATAGGAGGAGTGAGGATGGATACCCTCACATGGAAATCATTTTTGGAGAGATTCTGAGAGAGGTACCTGTCAAAGCACTTCAGATAGAGGTAGATAGAGGAGTTTCATTCTCTATATCAGAGGGGTCTTACAATAGCTCAATACGAGAGTAGGTTTCTCGAGCTCCTTCCTTATGTTGAATACATGAAGGATGAGAAACTATAAGTACATCTCTTTATCATGGGTCTAAATTTCTCACTTCAGGGTCTAGTTCGTATGGCCTTCCCTACCACCTTCAGACAAGTAGTGGAGATAGCACTAGTTGTTGAGGATACTCATGGTAGGCAGGAGTCACAGGATCGGTCTCAAAATCAAAACTCTATCCAGCAAAAACCCCCTTGGAAAGGAAATCAAAACTATACACCAAGGTCCTCCAAGGGCCAACAGTCTTAGTAGAAACAACAGAAAGAAATCTCATAGGCTTATCAAGGCTCCAAGCCCAAGTAGTGGCAGTCATAGTAGGAATAGAAAGTACATTCCCCATAGCCACAGTCAGAGAATACTCAACAGTCTTCTAGGGGTGGATACACTAGGTCTAGGAGATCAGGAGGCCCATAACAACCTAGATCACAGTATGCATGATCTTATACCTGAGAACCATGCTACACTTGTGGTGGCATGGGTCACATAGCTAGAGAGTGTCCATAGGGACAAGTGTCCAGTGGTCAGAGAGGGGCTTTTTCATAGCTGATAGTTGGAGACATGGGTAGGTCCCATAGGGTTTTTGTAGTGGTTAATAACCACCAATTTGAGTATCAAGCTACATTTATCGAGGCTACAGGTGGAGTCAGACAAGTAGCTAGCGCTAAAGCCTATTTGCATTATTGCCCAGCAGATCCTAACTCATCAAGGTTAAGAGCTAGATCAGGTTAGGATCCAGTGGGATTGTTATGATGAGGTCACATTTTCATGGGAGGATGCAACATGGATGTGATTTTAGTACCCTTATCTTTGATGAACTCTAGGAGTAATTTCATGCCTAGTGGGGGAGGATGTGAGGCCTTGCCTCAACCCTTTGTAGCATAGTTGATACCTTATTATTTTGATACTTATGACTTGATACATTGGGACACTATTGGATACACTGCACATATTATGTTATGTTATTTCATGTTGTGTGATGTTACTTTTAGATATTTGAGTTTGTCATTTCATGCTTTATGAACATGTATGTTGATGAAGTAAGTAAATGCAGGATTAACACTTTGATTATGAAATTGTAATGATTAAGAATATGAGTAGGATTAGAGAAACCTTGACTGATTTGAAAGATGTATGTTTTAATTTATGTGATTTCCTGACATGTATATACATATGTGCATGTGATTTTATGGGACTACTAATGTGTGCAATGAGTGTGCAGGATATTTCAGCTAAGAAACCTGATAGAGGAACATAATTGATCCCTATGTGCCATTTGTGAAAACCTTGTTGTTTGTAACTTAATTGTATTGTGAGATGTATGAATGTATCTTTCTGTGTTCTATAAATCTTAATGTTTCATAACTATGTTCTTATAGTGTCACTTGACACTCATGAATTGTTTATGCATTTCAACATGCTCGCTAAGATTAACTGTATAACCTATGGACCTAAGTCAAACTAAGTTAGTGACCTTTTCACTATTTTTTTTAAAATCAAGTTTAGTTACCTCTAATCCAAATTAGTGCTTAATCTACCTTTTGGAGTGGTTAGATGGTCCTAAATATTTCTAGAATTTTTTTGGACCCAAATCAATTCCTAAGGCCTTAAAACATGAAATATTTATACCCAATAGGTATGGGTATGGATTGGGGGCATTTTCCACCCTCTAAGCCCCTTTTTTTGACTTTTGAGGTCACTCAAAAAGTTTATTTTTGCCTTTTTGCAAAAATTGAAAGTCGTTACCATGAGTTGAATAACCACAACTCCACTTAGAGGTAAACCTTAGGTTTGGTTGAGTTAGAAACTTCTAGATTTTTAGGTGAGTGGGGGAAGTTATTTTGTTTCTAGTGGTTGAGTTTGGATCTTATTTAGAGGCCCTTTTTGGAATAGTTTTGGTTGTTACCCATTCTCTACTCTTAGAGAGAAGTCTTGGAAGATTGAAGGCAAGGAAGGAAAAGCTCTTCTCAATTTTTTCATATTACCATAACCTCTTTGTGAAGGTGGGAAGTTCTTCATCTCCTTGTTCATGTTGTTCATGTTTCTCATGATGTTTCATGCTTGGTTCATGCTTATGCTATTGTGTTGTTTATTGATATGATTGTATGTATGTTGGGTATGCTTGGGAAGGATTGAAACCATGTTTTCTTGAATTCTTTTTTTTCAAATTTTTGTTTGAATTAATTTTTTTTTTTGTATGAGTGTTTTGGCATTACTCACCCTTGGATAGGGTAGAAGTAGCCAATTTTGAGAAAGGTATTTAGTTGGACTCCAATAGTGTAGAGTCTCTTCTCAAGATGAGAAGAGGGAGAGATGGTAGGATGTTATGGGCTCCTACCTATCAGCACAAACCACATATAATTTTTGGCATGTAAGAGTGGAAGAATGGAAGTTCTTGAGTTATAGCCCCGATTGGGCACCTATTTTGGCATTCTGTCTGACATCTCCTATTGTAAAAATCCACCTTTCCCTACTTTTGATTCAATATTGAATCTTGTTTTGAAAACCTAGTATGGATATGAATGTTTGATTTAGTTCCTTGTTATGCTTAATTGTCACCTGGTCAGTTTACATTCCCTCCATGACCTCAGCGATGTATTACAAGAAATGAAATAGGTCTCTTGTTAAGGGCCATGAAAGAAATTTAATTTGATTGTCATAATTTTGTGATTGGAATCCTATGTATATTGTATTTTAAAAACTTTGTTGTAATGACAATGATTCCAATTTTTCTTCCTGGTTCTTTCTCGGCAGAGCCTTTGAATCAAGTTGTCAATAAAATAGTGTTTGAGTGATATCATTCTTATGAGGTCTTCATAATTTCCTTTCAATTATAGGAATGAATATTCAAGATAAGTTAGTATGATGATGTTCAATTTTGCGATTTTCAAGTGCAAATATGTTAAGTAACAAATAAGTAAATAAATGATATTATGTTACTTGGATAAAATGGTTGTATACAAATAAGAAATTTAAATTCAAATCTTGTCAAGTAATTTACCAGGGTTTACGCATAAAAATCTAGTCTTTGGTAGCCTAGAGCCAAAAAGTCTTTGGATCTTGTATGGGAGAGAGATTACTTATTCCCTTGAAAAGAGAATCTTGACAAATACTCTCATTATTCCTTTTTGCTTTATAGACAATTCTATTTATAAAATAAAAAGAAAGAAAAAATATATATTAATTAATTAATGAAAATATAAATATCTAAGTTTCTTGTATCTTATCCTATCAAAAAAAAAAAATCCAACTACAAAACTTTTGTATTTAAGCCTCAAGGCACAGGCAACTTTGACTTAAAAAAAATCCCATCTAAGGGATGACATCACCCTGCCTTCCTAATTATTTAGTGGCAGACTTTCAAGGTTTTACATAGGGGGTGGTCATATTTTGTTTAAAAGTTGATAGGACATAGTTTTCTTAACCCCTTCATTATGTCTCCAATGCGAATTTTGTTTAGCATAGTTGGTAAATGCGTTAGCAAACCATGTGACTTGTCAGTCAACCTTGCAAATGGAATTTGGGGGGGGGGGGGGCATATTTGAAAGGTCAAATCTTATAATTAATGTGCTTGGTAGATTTTTTATTTTCTTAAAACTTCACTGTCCCCACCATGCCTATATTTTGTCTTGCCTAGCCTTCATTGGAATAATCTTGGGCTAGGTGTTGTTCCCTTTTCCCACTTGGTTAGTGCTTGGGAATGCACCCAAGTTTGGGAAAGTGGTATCCCATGTGGGCAAGGAGGAGAGTTAGGGGTGATGAGTATAGGTAAGAATTAAAGGTTGTAGGGGGTTAAGAAAGTTTGGTGGTAGGTTAGTTAAAGTTTTTAAGTGTAGTTTTAGTTTTATTCTTTTTAATAGTATTAGTATTAGTTTATAAGTATAATGTCAGTGGTTAGTTTAGTTTAGTAAAGTTATGATAGTATTTATAATTTTTTTATTAAGTTAGTGTTACTTTGTTTTAAGTTTTTTTTTTAAATGTTAGTATGTAATAGATGTTAGTATTTCTTTTAATTAAAATTCTAAAAAATTAGTTAGTTATGTGTTATTTGATAGTAATTATTATGTTTAATTGTTAGCATATTAAATTTGAGTTAAGTAGTAAGTTTTAAATAGGAGTAGTAGTTATGACATTTAGATTTAGTCTAATTCAAATTAGTACTAGATTAGTAGTGTTAATGTCTTAATTTTCTATTTTTAATTTCTATTCAATTTAGTTTACATTTTAAATGGGACTTTTCAATAGATCGGTTAGATTTGTCAACTAATGTTCATCTAAGAGGTTAATAATTGATCAAAGCTAAATAAAGTATATTTGTGTGTATGTTTAGATGTGACATTTCTTTTAATTAGTTCTTGATTGGATTTTTCAAATTAATTAAACATGAATTCATTTAAATTGTTATTCAAATAATTTTAATATTTTGCTATAAAGTTAATGTAATAACGTAACTAATGTCAATATCAATTTAATAACGAGAGTATAACTTTAACGATTTATTCCTCCTTAAGATTATAAACTTAAGATGTTTTGTAGAAAACCTATAGTTTAGCTATGAACACAAATATATCAAACTTAGAGTATATTAATTTTTAACTTTAAAAAAAAAAAATGTGTGTTTTTGCCCTCGTATTTTGGGCATGACAATCCTCAACAACTAGTGCTATCTCTGTTAGAATCTAATAAGATTAATAACCCATAAAACTAGTGCAAAGAATAAATATCTAAACTATGAATGCAAATGATACAAAATCAAAATAGCATCATAGAGTTAGTCTCCAAGAGAGTAATGTAAATGCTGGAAGCAAAATAGCATTAAGAGGATGCAAAAACAAGAGATACAAATACAAGCCAGGTAGCATACTTATATAGGTTAGGAAGAGGGAGGAGGTGGCAACATCAACCAATGAGGAGCAACCATCTATTGGACTAAAGATAGCAAAGTATCTTCCCAAGATAGCTAATGGATGTTCACATGTAGGAAGGTGACACCTCACAACCATTCACCTAATAAGACATGTTTTATTAACCTAAGCGAGATTATTAAAAGTGTAAGAAAAACCTAGCAAAATGGGAAAAATAAAAAACTACACTAACACCTCCCCATAAGTGAAGCTTAGGTGGATGCTAACCTAGCAAAGCTATGAAAGCAAGAAAATGGGTCCTGGCAACAAGGCTTGATCAGGTACCCAATACAAGAAAAAGAACTAGATGAAGGAAACTAAGCCTCCAATCTAGGAAATGTCTCAAAGAGAGGAACAAAAAAGAGCATGAAGCATCTCCGAAGCATGAAACTGCAAACACTATCAGAAGAAACTGCTGGAACCCCCATTGAAATAGTGCATGATCAGATAGAGAAGACAAAGTCTAAAGAGCTGATCAATCGAAGAGGTGACCTCCAAAGGTAGGAATGAATGAGTGTCTATATAGTAGATGAACCATCTCACCAAAATGCATAGGTGCCTAGCCATTGCATCCGCAGGCCAAATAGAATGCACCCTTTAGTGAGAAATTAAGGCCCATGATGAAGCAATATACTCATAGTTTCTCATCCTTCATGTATTCAACATAAAGAAGGAGCTCAAGAAACTTGCTCTCATACTGAGCTAGTGTGAGGCCCCTCTGATATAGAGAATGAAATTCCTCTATTTGATTCTATTTGAAGTTCTCAAATAGGTACCTCTCTTAAAATCTAACCAAGAATGACTCCCATGTGAGGGTATCCATCCTCACTCCCCCTATAATTTCCTCCTGATGCCACCAATTGGAGGCATCTTCCCTTAGCTAATGGACTACTAGGCATGCCTTCAGATTACTTCCATAAGGATGTAATCCAAAGCACCATTTCAGACTCTTTAACCAAGCCTCTGCTACTGTTTTGTCAGTAGAATTGATATAGTATGGTGGCTGGAGTCGTATCAATTGAAATGTCCCTTTTTCTAAGTTTATAAGATATTTCAAGCCTCTAATCATATTTTTAAAATAAAACAACCAATATTTCAAAGATCCACCAATTTCTCAATAAACCCCAAATCGGGTATGCCCAAAATAGTGCTAAAAACTTCACAACTTCATATATTATTAATAAATTTGAAATTGGAGATTTTTAAAAAAAAATTAGCAGAATAATAGCCTAAAAAATGACATTTCTAGATCTATATAACATTTACACAACAGCTCCCAAATAGAGGACAAAAACAATGCTCATTGGGCTCCCGAAAATAACACAAAATAGCCCAGAAACACCACAAAAACACTAATAATCTATCACAGAAGTTTAACCAAAACTCAATACATATATTCAGCTCTATTTTAACATCTATCTATCTAAAATATAGCAGCAACCCAAACTGATATGAACTAATCAATTGGAAACACTAAACTCTTACAAAAAAACACACTTGGAAACCCACAAATTTGCACTGTTCAGCACAAGGGCAAACTCGGCATGAGCTCGCACATGGAATGGCTTTAAAATCCTATCCTTAGCCTTCCTAGAAACTTGCAAACTCTTATACTTGGGTCTCCTTCTCCACAGGTTTGGTAGCCTTTGAAGAACAACAAAGCAATGAGCAAAATCAAGTTCTGGAATGAGCCCAAAATGCCTCCAAATCCCTTAAAAGAGGGCATAACCCTAACTCACATCCAAGAGGGGTTAATAAAACATATTTTAATAATAATTTTCCATTTATTAGTCTATTGGTTTCCAAATATTAGCCCCTTTTTCTAAAACTTCACCTTTTTGGGTCTGCTTGCCTTAGCAAAGATTATTATTTTAATTATTTGAAAAGGGGACATGACAAGTCCTCCCCTCCCAAATATTGCTTGTCCTCAAGCAATGAATGTTGGAATTCTCAAGAATATATGCTCCTTCCCAAGTTGCATCCTCTAGTGATAATCCTTTCCATTTGACCAAATGCTCTATGATGCTCCTATTTCTCAATCTTTTCTCTCTTGTATCCAAAATCTCTTCTGGTATCAAAACTAATTTCCCTTCATCATCAAGAGGTGGTAATTCTGTAGATATTATGATTTTCTGGCCTAGAACTTTCTTCAGGAAAAATACATGGAAAAAATTATGTATTTTTCCATTTGGTGGGAGCTCCAATTCATAAGCACCTCTCCTACCTTCTTGGTGATCTTATAAGCCCCATAGAACCTTGGCTTGAGTTTCTCTACCACACTCTTCTTCAAGGTGCTTTGCTTATATCGCTGTAACCTGACAAATACCAAATCTCCCACCTCAAAAGATCTTTCAATCTTTTTCCTATCAGCATACAACTTCTATTGGTTCTATGCATGTTGTAGATTATCGTTGGGGGACCTTATTATGTCTTAGCTTTGCTTGAGGAAATCACTTGCTGCAGGTACTCTACTATCTGAAAGTACTAGATCAATAAAAGAAAGGGCATCATAACCATAAAGAGCATGAAAAGGAGGCATACCAATAGACATGTGATGAGATGTATTGTAACAACACTCCCCTAGGTGCAACCATTTCACCCAATCATGTTGTTGATTTGAAACATAGTTCTTCAAATATCCCTCTATCCATTTATTAACTATCTCTGTTTGTCCATCTATTTGTGGGTGATAGCTAGTACTGGGAGTGAGTTCAGTTCTTGCCAAATGAAAGAGCTCCTTCCAAAAAGAGCTAAGGAATCTACTATCTTGGTCATGAACAATTTTTCTAGGCAAGCCATGTAATCTAAAAATTTCCTTGAAGAACAATTTGGCCACTTGTGATGCCTTGAAATCAGATGTGATAGGAAAAACATGTGCCTACTTAATTAATCTATCTACCATCGCATATATGCAATCCTTACCTTGAACCCTAGGCAACCCAATGATGAAGTCCATGGAAATACTTTCCCATTTTTGTTTAGGAATAGGAAGTGGCTGCAACAACCCTATAGAAAAAGTTTTCTCACTCTTGCTTTGTTGGCATACCATACATTCCTTAATGTGTTTAAGGACATCCTCCTTCATACCCTTCCATGAAAACCACTCTTGAATTTGCCTATATGTCTTGAAGTATCCCTGATGACCAGCCAAAGGTGTGTCATGAAAGGCCCTCAATATCCTCTCCTTAGTTTTTGATCTTGGCACTAAGAAGATCTTATTCTAATAATAAATAAATTCATCAACAACCTTGTACCTATTATCATCCACTAACTTATCCAAAATCTTGATGGCAAAGGAATCTTTAGCATACTCTAAAATTATGGAGACTTTCCAATTAACAAAGATAGATGTTAAGGAACACAGAGTGGGCTTTCTTGAGAGAGCATCAACAACCACATTATTCTTTCCTTTCATGCATTCAATATCAAAATCATAAGCTTGCAATTTGCTTACCCATTTTTGTTGATGATCATTCAAATCCCTTTGGTTCAAGAAGAACCTGAGGCTATTATGGTCTATCTTTACAATGAATCTACCACATACCAAATATTGTCTAAACTTATGAAGTGCATGCATGATTGCCAACATTTTCTTATCATAGATGGAGTGACCTTTCTCTAATTGATTTAGTTTTCTACTCTCAAATGCTATTGGATGTCCCCTTTGAGTTAGGACAACCCCTATAGCTTCTCCAAAAGCATCACATTCAACAACAAAAGGTAAAGAGAAATCTAGAATTGCAAGCACAATGCATGAACTCATTGTAAGGAAACTTGGCAATAAAAAAATATAACCGTTTCCACATAACCCATAATAAATCTAAAATAAATACAGAATTAAAATCCACATACAAGATATACCCTGGGAAACCCTCATTGAGGGAAAAACCCAGCCTCCAAAAGCATCGATCACCATGTATTATTCAACAAAAAATACCATTGCCATACAACTATGGAAGCCTTCATGGCCATAGCCACAACCGAGCAAACTATGTGAACAAGCATGAATCCACACATCCCATGCCATGCTTTCAACCTTCACAAATGCACCCTTGGCTAACTTGTCAAGCCTTTTCCCGCTTGACTCTTACCTTTTGTCTTCTCCTTGTCACTCTCTCTACAACAACTACCCTTGTGGCTGCTTATATAGTAGCAAGTCCCACAAAACCACTAAGTGGTATTACATAAACTATGTGCTAAAACCATGTGCTACCTAACCCACTGACCCCACATTTAATATTGAGCATTTAATTCTTTTCCGCAATATTAAATAATTACATAAAATATTTTCACAATGTTACAATACAACTCATCAAGAATATTCTATGAAAATCTTTACATGTTGCACGCACATCTAGGCACAACATTACATAATAAAAATAAAATAATAAAATAACAATATTATGCAATGTGTGCAACACCCATTATCTCAACAATCTCCCACTTGTTGTATACATTGCATAGGGTCAATCCATAGTCACATAAATGAACAAGGGAACAATCCCTCCCAGCACATCCACCATCATGGATGAAAATACACCAAGTGCTCCATCCTAGTACCCGCAACAAAATCAAAGTATCCAGCATCTTGAAAATGAATGATCTCACCTCCTATTATGCCACTACCACTGGACATACATAGAAGCCATCCAAAGAGAAAACCACCCAACCTGTCGCATTAGAAGATCATAAAATCCTGTACCAACGTAAATTCCAAGCACAAATAACCTGATCCAAAGGTAATCACATGTATCCGTAGTTGTCAAAATATCCATAGCTGAAATAGCACCCACAGCAAGTGCCAAACCCATCCAACTATCCATACCTCAAAGGTTTAGCAAGTGAATCTCATATCACTGACATATCCAATCTGCAACCTGTAATCACAAGCCTCAAGAGCAATACCTGTCACATATATACCAAGAAGCTCCCACTGCAAAAGATAATGTCAAATCTATAACCAATCCACTCACAACATTTGAAAGAAGTGAATCCATGTAGTATCAAGGACATCCACAATACATAAACTAATATCTTTCAAGAAAAAAACTCTCATAACAAGTCTCCAATAGTCTCTCAAATTCTTCACAACCAACAGAGGAAAGAGATAAAGAAATAACCATGTCATCTCTCACATGACATACATGAGCACAAACCAGTGATCGCAATCTCCAACTAGTCTCAAATCCAATGTAGTCAAAACTAAACATCCAAAAAAATAACCAAGACTAGAGAAACCATGCAAATCATAACCTGTATCATGTCCTTCTACACACACCTCTAGATGTAAACTGTGCAAGTATGATCTCCTCCATAAAACCCCAACAAGAAGCCTCAACAACACCCAAACCATACCATATAACTAATCATGGATGTAAGCCTCTCACAAGAAGATCAAACTCAATAAAACCATTCGTAAACCAAGGAAAATGCCCAATATAAAACCATCTCCCAAACTCAACCAGCATAACAACATATGCACATGGAGATAACCAATGCTAAACCATCTCTCAAATGAACCTTTCAGAACTAACTCATGTACCATAGCTCAAGATCCATATCCATGAAAGACAAGCATAAATATAATGCAACTGAGAAAAAACAATGGGCTATACCTCTCAAGTAGCAAACCGCCGAGTAAACCAAGAGTGGGGAATGAGAATTCTCATCAAGATACCCAAGTATCCAACCAAGACTCATCTAAGAACAATCTCCTCTCAAGTCCATATTAGGTGACTGCCCCTTAGACTTCCTGCTAAAACCATCAACCGTCCCAACAAATACTTCTCTAATCCAAGAGAAATCAGCATCACCACCGTCTCTAAGTATCCATGAGCACCTGTAACCAATCAATCCATGCCAACTCCAAATGCAACATAGCAATATCATGAAGTATCCAACTTATGATCAGTGTACTCAATACCAGGAAACTAAACCAAGATCAATGTCAAAGTTCCAACCATGGCCTCAGGAACATAAACATGACAACATGATCTTACCATCTCAACCAAAGAGATAACATGCTCCATATGAACATACCATAACATGTCACAACTCTAAACGCATATCAAGAGTATACCATGATATAATAATAAAACCATCCTCATACCAAGGATAACATGCCAAATAAAAGCATAAATCACACCTTTGCCAAGAACCCTATGAGTCCTCAAGATGCAACCATCTCCACACACCATGAAGAAAACCATCTCCACATACCAGGAAGAACCATCTCCATACACCATGAAGATAACTAAGAACTCCATGAGTCCTCAAGATCTAACCATCTTCAAACACCATGAAGATAATAAGTGCACCATGCAAATGTCAAAGACGCTTCTGCAGCAACAAGATCTAATACAAACCTCCAACATCTGCAAACACTCAATAAATATATCAATGCCAACAACTCCCACTCAACTGTGGTACCAAGTCACCTATGGCATCATAAAATCTGTCCTCTCCAAACTAAGAAGATATAAACCAAACCATGAACTAATCTTGCAATGTCACCCCATCATTGTCACAAGCTCCCACTAAACCATATATCTAAGCTATCCATGACATAATGATGAAAAACCATCTTCTAACCATGAGAATCAACCAAGGCATCAAACTATCAAAGAACTCAAAGTGCACATCATGAGCTCCTTAAAAGAAATTAAATGACCATGATCCTCAACCAAGAAGATATACCACCATAACTGAATCAGAAAATCCAAGCTAATGAACATCAAGGATGTACCTATATATCCAATCATGTCATGCCAAAATTCATAGCAGCATGATCACATCCATGAACCAAGCATCTGTCTCTCAAAGTGTCCAACCTGTCAGCATAAAATAGTCAACCACAATCCTCCACCATGATTGTGCCTGGTAACAACATCTCATCCCTTCTACATGAAAAAAATAGTAAATCATGTGACTTAGGGCATAGACAACCCAAATCCAAGCCACCAATCTGAATATGCATCAATAATGAAGACCAATGGGCAAAGACAACCCATAACCAAGCCATAAATGCAACCTGTAAGTATAGACCACTTACAACACTGCACAACTTGTAGACCCAACAAGTCATCATGCATATCCAAACCAAACACTGATAACCATATCACCATGAGACCAAACTTGAGTATACAATGACATCAAAATTTAAATCTCCAATGCCATAAACTCACAAGTTATCATAGTCAAAATATATACCATAAACTGTTTAGATAAATATATCAACAAATAAATCATGCCAAACTTGCACCAAATTTGAACCAATGTGTAGAGCTCTCCAAGAGCTTTCCGTTGACTACTTGAAGTCCAAAATCTGACTCTGTATGCCCAAGTTATGCCCCAATCCGTGCTCAAAATAAATAACATCTAACTTTAGGGCTCTTAAAATATGACAAAATCTCAAAATCATAGAACCAAACCTACACCATGTTGTAGTGCTCTGAATTAGCTTTTCAACGCCTATAAGAACTCTGAAATCTGATATTCTGAGAGAAAGTTATGGCCATTTTACTAAAACAGTCTTTTTACCATTTTCAGTACGATTTTTCATTTTTAATTTTTTTTAGTGACGAAAATTTCAACGGGATTAAATTTGACGGCCATCATGGGCTGAAACTAAAAAAAACTCTTTCATTTCCTCTTAACATGGCCAAACTAGGGCATATTATATATCAAATTTTATGAAAATGTCAACCCGGATCCAATGGTGAGGTTTATTTTTACCCAGGAGGTCATTTCTGCAAGCTACCCCTCAAAACCCTCATTTAAATGAAACATCCAAAAAAATCTTTTTGTCCAACAATTTCACATGCCCAAATCTTTTAACATCCCATCATAACAGCAAATCCAAAACCCTTAGACCTGCAATAAATCATTCATATATCTTGCCCCTTTCTTTTATCCTCTCATGCATTCCCATGGACTCAATCTAGGGTTACAATAATAAAACCTGGCTTTGATACCACTTGTAAGGAAACTTGGCAATAAAAAAATATAACCGTTTCCACATAACCCATAATAAATCTAAAATAAACATGGAATTAAAATTCATATGCAAGAGAATAGACAACATACCCACAAAATTGTGACACAAGATATACCCTGGGAAACCCTCATTGAGGGAAAACCCCAGCCTCCAAAAGCATCCACCACCATGCATTATTCAGCAAAAAATACCATTGCCATATAACTATGGAAGCCTTCATGGTCATAGCCACAATCGAGCAAACTATGTGAACAAGCATGAATCCACACATCCCATGCCATGCTTTCAACCTTCACAAATGCACCCTTGGCTAACCTATCAAGCCTTGTCCCGCTCGACTCTTGCCTTTTGTCTTCTCCTTGTCACTCTCTCTACAACAACTACCCTTGTGGCTGCTTATATAGTAGCAAGTCCCACAAAACCACTAAGTGGTATTACATAAACCATGTGCTAAAACCATGTGCTACCTAACCCACTGACCTCACATTTAATATTGGGCATTTAATTCTTTTCCCCAATATTAAATAATTACATGAAATATTTTCACAATGTTACAATACAACTCATCAAGAATATTCCATGGAAATCTTTACATGTTGCACGTCCATCTAGGCACAACATTACATAGTAAAAATAAAATAATAAAATAACAATATTATGCAATGTGTGCAACACCCATTATCTCAACACTCATTACCTCCTTAAGCTTATCAAATATTTTTTGTGCCTCTTCTGTCCAAACAAAAGCTCATTTCTTTGTCACATCAGTCAAGGGAGCAGCAACTTGAGAAAATCCCTTGGCAAATCTCCTATAGTAGCTACACAACCCGAAGAAACCTCTCAACTATGTAAGATTAGTGGGTGGAGGCCAATCCAAAATTGCCTAGATTTTTTTTTGATCAACCTATACTCCTTTAGAACTTATAATATGTCCCAAATATAGGATCTCTGTCAAACTAAGCTCACATTTAGATAGCTTAGCATAGAAGGATTGTTGTTCCAAGATTCCCAAAATAGTGTCTATGTGCTTAAGATGCTCTTCCCATGTTTTACTGTAAATCAAGATATCATCAAAAAATACCAAAACAAATTTTTGAAGATGCTAGCTAAATACCTTATTCATACAAGATTAGAATGTTATAGGTGCATTAGTGAGGCCAAATGGCATAACAAGGAATTCAAAGTCCCCATAATGACATTTGAAAGTAGTCTTTTCCACATCTTCGCTCCTCATTTGGATTTGATAGTACATTGATCTTAAGTAAATTTTTTAGAAGTATACAACACCATGTAACTCATCGATGAGCTCATCTATGTGTGGTATGGGATACCTATTCTTTATGGTCTTCTTTTTTAGAGCCTTGTAGTCTATACACATTCTCATTGTACCATTTTTTTTCTTGACAAGTACCACAGATGATGCAAATGGACTAGAGCTAGGCCTTATGAATCCCATGTCTAGGAGTTCATTAATATTTTTTTCAATTTCTTCCTTATAACCTGTTGGATGGTGGTATGGGGTTGTTATAACTAGTTTGGCACCCTATTCTAACTCTATAACATGCTCAAAACCTCTATTTGGTAGTAAGCCTGGAGGCAAGTCATTGAAAACTATACTATGCATATCAAGAATATTTTAAATTTCAAAATGGAAATTACTTTGATTCTTTGGAGAGCTTGTTGGATGGATTATGACTCCTACTGCCCATGCTACTTGTCCTCTTCAAAATGTCCTCCCCATCTTCTTTGTAGAGACCGCCTTAGGTGCTCCATTCGATAAGCCTCTCAATACAACTTATTTCCCATTGGAATAAAATTTAAACTCCATCATTTGATGGTTCATGTAATAGCCTCCAATAGAGTGCAACCATTGAACACCCAATACAAGATTTGTCTCCCTAATGCCAACAACACAGAAGTCATCACATAACTCATAATCTCCTAAGGTCATCTTGAGTTGTTTCACCACCCGTGTGCAAGGCATAGTGAATCCATCAGCTACAGTAACATTGAATCCCTCAAAATCTTCTACTTTAAGCCCTCTTTTCATGACAAATCCCTCATCAATAAAATTGTGAGTTGCCCCACTATCAAGAAGAACTGTCAACCTTTGCCCTGCTAGTAACCCTCGAATTCGAAAGGGATGGTATTTTGGGACTCCTGATAATGCTGCTAAAGTGCCATCCTTGTTGATTTCCTTTTCTTTCTCTTCTTCTTCTTCCTCCTCCTTAGTTTCATGAAATTCCTCATGCTCATCTAAATTGAATTCTGAAGAAACTTCAATATAGTGCACTTAACCTTTCCCCAAACATTTGTGTCCTAGAACCCATGATTCTCTACAAGTGAAACAAAGCCTTTTCCTTCGTAATTCACTCCTAGTCTCTTCATCTACCTTCTTTTTTGACACATTTATCACATATTTTGGTGGTAGTGTTGGAAAAGTCTTTTTCTAAAAATTCTCCTTATGTTGCCAAAGATTTGGGGGTTTTTGATTAGTGACTGGTCTCATAGGCACGCAAGTTTCATATTGCAAGCTTCTTTTGATAGCTTCTTGTAAGGTTGAGGGTGAGAAATCCTTAATCAAACCCTTAATAGAATATTTCAAACTATCAAGAAAAAGATAAAAAATACTCTTTTCACTCATATCAGGTACCATAACAACCACTTTTTGAAACTCTTCTATATACTCATTAACTAATTTGGTTTGCTTCAACTTTGACAATTCTTTAAAATACTCTTCATCATCCTTGAGGTCAAATCTATCTATCACTCTTTGATTGAAATCATTAAATGTAGTTACCTGATCATGACCTTGAGTAGTCATTCTATGATACCACCAATCATAGGCTACATCTTCCAAGTGTAGACTTGCAAACTGAACAACATCATTCTCCTTCATGGGGTTAAGTGTGAAGAAGCTTTGTAATTTTTGTAGCCATGCTCTAGCTGAAATTTTATTTGTTCCATCAAAAGTAGGTGCTGTAAACTTACTTATTTTATTTTTGAGTTCTCTTCCACTTATGTCATGCTCCCTCTTGTACTCTTTCTTGGGCATCAAAGTGTTCATAATATCCACATATTCTCTAAAAGGAATCAAACTGTGAAATTCATCATCTAAGCCATTGTAAGTAGCTCTTAATGTAATCAAGTTACCTATAACTTCTTCCACGGGAATAAAGGCTAGATTTGGCACTAGTGGCTCATTTTTAGGCAGGAAAGTAGTTTTTTTTGATTTAGAAGGTGTGGGTTTTAGATTTCTTGGCTCCTCTAAAGTGCTCCCTTTCTCATTAATAGATGCAACTCCTTGCAATTTTTCTGTCAATATTCGCAAAGCCTCTCTAGTTTCTGCCAAACTATCCACTATTTGCTTCTAAGTATTTTGGATGTCTTGGAAGAATTTCTTTTCCATTTCATCTATATCAGCCATACTTTTTCCTTCCTTGGATTTTTACTTTTACTTTCAACTGGAGGTTTGATCAAAATTTCTTTATTCTTTTCTCGCTGCAAATATCTCTTTTCTCTTTCACTTAGTTGTATGCAAACTTTTACAAACCCTCAGGTTGGAAAGATCATAGCTCTGATACCACTGAAATGTCCCTTTCTCTAGTTTTATAAGATATTTCAAGCCTCTAATAAATTTTTTAAAATCAAACAACCAATATTTCAAAGATCCACCAATTTCTTAATAAACCCCAAATCAGGTATGCCTGAAATAGTGCCAAAAACTTCACAGCTTCACATATTATTAATAGATCTAAAAGTGGACATTTTTATAAAAAATTTAGCAGAATGATAGCCTACAAAATGACATTTCTAGATCTTTATAACATTTACAAAATAACTTCCAAATGAAGGACAAAAACAATGCTCATTGGGCTCTTGAAAATAACACAAAATAGCTTGGAAACACCACAAAAAAATTAATAATCTATCATAGAAGTTTAACCATGAGCCAATACATATATTCAGCTCTATTTTAACATCTAAATGTCTAAAATATAGTAGCAACCCAAACTGATATGAACTACTCAACCGGAAACACCAAACTCTTACAAAAAAACACACTCGAAAACCCACAAATTTGCACTGTTCAGCACAAGGGCAAACTCTGCATGAGCTTGCACACAGAATGAATTTAAACTCCCATCCTTGGCCTTCCTATAAACTTTCAAACTCCCATCCTTGGGTCTCCTTCTCCATAGGATTGGCAACTTCTAAAGAACAACAAAGCAACGAGCAAAATCAAGTTCTAGAATGAGCTCAAAATGCCTCCAAATCTCTTAAAAGAGGGCATAACCCTAACTCACATCCAAGAGGGGTTAATAAAAAATATTTTAATAATAATTTTTCATTTATTAGTCCATTGGTTTCTAAAGATTAGCCACATTTTCTGAAACTTCACCTTTTTGGGCCTGCCTACCTTAGCAAAGATTATTATTTTAATTATTTGAAAAGGGGACATGACATCAACTCTTGATATCATCTCCTACATGTCTAGGAGGTCTATTGAGTGGTGGTCCTTTTTGATGTATTAATTCACCCTCATTCTTTCCCTGTCCCTCTACCTGCCTCGGTGGGGGACTCCTACTCCTCTCTTTGCCACCGGGCCTGCCTCCTCTAGGTCCCTATGCTTCCTCTTTGGGAATCTGCTTCCCTGGCTATACTATAGGTGGTCATTTCTACTAAACTACTCCAATCAATTTTTGGAGGAAATCCAAAATGTCCTAATTCAGGTTTGGTGGTGGTGGTGGTGGTTGAGGTGGAGGTGGTGGTCCATCCTCCTGTTCTACTCTACCACCTCTCACCCTATGACCTCTACCACATCAATTGCTTCATGTAATGGGAGGCATCCTAAAAAATTTAAAATTTAGAGTAAGTTTTGAAATCATAATAGTTTTAGGTTCCTAGTGTTGAAACATAGGCTCTGATACGAAAATGTCATGCTCAAATATAGGGCAAAAACACAAACAATTTTTTTTTTAAAGTTTCATAAAATGACTATGTTGATAAAGGTTGACTGCAACTTACATGACACAATAGGGTTTTGATATAATTTGATATTTATTTATTTTTATAATAGACCCCAGTCTAACAACCCCCACTAGCTATCTTGCAAACTAACTCATCCCTTTAAGGTTGATCTTAAATTCCACTAGTTAAAAGTATTAATAAAATTAATGTTGTCCATTACACCCTAAACATTACTAATATAAATTGAGCCTTCATGAAAAACTAATATATATTTTAGTTAATTTTAAATTAATCTAAAACTATATATTATTTGTATTTACCTTTCAATATTCCATATATAAATTGACAAAACATCTAAATCTCTTAAAACTACTAATATTAAAGGACTATTTAAAACACTACCATTGTCTAACATTAAAACATACTAATTTAATCCAATTATTTGCTTAACACTTAAAGTTTTAATTTAAACTCTTTTCATAAACTAATTCATCTAATTATTTAAAATTAAATAAATTAAGTAACATATACTTAAACAAGTAATAAAAAAACAACTAACTTTTAATGAAAAAACTTTACACTCTTTAAAATATAATATTAATATTTAAAACAATAACTAACTACATTTAACTAATAATAAAATAAAATCTAACATAAACAAAACATCTTTTAAATCTAAACTAATATTAAATAATAATTACTAATCTTATTATAATAATAATAATAAATTTTAATTATAATCTTAAAATATTAATTACTAAAATTATTTTAATAAATTAAAACAACATAAAAATTTAAGCATCTAACTCTAATAACTATCTTACTAAAACTAACTTAAACTATAATAATCAAATTTAAAACTTACTTAAATCAAATTTTTAAAATCTAACTTGAATAAACGTTACACTACTTAGGCTGGGGTCCCATGGGTACCTACTTGCTTAAAAATAGAGCAGGTGTCATTGAGCTTTTTTAGGAACATTTAAAGGGGAGCGGTCCCATGGGCATTACATATAAATCTATTAAAAAAATTAGCTCCTAAATTGAAGGAAATATTAAAAATATAAATTGTTGTTTTTAGATTTTTTGGCAATAATTTCAATTTGGAGGAAAAATAAAGGGTAGGTTCTTGCCAAGTGGCAAAATTCTTCCCTAAACAGTAGGCGCTATTTCCAGCACCCCCCGTTTGCGTCCGCTCAACTAAAAAGTAGGGACTCCTAGTTAATAGGAAAAGATTCCAAATTAAGCTTTAGCCTCCCCAAAATATTATCATGGGACCTCTAGCTCCTTAAATATAGAGCCCAAGCGCCCCCCATGGGACCCCAAGGTTATTAACTTCTAACATTATCTAATTAAACATACTAAAATATAATTTAACAAATACTAACTACATCCCTTTTAACATCTAACATCCACTACCTCCATGTGGACCCAAGACCAAGACAAAAGCTTAAAATGGAACATGGCCAAAAAACAAGGAAAGTGAGAATTGTTTTAAACAATAAAGCAAGGCACCATTAAACATGACTTGACTAAAAACATTTACCTTTCCCAATTAATGCAACGACCACATGCCTACAAACATTAATTCTAGCCCATATTCTAAGTTTATGATAGCTAAAAAGATGGGTTTCAATGCATGGAATAAGGAAAGAATAAAGGTAAGTGGTAGCTTAGGTGATTTTGGTAAGAGATAAGATAGGGTATTAATGTTTAAAAGTTTGGTGGGTAGGATAGATATTTAGAAATATATTTAATTATTTTTATTTTTCTTATTTATTTATTTATTTAAATTCAAATATCTATTTATGCCTAAATAAGATATATAAAAGGATCTTTAAGATGCTCTATTCAAAGAAAAAGTGACTAACTTTTTCCGCATACAAATTCCAAAGAGCATATTTGCTCTAGGGGATTAAATTTTTTTCAAGACCATATTTTTTTCTAAGTATAGATTTTTAATGCCCAATATTTTTTTATTTTTAAGGGGGAATAATAATTTTCTTGGTTTTTTAGTGTTGGATTTGTGCAAAACAAATCTATTTAATCAAGGGGGAAACATATTTTATTTAAACAATAACGCAGGATTACTTTACTTCCTAATAATTACGAAAACACAATGAAGTCCAAATCAAGCATCGAATTTTATTTAACATACTTTGAATCTTAAATTGCATAATTATATATCATCATTTTATCTAATTAATCTAAATCAAATGAATATGATTTCAAAACATAAAAATGTCGTAGGAAGGGTGAAACATCATTTTATCCATTTTCTGATACACATACATATAACTGAATTACAAGAAGAAAATCATATGAAAGAATATTACTCATTTCTTTTATTGAACTACTTGATTCAAAGGCTCTACTAGGAAAGAACCAGGAAGAAAACCTAACATCATAGTCATTTCCACAATAAGTTTAAAATAACATTTTTACATAGGATTACTATCTCGAGGAGAAATCTCCCAACATAATTGAATTCAAATAACAACTTTGAATTTCTTGCTTGCCTCTATAATAGGGAAACCCATTATGAAGTCTGCAACACATCAATGTAATCATGGAGAGGACAAAACTGACTGGGAGATAATCAATTCAACATGAAGACAAAACGTACATTTACTCCCATCTAGGTTTGCACAATAGGTTCATCATTGAACCAGACTAGGGAGAAGGTGGATTTTTCCAACAGGAGATGTCGACCACAACACCATAACAATTTCCCTTTCAGGGCTATAAACTCAAGAACTTTCATTCTTCCATTTCTTAAATTTCAAAACTCAAAACATGGTTTGTTTTGATGAGTAGGGGCTCATAACACCCTACTCTATCTCGCTCTCCTTGTCTTGAGAAGAGACTCTGCACTGTCAGAGTCCAACTAAAGATCTCCTCCCATACATGATCAGTTTTGCCCTATCTAAGGGTGAGTAATGCCATTAAAACTCATACAATCCCTTCAAAAATTAGAAGTGAAAAACAAAGGAAAAAATTTAGGGAAAACCCATTTCGATCCCTCCCAAACATGTTCATCAAACACACTAACATACATATGCAAAAAAAACTAATTAGGCATGAAGCACAACATGAACAAAATGAGCCTAAAGAATTCCTACCTTCACAATAAGGTTATGGCAATTGAAATTTGAGATGACCTTCCCTTCCTTCTCCTTCTCCTTCTCCTTCAATCCTGAATTGCTCTCTAAAACTAGAGGTTGGGTGAACACTATTCCTCTCTCAAATTTGCCTCTAAATAAGATACTAACTCATCCACCTCCAAAATATAACAACTCCCCCACTTTCCTAAAGGCTTCTAGAGTCTTATAACTCAACTTGACATAAGGCTAACCTCAAGGTGGAGTTTAACTTATCCAACTCATGATGAGGCATTTAATTTTCACAATAAAGCAAAAATGGGATATTTGGGTGACCATAAAAGTCAATAAAAGGGGCTAGTGGGTATAATATGCACCCAACCCATACATATACCCCCTGGGTACTCAATTTTTAAGATTTTTGGCTTTTAGGACTATTTAATGACTTGATAAAATGCTTGAAAATTTTGGACTTTCTAAAACTGTAAAAAAATATAAATTAATCACTAATCTTGATTACGAAAATCTAATCTCAATTACTAACTAATTAGTAAAAAGGTCACTAACCAAGTCCAACTTAGATCTTTAGGTTACTTGATTAATCCTAACTATCATGCTAAAATGCATATACGAGTCACAAGTGTCAAGTGACGCTATAAAATCACTGTTACAAAACATTAACACTTATTGATTACAAAATGATATATTCATTCAATTCATGATACAAATAAAATATGAACAATGAGGTCTACATCTTTTATTAGAATCAACCCTAGTTTCAACAAATGGTACATAGGTTTTAGTTTTGATTCTCTATTAGATTTCTTAGCTAAAATATCCTACACACTCATTGCACACATCAATAGCTCAAAAATCTCTCTCTCTCTCTCTCTCTCTCTCTCTCTCACACACACACACACACACACACACACACACACACACACACACACACGCAAAAACACACACACACACACACACACACACACACACACACACACACACACACACACACACACACACGCAAAAAACTCATCAGGATAATCACATAACTCAAATCATAATCTTTTAATTAATTAACTATTTATCTCTCTTTTGCTAATATACTTAACCACAAAAATTGCATAATCAAAGTGTTAATCATAGTCCTAATTCTGCATTCACTTTCTGTACTACATCATTAGTATACATGTTAATAAAATAGAAAGTAAGACATCACATAGCATAAAATAACATGATAATGTTTAATGTATCCAATAGTGTTTTGACATATCGAGTCATGAGTATCAAAATAATAATGTATCAACTATGGTAAGATGGGTTGGGGCAAGGCCTCACACATGCTAAAAGACCTACTTTTACATGCTAGTTTCAACTAGGTTACAAGTTGGCGAGGAAACTATCCCTCATTTAGTTTTGAACAATTACCTTCTCCCACTAGGTGTCCACGTAAAAAATCTTTTGAAGGAGAACATATATTTGACAAGCAAGAGAAAGACAAATCTCCCACTTGGTATAATCCTCTTAGCCACTTAGGAATTTCTTTTGATACTCCCCTAGAATTTCCTAAAAGCTATAAAAAACATATGCCTCACCATGAACCAAGAAGAAAAATCCCACCATTTAGAGTCCCTTCTTTGCATTTAAGGAAGAAAAAGCTAGGATAGAAAAGGAGAGACTTGAGGAATCTAGATGTATGGCCACTAGGGAATCATCTCACCTACATATAGAGACTAATGCTCAAAATAGCCAAGGCTTTGAAGATTCTTATGCACATCACTTTGGGAATTGACTGACCAACAATACCTATTTGCAAATCATCTTCTATTTTGGTAATAGTGAAAATAATACACCTCCAAGAACTCCTCGATCACACACTGAGGGGTATGTATCACCACCTAGATGCTAAAACATTCTTATTATGGAAGCAAGATAGAGAATGAGGATAATAGTGATGACCTCATAAAGTTCCAGCAAGATGAATATCTC
Organism: Cupressus sempervirens; assembly: GCA_028749045.1. Classification (NCBI taxonomy): domain Eukaryota; kingdom Viridiplantae; phylum Streptophyta; class Pinopsida; order Cupressales; family Cupressaceae; genus Cupressus; species Cupressus sempervirens. Next base: position 260,492,586 of record CM053793.1, read on the forward strand.
CAAAAACTCATGCTCAAGGCTTTAGAAAAAAAAAGGAGGGCAATATTTCACATACATGACAAGTAGAGGATGGAGAATAGTAGATAATGTTGATGTCCAATGCATTATACAAAAGAAAGAGCCAATTGAAACTCATCTTATTAATAAAGAGCTTCAAGAATTATGAAACCAAATTGCACTTATGCAAATGGAAAATGAGAGGCCAAAAACCCCATTTGTTGAAACTATATGTGCTCTTCCTTTGAATAAGATTCTTTACATGACATAGTTTCCTAGGGATGTAGAGGTTCCCAAGTCTAAGAAAAATGATGGAAATGGTGATCCACGTGTATAGGTGAGACACTTCTATGCTCTTAGCATGGAATTTATGCACAAGGACACATATCTTATGAGGTTTTTACCTAGAGCTTTAAAGGGACAAGTCATGGAATAGTTTATAAAGCTAGCACCTTATCTTAAGACCTTTGAAAATATTTCTTGTAGATTCATCCAATACTATTTGTATAACATACAAAAGCTAGTTACATGTTGTATTTATGTAATATCAAACAAAGATAACGAGAACTGTTTTACGCATACTTACAAAGATGGAGAGGGTTGCATTCTAGATACCCTCATCAAATCTTGGAAAGTGAAAAGATTGATATTTTTTCCAATGCCCTTGTTTTATAATTATATCATGATCTTAGAAAGAAATTATTCACCTTGTTCAATGACATGGTTGAAAGCACTTATTGTATCGAGGATGTTGTTGTTAAGAAGGGTGATATTGTTCTCAACAAAGATAAGAATGGTAATGGTAATAGTTATAGAAAGGACAAAAATAAATCATGGAACAAAAAAAAGTGTGTTGTTAATGATGGTATTTTGGATGTCCCTAAGATGAAGGAACCCACCTTTTATTTGACCAACTCTATCTATGTTGCAAAACAATAAGAGACAAAAAAGTCTAATGCCAAATCTAAGAAGTCTTCTAGGCCTATGTGTGCATATACTCCAATGGTTGATTCAAATGATGTAATGTTGAAAACCTTTCTCACTAATAAGCTCATCACATTACTTGATAACTTACAACCCTCTAACCCACCTATTAAGCGTGATTGATGGAAAGACAACCAATTCAATAATTATCATAGAAATAAAGGTCACAATAGTGATAATAGCTTCAAACTCAAAGATGACATACATGATATTATTGATAATAGGAAAGTTTTCACTAATGGATTAGTTAAGAATTATGATCATAAGGCTTTTAAGAAACCCTGGAAATTGTACAAGGGACATTTCCCCAATGTGCTAGAAGCTCATGCAAGTGAGAAGCCTCTAGTGTAACCTTACCTATCTATACTTATATCTACTTCATAACATTATTAAAAATGTGTGCTTTAGAGTACATAGAAACATGTCTATCATGAAAGTTGTGAGACAATAAAACAACATTGTGGTCCTTCCAAATAGTAAATAAAATCTCCATCCAAAAAGCATGCCATATCTAGGAGTACTTGAAAGGAAGCCTGGGTGAATCTCCTAAGACAACCATATGCCATGTAAAACCCTTAGGTAGAAAGGCTTAAAAAAATCATGGATCTAGAGTCAATCATTTGAGGCTCAATTGTAGAGCCAAAAAATGTGCAAGAAGCTTTCCAACTAACCATAAAAAGGACATCTAAGATTCGAGATTCCTAGATGACAGAGTTGAGGGCCCAAAGATAGCCCCTAGAAAATGAGGAACCTAGAAAAATCAAAAAGTTTTTGCTCCATGATGACATTCGAAACTATGGAAAATATAAGACTCTAATTCTTGTGAGAGGATTGTAAATTCCATCATTGATTGAGAGTATTAACCATCAAAAGGTGGGGAAAAAACCACCAATAACCTAACCTTGGTTTGTAACTAGTCATAAGAGTGGTAGGATAACACTTCCAATATTTCTACCAAGGGTGAGATGAGTGAATTCCAAGCTTGTGTAACAGATGGGGAGGAATCATAGAAACTAGAAGATAAAATATCTATTGATCTGGATGGAAAAGTTTGAACCGAACATGTAGGTCCTCCCATGAGTGAAGGCTCATGGTAACCCAGGAAACAAATCTTTGGGAGTCTTGATTCCCCTTCAAAATAAGTACAACATGCTAGCTCCTTGAACTTTGGCTAGTGGAACACCTTAAATAACAAATAAGGGAGACCACAACAAGCTTTGCTAGTTCATAGAGAGGTCATCTTTGAACCCATTGCCAGCCTAGTGAAGCCATGACTTGATGGATTCCTAGACTTTCCATATGCTTTTGGAAACAAAGATACCCTAAATCTATTGGAAATATTCAGAATGAGATAAGTTACTGAGAGGGGAGGGGTGAATCAGTAACATATAAAACTTTTAAGCAATTCAACATATTAACCATTCATCAATCATTCATCTAATCTACTGCATAAATGAAAGATCAATCATTTATAATACATGAACATAATGATTTGGTGACCTAGAAACCTTCCAATTAGAAAGTAAAACTAGGGTGGGGATGATGCCCACAAAACTTCATTATTGTAATATGAAGGTGGCTGGTTAAGGCTTACAATGATCACTTTTGGTGATCTGCCCTGTTAGGAGCAAGTAGGATTGCTAGATCCACCTTGTTAGAGGATTTATAAACATATAGTGAAGTATGCACTCTATTAGGAGATTTACAAAAAAGACTGTTAAGTCTACCCTATTAAAGGATTTATAAACTCATTCACCTATTAGGATGAAGCAGTGGATCTACTTACAACTTGTTTGCTAATAAGATCCTTTTTGCATTGATCACTTAATGTGATAGATATAACTTTTTTGCTCCTATGTTGACCTTGTTGTATTCCTTTTACTCTGCTACTGATAGCAGTACCTTCTTCACATGTGAACATCACTATCCTTTTATACATATTTTCTACATTACAAATGATACCATACATTACATATATACCATTCCAATATTTACAATTGCAAGGTTGGCCAAAGCACAAGTGAACAAAACATTACTGAGTTGGCCCAATAGTAAATAACTCAGGTTCACTAAACTGACTTAGTGACCTTCTGATACTTGGCATCCACTACATTACTCAGCATCATCATGCACTCGGTATAAGTAGAGGCTCGATTCATACTAGCCACACAACATTGCTTGGAACTCAATAACCATTGGTGACTCGGTAGATATAGTGTCACTCAATAGAAACTAACTTCTTCATTTACCTTGCTTTACTCAGTAAACACTGAGTCCTTTGTTTACCTTTTTCACTCAGTAAACACTGCTGATCTTCATTTACCTTTTTCACTCGGTAAACACTGCTAAACTTCTAATTCACTCATTATCTTCTGGAATGCTCAGTGAGAACTGTTTACTTGCTGAACTTATAAGGTAACCACTAAATTCTTGGTGAGAACTATTTACCTGCTGAACTTATAAGGTAACCACTAAATGCTCGGTATATACTTGAGACTAAGTGATGAGCTAGATAAGCATTCAGAATTGAATAAGTATTTTGCACTAAAGACAAATATATCATAATTCCAACAATCTCTCCCTTTGGTATTAGTGACAAAAACACTTATGAGTACTTACATATATTTCCCCCATACAATATGCTCAAAGTATTTATAAATATCTCTATCAGTACTGATTTACATATATCTCCCCCATACAATATACTCAGAGTATTTACAAATATCTCTATCTCTTCTCTATTCTATTCTATCTCCCCCTTTTTGACAATAATGCCAAATTAAGTAATATGTATTTACACAGAGACACCAAAATGGGAGATAAACTTAGAGTGTACCTTGAGAATAAGAGCCAAAGTCTTATCCCAATTTTCTTGTAAAATTTTGCAGGTGGAGAGTGCTATTTGAACTTTAGCTGAAAGTTCAACCATATGATCTGCAACTGAGAAATTATTGTCATGGATCAATGCTTTGGAGTAGACAATATGTTTCTACATTGTGTCCATGATAGGAAGGATCATGTTCTAAATGTCAATTAAGGTAGACCTGATCCTTGCTTCCTCTTTCAACAATTTTGCCTACTTTTATGACAAAAATTTGATTCTGAGATGATGGGATGAACTTGAATTGGGGTCAAGTTTCAGCATTTGGGCACTGACCTTCATATCCTTATCAATTTTATTCAATTTTTCTTTGATCTCCTTGGTGTACTCGGTAACATCACAAAGTTTGGCAAAAAGTGAAGTTACATTATTAAAAGAATTTTCAAGATTGGCAAAAATTGTGGACAATTCTACCTATTTTATTGCAATGTGCTGAGCAATGTGCTCAAGCACCTTATTATCAAATTTCCTTTCAGCCTTCTCAATCAATTTTTCTTGACTAGAGGTGTCCTCATTGAATTTATTTACAGCCTCTTCTAACTAAATCAAAATGTGTTGAGTAGAATCTACTTCAACACCTATAGCATCTGTAATAATATTCCTGGCATTCTCAATTATTCTGTATTCCTTATCCCTTTCAGACCTTAACTGCTTCTACATAGCTTTCATCTCTATTAATTGACTAGCATGCCTCATCTCTTCAATGGTAGCATTTTCATAGTCAATTTTTGGAATTACTATTTTTGTGTCTAAGTCAATATCTTCTGGAATTTCCTTTCTAGTGATTAGAAGTCTTAATGGATGCTTTTGTTTGACTTCTATGATGACTGGTTTGATCTTAGGAATAGACAGAATAGTGGAGATGGAAGGACTAGTAGCAAAAATTGGGATAGGACTTGAGGATTGAGTGCTAATAGAGGTATTTACCAAATCAAAAATTGGAATACTACCCAAAAATGATGATACACTCGTTATTGCAGTATCTGAACTAATGGGATTTGAAGTAGATGCAGAAAATGCTGACAAAATTGTAGAACATGCTGGAACTAACAAAATTGTGGAACTTATTGTTATACTAACTGATGATGATGGAGCTAAGGAGGCTGGCTCAGTAGCTAAAGAAGAGGGCTACAGCTCAGTAGATGAAGTGGTAGACACTTCCATTGATGATACCTGGAGCTGTGATGTGGCAGGTGTAGATGATAAAATTGATGTAGATGCTATCAAACCTACTGAAGTTGACTCCAACCTTGATGATGTGATGGTTTTAGGTGGAGAGTGAGGAAGGGATGCAATAACTCCTGCTGTAATTTTTACTGGATCATCTTCCTCCTTATTTTCCTCTTCAACTTCTTCCTCCATTTCTTTTTCTTCCTTGTCTTCTTCCATTAATGCATGCAACTCTCCTGGTGAGACTGTGATGGATGGAGTGTCATTAATATCATCACTATCACTGCTATCATCATCCTTGATTTCTACTGGGTCTTCACTGGGCTTATGCAGATGATAGATATTTTTCTACATGTTTGTTGCATTATTTACAACTCTCTCAATATATTTGATTAAAATCAAACAAGTGTGAAATCTAATCATCATTTTACCTTCATGATTTTTCATTGCAATTTTTATTTCTGCCCCAGTGAGACTTGGTTGAAGATTCTTCAGAGATTGCTCATAGATATCTTTTACCATTTGGGTGGCTATCTCCCATCTCGGTTGCAATCTCTCGAGTAGTTCCTTAGAGATTTGAGAGGCAAGCTAGTCTGAGGAGTATTTCCATTTTCCCATCTTGGAGAGTACCAGTTCCTCAATCTACATTTTCTCATCCTTTGTTCTTGTTTCAAATTTCAATGCCTTGAAATTTGTGATGCCTACCCCTTCTTCCAATTGTTTGAGCCTTTCCTCAAATGTGGGTGGAGGCCTGACCAGTACAGGTTCCTGTTTGCCTTTTCTGGTTCTCCTTGAGAATACTGTAGTAGGCTTCTTCTTAGGTTTGGTAATGATTGCCTTGCCTTTCTTCTTTGGAGGCTCTTTGTCAGACTCTTGTTCTTCTTTTTCTTCTTCTCCTCCTCCTTCTTCTTCATCTTCTTCATCCTCACCTTTTCCTTCTATTAGCATGAGAGGACTAGTTGCAACTTTCATTTTGGCTATCTTCCTATTACCTTTGCTTATGGCCTATGGTAGCTTGATTTCAAGCTCAATTTTGGCCTTTGCTTCATCATAAGTTCCAAAGGCAGGGATGTTAGGGATAACTGGTTCATTCACCAGTGCCTCAATGATGTCTCTTGCTTCATCAATATTTAATTCATAAGGAAATGTTTTTACCCATGCCACTTGGGGTATGACTGCCTATATGTACACATGATCACAATCAACCATGAAACACATATCATCTTTATAATCCTCAACAAGCTTAGGAGGAATTCTGAACCTATTATTCATCCTTTCCTTGAAGTCTTCAAAATAGTTATCCATGACTTTGTCAAAATTTTCACTCATTTCTACTATAAACTCATTAATCTGATATAGAATTGGAGTGTCTTTTCTCTATACTACAGATCCTTTGGATGGAAAATTTTTTTTTACATAAAAGAACAAGAAAATTAACAAAGATCCAAATTTACAAGGGTTATCCTTTGAAGTCCTTATGCTTTCCATATTTTTATTCAGCTGTCTTAACAATAATTTTGACAGATTTCAAGGTTTTTCTTTACAATTTTAAATGCTAAATCCACAGGCTCACATGGTACACTATTCAATCTACTAGAACTATATAGTTTATATGTAATTACATAAATGCTAAATCTGAGTTCCATGTCAAATATATTGTTAAGTTTTAGTCCTCTAGCGTCCCATTCTACTAAGATTTTCTTCTGTAACTCATCCTGACCTAGGGTTTTAGTGTTTTTGGCTTTACCGAGCATAGGCAAACCCATGATCTTATGAATCATCTTTTTGGTTATCAATATGGGTTGCTCCAACCACAACTAATCATTTAATTTGGAAATTCCTTGGTAGGTGCAGAATGTGGGTCAAGCCTTTTTCTTCTAAGTGCTTATGCTAAGGTTTTAGGGCTCCATCAACACATAATTTTCCTAGGGCATTGTCCATATCTAATGTACCAATTTCTTGAATAGTGCATTTAAAATGAGCGCAAATATCATTAACAAGAAGTACCTTCAGTAAAATTTTTGATTGAGCTCTGTGTGGGTCAAGTGATTCAGCAACTGTGGGCACTAGTTTGAATTTTGGGGCTTTCCATTCGACTCTTTTTCACTACCATTTCAGAACCCCTCTTTGCCTTGTTGCTGTTGGTGCTTGCGGATGCCATTACCATTCGGTGGATGATAAATTCTTCAAACAAATTCTTCATAGGAATCTTGCTTCAAATTGCTTGGCATGCAACTGGAGATCTTTTGGCTCTAAGTATTCTTAAGTCAAGGTGAAAAATGAAATCGAATTTTGCCCTTTTTGATGAAATACTGTCATTAAAGCTTGGTACAAAGGTAGCTGAGATGACATAGTGCATGCTAGTCTATTATTAATTTACTCAATAAAACCTTGCAACTCGGTGGTCTAAAAAAATCTTTGATACTCCCAACTTAGCTCAGTAAGGTCTTTAGCCAACCTTGCTTACTAAATGCAACATGGTGAATGATAACTTTTCTTTGATCCTTATATTTGAAATATTGATTTGATCATTTGCACTTTTTCATTCTGGAACTGTTTAAGATATGGCTAAAAGATGCAGTTCCTGAATCTTCTTAAATCTAATTGGAAATGGTGGAGCCACCCACTTCTTGAGTGACATGACCATTATTTGAACTGTCTTGCTCGATAGATTTAGGAATCCACTGTTGTCTCATCTACTTCCGAATGTTATAAGCTTTAGCTTTCTTTTCGTCTTTAATTCTTCCAATATTCGTGCAATTCTTAGCTATATGACCAAGTTTAGTACATGTGTAACATCTTATGGTTGTATCCTTCTTTCTTAGGTGATGTCTTGCACAATTTATCCCAATGTATCCATATTCTTCACAATAGTGACACCTGCACCAAGTATTGTAGTCCCAACCAAATATTGCTTTGATAGTTTGTTCTGCTAGATTGAATGTTTTTTATTTGCATTTAGATGCCTTGTGACCTTGTTTCTTGCATTTGTGAAGTTTTCCTTCAAATTTTGGTTTTTCTTTGCATTCATTAGCTTTGTGACCATGCTGATTATAGTTGAAGCATTTACCATTGAATTTTACTTTTCCATTACTCCAACATTTTTTTGATGTATGACCTATCTTGCCATAGTGATTACAAGTAGGCCTTTGATTTCTTTTTGCAGCTTGTTTGGAAGTTTCACCTTCTTTCTTGTAACAAAGTCTAGCTTTTCCTTTTTGTCTATGAAGATTTTGCTCACCTAGCTGATTTAATTGAGTCATGTCTGCTTGTGATTTCATCATTCTCAGTGATTTTTTTTTCAGTGTTTAGATCATTTTCCAAACTTTCATTGATTTGTCTTTAAGATCTCAAGTCACTTTTTAAGCTTTCATTTATTTGTCTTTCAGTGATCAGATCATTCCTTAGGTCTTCATTTTTTAGATCTCAGATTCATAATTGCTTCATTTGCATTAGATAGTTGATTTATAAGATCTTGATGCTGAAGGGATTGACTATTTCTTACCTCTAAGTCTTCATTTGCCTTGTTTCTTTGTTCCAAGACTTCACATAGCCTGATTGATTGGATTTTTTGTTCTCTTTTAAGTTTTCTTACTTCTTCCTCCAGGGAACCATTCTTTGCTAGGAGTTCCTTGATTACCTCATCAGCTTCATTTGAACTGCTTGATGGTAAAAGGTCTTCAATCTTTTCTTCAACATACTGATGATCATTCATTTGTCTTGCAAGTTCATATCTTCTCTTCAAGGATTGAGAAAGATACTCTTTAGCTTCTTTGAGTTGAGCCATGATCATTTCCAGATCTAACTTTTCATTTTCAATAGCTTTGTCAAGTTTGAATATCTCCATTGTCCTTGATCTTTGCTCAAGCTGTCAAACTTTGTCCTGAGAACCAAGACCTTTGATACCAATTGTTGGAAATATTCATGATGAGATAAGTTACTAAGAGGAGAGGGGTGAATCAGTAACATATAAAACTTTTAATAAATTCAACATTTTAACCATTCATCATTCATTCATCTAATCTACTGCATAAATGAAAGATCAATCATTCATAACACATGAACAAAATGATTTGGTGACCCAGAAACCTTCCAATTAGAAATTAAAACTGGGGTGGGGATGATGCTCTCAAAACTTCATTACTACAATATGAAGTTGGCTGGCTAAGGCTTACAATGATCACTTTTGGTGATCTACCTTGTTAGGAGCAAGTAGGACTGCTAGATCCACCTTGTTAGAGGATTTACAAACATACAGTGAAGTATGCACTCTGTTAGGAGATTTACAAAAAAGACTGTTAAGTCTACCATGTTAAAGGATTTATAAATTGATTCACCTATTAGGATGAAGCAGTGGATCTACTTACAACTTGTTTGCTGATAAGATACTTTTTGCATTGTTCACCTGATGTGATAGATATAACTTTTCTGCTCCTATGTTGACCTTGCTATATTCCTTTTACTCTGCTACTAATAGAAATACCTTCTTCACATGCAAACATCACTATCCTTTTATACATATTTTCTATATTGCAAATGATATCATACATTACATATATACCATTCCAATATTTACAATTGCAAGGTTAGCCAAAATACAAGTGAATAAAACATTACTGAGTCAACCCAATAGTAAATAACTCGGGTTCACTGAGCTAACTTGATGACCTTTTGATACTCAGCATCTACTACATTACTCGGCATCGTCATGCACTTAGTAGAAGTAGAGGCTCGATTCATACTAACCACACAACATTGCTTGGAACTCGATAACCATTGGTGACTCGATAGATATAGTGTCACTTGGTAGAAACTAACTTCTTGATTTACCTTGCTTTACTCGATAAACATTGAGTCCTTTGTTTACCTTTTTCACTTGGTAAACACTGTTGATCTTCATTTACCTTTTTCACTCGGTAAAAATTGTTGAAATTTTCATTCACTCGATATCTTTTGGAATGCTCGGTGAGAACTGTTTACGTGCTAAACTTATAAGGTAACTACTGAATGCTCAGTATGTTCTTGAGATTAAGTGATGAGCTAGATAAGCATTCAGAATTGAATAAGTGTTTACACTAGTGACAAATATATCATAATTCCAACAAATCTGAACAGGTTCAATGGTCATGAGAATGGTTTGAAATGAAATCCCCTTCTAGGGAGGCCAATTAATTAGAAAGTCAAAAGATATGCAATGCCACAACAATATTTTCTAGGCTTCATCACCAATAAGAACTCGAATTAACCACTTAGCATAGAGGGAAATCCCTTGTTTGTGAGTGGAAATTTGATGAAGGGTGCTCCTTTTAATACCATAAACATGTAACATAAATAAATAAATAATAACAAATATGAGAAAAAAATATGGACTTCTTATTATCACCACAAATACAAAATTACAGAATTCAAAATTAGAATATGCCAACCCACATAGGCACCTTCATTACAATAATTTGCAAGATAAAGCTATGAACTACCACCTAGAGTTGTCCTAGACAATGTTTAGATATTTATTAAATAGGCAATTTTATGTCACCTAGGAAGGTTCTTGACATTCAAACTTAATACCCAGGGTTGACAAACACTAAAAATACATATAAATTTGACCAAATACATTTTTTGACATTTATTTTAGATTTTTTGGTTGGCCTAAGTATGGAAGACCATAACTCTTGAAATATTGCTCTGATTGGCTATTATAACCTCTTTTTAGAATCCCTGGCTCCTAATCTATACACTTAGATTGGTGCAAGTGTCCAACCATCAAGTTTTCAAGCCTTATCTAGGCACTCTAAGGCCTCCAATAGTGAGCCTAAAGTCTATTTATCAAAATTGCAAATCCAAAATCCAAAATAAATCCATGAATACACATGATATGGTATTGAGCCTCAACTGGTTCACTGATATATCCAAGATGAATGTCCACCTTTGAAATTAGGACATTCTAAGCTTGTATTACAAACTTACTAAAGATAGTAAGTTGTTAGAAATAGTAAACTCATATCCACTAGTCCTTATTAAAATAGAAAATGCTGAAAATAAAAATATTTTTAGGTGATGCAAGATTGCTCTTACACCTAGGATGCTCCTACATCAGACACCTGGGGTAATTTGAGAAGTGACTTCATCACATTTTAGGTATTTAGAGGAAAACCAAGATGGTTAATCTCCTCCCTTGCTAGCTATAATGAATCCTCTACTAGCCTCCCTTTCCATTTGACCAGGTATTCTTCTTAAATTTTTTCCTTGTACTTTGTCCAACACGACTATCTAGTATCTCCTTAATCATTTTTGTAGTTGTAACAGCTAATGGAATACTCCACTATGCTTCTGCAACTTCATCTCCATAACCTCCTTCATAATACATTATTGAATATAAAATGTTGAATACTAGTGAAATATTGAATTTAGTAGGCAACTCCACTTCATAAGTATTCCTAAAATCATGCCTTTTCACTATCTTGCATGGTCCAAACTTTTTCATCTTTAGCTTATTATATGTACCCACTAAAAATTGATCTTTTCTCAAATGAACCATGACTTCATATCCAATTTTAAATTCCTTATACCTCCTTTCCACATCTACCTTAGCCTTGTACTATGTATTCATCTTGATAATTTTCTTTCTCAAATCCTCATGGATGTTCTTCAAATGTTCAACAATTTTTGGGACTTCTCCCATATACAATCTGGAATGGTGATTTACCAATACTAATATTAATAGAACTATTATATGCAAAAAATTTGTATGGTTAAATAATATCCTATCCTTTTGGCTTGTCTCCAACCAAACATCTCAGTGAATTTCCCAAGCTACAATTCATAACTTCTATCTATCCATTAGCCTATGGATGATGTGATGAATTGAACTTCAAATCCATCTTTAATTTGATCCAAAATTTATGCCATAAATACCCATAAAATTTGGTATCTCGATATGAAAATACACTCTCTGGCAGACCATGTAGTCTCACAACATTTTTGAAAAACTATTCTACCAGATGAATATTATCACTAGTCTTCTTGCAAGGACTAAAACGTGTCATCTTTGAAAACCTGTCAACCACCACAAAAATAGAATCATACCCAGGTTGTGTCCTTGGTAATCCAAGAACAAATCCAAGTTGACATCCTTCCATGGCTTCTCTAGTATAGGTAATGGTTGATAAAATCCTATATTCTTCTTCACTCCTTTGCCCATCTGACATACTCTACAACTCTATACAAACTTCTTCACGTCTTGCTACAACTATGGCCAATAATAATTCTCAGCAAATAAAGCTATGATTTTGTCTCTACCAAAGTGTACAATCAATCCTCTAGTGTGCTTCTCCTTGATGAGATTATCTCACATTGAATTTCATGGAATGCACAATTGACTTCCTTTGAGCAACATACCATCTTTGGATTATGAAATTAGACCACTTTGTCATGTCAAGAGTAAAAGGTTATGTACAAACCTTCCACACTTCACCAAAATTAGGATCCTCTAGATAAAAATTACTAAGTTCCTTGAAGCCAACCACCCCAATATACATTTCTATTAGAAAAATTTATCTTCTACTAAGAGAATCTACGAATCTATTAGACTTTCCACTAGACTATGTTTCAAAAAAAATGTATAACTCTGCAAAAAATCAACCCACTTTAAATACCTTTCATTTAATTTTCCTTTGCTGCTAAGCTTGATGACCAGTAGACAAAACAAATTCCTTAGGAAGAATATAGTGCCTCCACTTCTTCAATGCTTGAACTATAGAATAAAATTCCTGATCATAAACAAAATATTTTATTTTGGCATCATTTAATTTCTCACTAAAGTAAGCTACAAGTCTACCTTCTTGGCTTAAAAATACTCCCATTGTAGTACCACTAGCATCACAGTCTACTTGAAACACCTTGTTAAAATATGGAAGTGCTAAAATAGGCTCCTTTGTAACTTTCTATTTTAATAAATTAAAACTCTTATCTACTCCTACAATCCACTTAAATTCTTTCCTATCCCTTCTCATTATTTTAGTCAAAACTCCACAAATACTACTAAAACCTTGATGCAAGGAGGGAAAGAATAACTAGGGCCAAACACACACCCAGTAATCCAAACCAACCTTACAAAGTTAACACAATAGAAATAAACACATAGAGAACAACACCAAGAGAGAGAGAGAACAATAGTCTTGTATTGATTCATCAAATGATTAGCATACATACCTAGCTATAAGGCCTTTTGGGTTACAACTAGAAACAAAATACATTCCAGATCCAAGATCCAAATTCAAATTCACACTCCCAAAAACATATGCCATAAACTTTCCAAACCTTCTAGTTCTTTGAGTTCTACTCCAAAATTGCTTTCCAGGTCTGCCCTAACTCTAAGCCTAAACACCATATTTCTACTTGCCAAAATGGCTTACATAACATTTTAGATCATTACATAATAGAAAGGCCTACCCAAAAATGGTGTGGAAACATCCCAAGACAAGATTTTATTATAAATATTGTAATTAAAATTAATTTGGCAAGTTGACTTGCATCAAAAAAGCATAAACTCTTCCAAAATGCTAACACTAAGCATCAACAGGAACACTTGCAACATGAAGGGTCACTTGGCACACACTAGGTAACTCAACACATGAAGGATAGATTGGTACACACTATAGAGTGAGGTGGGATAACATGCTAACCTGAGTGTTAACATGATAGGGGATAACTTCAAGTTAGGTTATGTAGCAAAATTATTGACTCTCAACAATTGCTATAACTCGACAATGACTCCAACTCGATAATAACTAGTAGAATGAACAAAAATGAGTAAGATAACATGTCAACCTAGGATAGTCCTACATCAAACAACTAGGGTAGAAAGAAATGATTCTCATGAATCATGCATATATCATAGCCTAAGCTAAATTTAACTCAGATTGAGAAATATATGTAGCATCTTCAACTGGTCTATTCTTTCACTTCACCAAATATTCATAGTATTCTTTTCCTCTTGTGCTTTTACCAACTCTATGATCCAATATCTATTCAACCTGATCTTCTTCTAAGGATAATTATCATGTACAACAACTTCATCATCTGACTCATGATACTTATATAGATCAACAACATTGAATATAGGAGATATATCCTATATCAAGTAACTCAACTTCATTAGCACTTTCACTATCAAACTTCTTCAAGATCTTACAAGGTCCAAACTTCTTCATCTTCAACTTATTATATGTTACAACTAGAAATCTTGTTTTCTTCAAATGAACCATTAACTCATCACAAACTTCAAAAACATGATGTCTTCTATACTTATCAACATTCTCCTTATACTTTTGATTACTTTGTTTCAACTTCAACTTCACTTCCTTATGCAAAGACCCCATAAATTAGACAATTATTCTCCAACGACACTTCTCTTCTCTTCACTAGAAATATTCCTTAAATCCAATACTCCTTTAGGCTTCATTCTGGTAACAATCTCAAATGGTGTCTTTCCTATACTCCTATTCATAGAATTATTATATGCCAACTCAGCTTGTGCCAATACCATCTCTCAATTAAGTGTTTCATCTCCAACTAAGTGTCTCAAAAAATTACCCAAGCTTCTATTTACAACCTCTATCTATCCATCAATCTATGGATGGAATGTAGAACTAAACTTTAGCTTAGTACTCATCTTCTTCCACAAAGTTCTCCAAAAATAATCAACAAACTTACTGTCTCTATCAAAAATAATCTCTTTGAAGAAAACTTTAGCAAAATGCTCAACATTTGATGTCTTCTTACATGGTATAAAATGAGCCATCTTAGAAAATCTATCCACAACAAAAAAATATAGGATCATATCCCTCTGCTATTTTAGGCAATCCAAGAACAAAATCCATACTAATGTCACTCCAATGTTTCTCAAGAATAAACATAGGTGTATACAATCTAGTATTCTGACTTACTCCTTTTGCAAATTGACAAAATCTATAACTTCTTATAAATTTATGAACATCCTTATACATCTATGGCCAATAATACTTCTTCTTCAGTAAACTCAATGTCTTATCAATTCCAAAATATCTAGCCAATCCACCACTATTCTTTTCCTTGATCAAATTCACTCTCATAGAGCTTCTAGGGATACATAACTAAATAACTTTTTACACCATACCTTTTTGAATGAAATATTTATCATACTTACTTATGTGATCTATTAGATTTGGTACTCTACACTCTCTCCATGCCTTAGAAAAATTAGGATTGGTATCATACAACTCTTTCATCTCATCAAAACCAAGAACTTCAAAATTCATTTCAATCAACAAAGAATGTCTTTTGCTCAATGCATTAGCAACTTTGTTAGTAACTCCACTCTTATACTTAATCACAAATGTAAAATTTTGCAAATACTCAACCCACTTCATATGTCTTTGATTCAATTTATGTTGACTCCCCAAGTGTTGTAAAGCTTTATGATCAGTATACAACACAAATTCCTTAGGAATCAAATAATGTCTCCACTTCTTCAAAGCTTAAACAATAGCATAAAACTCTTGATCATACAAAAAATACTTCCTTTTAGCATCAATCAACTTCTCACTAAATAAATAAACAAGTTTACCTTCTTGACTTAATACAAATCCTATTGTACTACCACTTACATCACATTCAACTTGAAATACCTTATTGAAATTAGACAAAGCCAATACGAGTAACTAAATAACCTTTTTTTTTAAAGTCTTAAAACTATTATCAGCTCCATGTGACCACTTGAATTCCTTTTTATCTCCTCTCATTGTCTTAGTCATAGCATTACAAACATCACTATAATTCTTCATAAACTTCATTAAAAAAAGTAGCCTAACCATGAAATGATCTTGCCTCAACTAGATTCTTAGGTGTAGGCCATTCCAAAATTTCTTTTTAACCTTATTAGGATCCATTATCAAACCATTAGTTGAAATCATAAAATCCAAATACACAATCTCCTCTTGCATAAAAGAACACTTTTTCAATCAATCATCAACTTCTACTCTTTCAATCTCTACAATACTTGTCTAACATGCTCAAGATGTTCTTCCTTAGTCTTACTAAATATCTAAATATCATCCAAATAAATAATCACAAAATTACCCAAGAATCTTTTCACAACTTCATTCATCAACCTCATGAAAGTATTAGGTGCATTAGTCAAACCAAAAGGCATAACCAACCATTGATACAAACCATATTTTGTCTTGAAAGTAGACTTCCATTGAGCACCTTCTCTAATTCTGATTTAATAATATCCACTCTTCAAATCAATCTTGGTAAAATACTTTTCCCCACTCAAACAATCCATAATGTCATCCATCCTTGGCATAGGAAACCTATATTTCATAGTGATCTTGTTAATAGCTCTAGAATTAGTACGCATCCTCCATTTTCCATTATTTTTAGGTGCTAATACAATAGGTACAACACGTGCACTCAAAATTTCTCTGACTAATCCCTTCTATAGTAATTCATGTACTTGTCTATTAAGTTCTTCATTCTCTGTAGGTGTCAATCTATATGGTGCTTTGTTCAGAAAACTGGCTCTAGAAATCAAATCCATATAATGACTTATGCTTCTCACTGGTTTTAAACCATTAGGAATATCCTCTACAACAATCTCCCTATACTTTCTCAAAAATTCTATAATTTCCACTGGCACTTAGTCAATATTACAAGTCTGTGCTATCACTCGACCATTACCAACTTCTACTACTCAGTCATTACTACCAACACTTGGTCCCATATGAATTATAGAAAAACAAACTTGATTGGTCTTCACCTCTTTTTCAAACTTCTTTCCAGTAACTATGCAAATTCTCACAATAATACACTTAACCTCATGAGGACTTTCAATCAAAGGCAGTAATATTTGCTTCTTCCCATTCACCCAAAGAGTACATTGATTCAATCTTGCATCATGTACATCATATCTATCATATTTCCAAGGTCCACCCAAAAAAATATGACAACAATCCATAGGCATAATATCACACAAAAATTCATCAAAGTAATGTCTAATCTTGAACTTCACAACACATTTCTCACTTACCAATATCTTATACTCATCTTTGATCCATGAAACATGATAGGTTTTAGGATCCTTCAGCCTCTGCAATTGTAACTGTGTAACCAACTCTTTTGATGCCAAATTTGTAGAACTTCCACTATCAATGATCACCTTGCAACATTTTCTAGCCATCTTAGATTTGGTCTTGAAAATAATTCTTCTAAGGATATGTTCCTCATCACTTCCCTTATTATGTAAGGTTCTTCTCACCATTTGATTTTCTAGAACCTCAGCTCCACTTGGTGAACTCTTAATGTCTTCTTGAATCATAGCATCTTTGTTATCTTATCCACTTTTAGAGGATCTATATTCAAAAGATCTATTCCCTTCTTTACCACATCTAAAATAATTACCATGAAAACCACCCCTAGAATAAGAATAATCTCTTCCTCGGTAAGAACCAGTACCTCCTCGGTATATCACCTCTCCACTTGGTCTTATCTTTGTCATCATTCTTCTATTTAGATTTTTCTTTATCTTGCACAAACATATTACATCTACCACCTTCACCATAAGATCTTCCTTTACCGCTCTAGAATCTACCACCTCCACCTCTTTGTCTTTGTTCATGCTTCTTTGTTAAGATCTCCTCAACTTTCAAGGCATATTGATATGCTTCTTCCACACTTTCCAATTTCACAAAACTTATTTCATCTTGAATTCTAGATCTCAATCCATTTATATATCTTGCAATTTTTTCAACATCATCATCCACATGTCCAAATTTGATGTCCAATCTATAGAATTCCTTAGTATACTCTTTCATAGTCATGTCTCTTTGTCTTAGTTTTGCATCTTTATCAACAAGCTAACTTGGTAATCAACAAGAAGGAATTTTTTCTTTACCTTCTTCACCATCTTCATCCAAGTTTTGATCTTTTCCTTTCCTCTCCTTTGTCTATCAGCTTGCAAATGCTCCCACCATAGTGAAGCATGACCTTTTAGCCTAGTAACTACAAGTTTCACCTTCGTATTATTAGGAGTGTTTTCACACTCAAATAATTTCCCCATATTAGAGATCCAATCCAATACAACATTGATATCCAACTTTCCATTATAATGAATAACTTTTATAGAAAGATTTGAATGTGCCCTAGAAAATACTATGAACAATATTTTCTCATCTTGATCTTCTTCAATTGCTAGATTAGGGTTTGGTGCTACTACTTCATCATCACTCACATCCTCAAGATGTGCTCCTCTTTTTTGGGCTATCTCCAAAACATCTAATCTAGCTATAACTTGTCTCAATACATCTAACACAACATTGCCAACATTCTCACTACCTCAAACCATATTTACAAATTAGGTTCATGTAAGATCATAACCCTCTACAAGTTATAGGTCAAATCTATAGATCTACAACCCTAGAACCAAGTCTAAAATAGGGTTCTACATGATCCAATCTCCACAAGGATGAACCTCAAGCTTTGATACCACCTAACACAAGGAGGGAATGAATAAGTAGGGCCAAAGACACACTCAACAATTCAAACCAACCTTTTAGAGTTAAAAGAATGTAAGCAAAGACACAAAGAGAACAACACCAAGAGAGAGAGAACAATATTGTTCTATTGATTCATCAAATGATCAGCATACATGCCTAGCTGTAAGGCCTTCTGGGTTATAGCAAAAAATAAAATACATTCCAGATCCAAGATCCAATTTCACATTCACACTTCCAAACACAAATGCCACAAGCTTTCCAAACTTTCCAATTCTCTAAGTTCTATTCTAAAATTGCTTTCTAGTTCTACCCTATCTCTAAGCCTAAACACCCTATTTATACTTTCCAAAATGGCTTATAGAACATTCTAGATCATTACATAATAGAAAGATCGACCCAACAATGGTCTAGAAACATCCCAAGACAAGATCTTATCATAGACATCATAATCAAAATCAATAACACAAGTTGGCTCGCATAAAAAATATAGAAAACCCATCTAAAATGTTGACACTTGGCATCAACAGGAACACTCAACACATGCAGGGTCACTTGACACACACTGGGTAGCTCAGCACATAGTATGGAACTTGGCACACACTCTAGCGTGAGATGGGATAACATGCTAACCCAAGTGTTATCATGATGTGGGAGAACTTCAACTTGGCTTATGCTACAAAATTATTGGCACTTGGGAATTGATGCAACTCGATAATGATTGTAACTCAACAATAACTGGTAGGGTGAACATAAATGAGTAGGATAATAGGTCAACCTAGGATGCTCTTGCATCAAACCTATTACAAAACTTTCTATAAAAACTAACCTATACACAAAAATATTTTACCTTTGTAGCACTCTTTGCAATAGGCCATTCAAGGATAGCCTTCACTTTCCCTAAGTCCATCTTCAGAACTTTTACTGAGACTACAAATCCTAGGTACATTGATTCCTTCTTTACAAAATTTCACTTCTTCAAGTTTATCAAGAATTTCTCTCCTATCAACTTATCAAACACCTTCCAGATATGAATCAAATGCTCCTCCAATGTCTTACTAAAGATCAAAATTGTTAGAATATATAGTCCACTAATATAACTAAGAGGGGGAGTTGGTGAATTAGTTATCCAACTATCATTATAACATTAACCTTAAACAAATTTAAACATGTGATTAATATAAAATGAAATCATAACAAGATACTCATACACAATTAACACCAGATGTGTTAACTAGGGAAATCCTTGATTAGAGGAGAAACTCTAGTGGGGATGGTACCCACAAAATGATGTACTAATATAAATGTTCCTTGTTAGAGGATAGAGCCTATTAGGAGTCTATTACAACATTCAATACATATAAGTCCCTATTAGGAGACTTTGAATCCCTTTTAAGAGATTCTAACCATGTTAGGAGTTGTACCAACTCTATTAGGAGTTGTGGAAGACAACTGGACCCACTACCCAAATAGCTTCAAGGTTAGTATCAAAGAACCCACTATCCAAATGATCTCTATATTATTCCTTGTAGAATAATAGAACTTAAATATACTTCTTCCTCTATCTCTTTCATATCAAATAGACTTTTGCTTCTTCAAATCTTGTAAGTAGACCTCATTTACTATGCATCCAATGATCTCTTGGATCCCTTACATGCGTTCAACAAACATTCTACTCCTTGCACTATCCACTAATACTTCACATTCCACTTGATCCTCTTCATCAAGTCTCATTAAAAATAAGGAAAACAACCTTCCTTTATATGATATCTTCATAATAATTCCTTGATTCAGCCTTGAGGCTTTCCCATTTAATTAAAATAAGATAATTAATTAATTCACAATTACAACAACACTATTAGCTCATAGTCTATACAAAAATTTACACATGTGAAACCATATCTTGCACATATTTTGGCATCACCACATGATTTTCCTCTATCACTATTATCTATACATCACCTTCATTACATCTCAGATGAAAGATAGCGATAGATCATCAGAACTTTGTTTTCTAATGCTCTGTTTCTACACTACTTCTAGTAAAACAAGTGTAATTTCTGTACAGTATTAAATCAGACTTAGTACTTTAAACCACATCAACAAGACAACCTCATGAACATTTCATCCATTGTGCATCACCTAATACTTCTTCATCTTCTATGAACACTAATATTACTGATTGCTATTCTTCTAATCTTAACAAAATTACTCCTATGTTGACATGAATGAAAAATACAATCATGAATACAACATATAAATATTTTATAATTCTTAGGATACTCCTCCAAAGTAGTATCATCAACATTCATGCTAACAAAAATATCATCTAGATAAACAATGAAAAACTTACCTAGAAACTCCTTTCATTCATGAGACGCATGAAAGTGGTCAGTGCATTAGTTAGCCAAAAAAAATGACTAACAACTCATACAATCCTTCCCTTGTCTTGAAAGTAGCCTTCCACTTATCACCTTCTTTGATGTGAATATGATGGTATCCACTATTTAGATCTATCTTTTTGAAATACTTAGCCCCACTCAAATAGTCCACAATATCATCCATCCTTGGAAATGGAAATTTGTACTTGATCGTGACCTTGTTAATTGTGTGAGAATTTGTGCACATTCTTCATTCTCCATTCTTCTTTGGTCCTAATACTACTAGTACAACACATGGACTCAAAATCTCTCAAATTAATTCCTTCTTCAACAACTCATGAACTTGTTTGTTCAACTCTTCACTTTTTGCTAGTGTCATTCTATGTGCTTCCTTGTTTGGAAAACTAGCTCTTGGAATCAAATCCATCCAGTGACTAATATTCCTCATTAGGAGAATCTATTATGTACATTATCTAACACAATATCAAAAAACTCTCCAAACATATCTACATTGTTTGCATGTACCTCTTATACTTCTTTACTATCTTTTGAATTTATAAAAAAAAAATATGCTTATGCTTCATACCTTTGATAAACTCTTTTCCATCAAAAAAACATATTATAGAAACACTACATAAATTTTCTTTTTTTTCCTTCAATGACTTCAACTTATACTTCACTCCAACCTTGTTCAAAATGTCGGTATTTTCTCTCTTATCGTGTACAACATGCCTGTCAAACTATCACAACCTACCCAAAAACATACAACATATGTCCATAGGTATGATTTCACAAAGTACCTCATCTTGGTAGCTTCCAATATTGAAATTCACTAAGAATTTCTCAGTGAGCATGACCTTGTGGTCATCTTGCACCCAAGAAACATGGTATGGATGTAGGTATTTCTATCTCTTCAACTTTAACTTTGTGACCATCCTTTTTAACACCAGATTGTTAGCACTTCTACCATTAATGATCACATCACAACATTTCTCTTCATATCTACACCTTGTGCAAAACAAGCTCCTTCTTTGATCAGGTTCATTGTCACCACTTAGCATAATTCTTCTATGAACTAAGACCTATGTTAAACATCTTTAGAATGTGATGATTTGACATCTTCAACAACATGTGCAACTCTAGCCTAGCTTTCTATTCTTTAATCTATCCTTCCTTGGTGCTAGGACCATTAAAATTCTCTATGCACCTTCTTCTCCATAGTAGAAAAATTTCCCATAGAAGCCTTCTCTTCTAGATCCTTGTCCTCTGCCTCTTTCTCTTTGAGCTCTATTGTTCTCATCATGGAAATTATTGGAATTTTTTCCCCTCTAGTTTTGGCTACTACATCTAGCATCATAATTGTTCTTCTAATAATCATTTCAGCCTCCATAAGATCATCTACTAGATCTTCCACTACAACCTCTTCTATTACCCTTGTTGTCGAACTTTTTGCTCAGTTTCTCCTTAACTCTTAGCAAAAACTAGTGCACCTCTTCAATATTGGTCACTTGAAAAAGACTCATCTCATCCTGAATTCTTTTTCTTAATCTATTAAGATAATGAATGACTTTCTCCTTATCATCTTTTGCATGGCTAGTTCTAATGAGAACTCGGAAGAACTCTTCAGTATACTCTTGAACAAATTTTCTTGCTTGCTTCAACCCTTGCATTTTCTTCAAAAGATCAAGCTCATAATCCATGGGAATGAATTGTCACTTCATTTTAGATACCATATGATCCCATTTGGTGATATTGGCCTTTCCTCTTTTATTTTGATCCAACTAGATCTCCTACCACTAGATCTTTGGATGACCCTTCAGTTTGGCCTTCACAAATTTGACCCTATCTAGATCTTCAATATCTTCAAATATAAAGTGCTCTTCCATTTCATTGATCTAGTTGATTGATTTCTCTAGGTTGAGATTTCTTGAAAATGTGGGAACATCAAACTTAGGTCTTTTTCTAATACTAGAAATGGCCCTAAAAGGCTTTGCCTCCTTAGGGTTAAGAGCTTCCTCTACTACATTTGGGTCTACATTTCCTTCTTCTTCTTCTTCTCTTTCATCCTTACTTTTATCATCTCCTATGACAAGATTCCTTTGTGCATCTATTCTTGCATTTCTTACATCTTCCTCTAGAGGATTCTAAAATCCTCTTCTATAACACCTTTGACTCTTCCACCACACTCTCTTCGTGGAGGCATTTTCACTCTTTTTTTGAAACTCTAGTGCAAAATGCCTCATAATCGATGATCTATCTATATGCTTAGCTCGAGAAGGTTCTAGACATTCAAACTTAATATCTAGGGCTGAAAGACCCTAACAACACATTTAAAGTTGACCAAATATATTTTTTGACATTTATTTGGATGTTTTGGTTAGTCCAACTTTGGAAGACCATAACTCTTGAACTGTTGCTTTGATTGGCTATTATAACCACTTTTTGAAAACCCCAACTGCTGATCTACATGATTTTATTTTTAGAAGTGCCCACTCATCAAGTTTTTGGACCTCATCTAGGCACTCTAAGGCCTCCAATGGTGAGCCTAAAGTTTATTTACAAAAATTGCAAATAAAAGATCTATAATAAATTCATGAATACACATGATATGGCACTAAGCCTCAACTGAAAGGTTGATATATCCAAGATGAATTTCCATCTCTAAAATCAGAACATTCCAAGCTCTTATGAAAAACTTACTAAAGATAGTAAGTTCCCAAAAATAGTAACCCCTTGTCTACTACTCCTTATTAAAATAGGAAAGGCTGAAAATAAAAATATTTTTAGGTGATGCAAGATTTCTCTTATACCTACGATGCTCCTACATCAAAAGTAGTCCAAGACCATAGAGTCTTTGGGAAAATAGTAGAAATCCCAAGCTACTTTGTGAAAGCCATGGTGTACAACTTCAAAAGCCTAGAAGAAATATTTTAAGAGATGCTCAAGCTATAGGAAGCCTTAGAAAGGGCCAAACATGAGGGGTAGTAGACATGCATAGCTGCCAGCACTTTGGAGAAAATTTGAAACTTTCCTACAAGGAAGAGAGGCTTGGTGATCCAATAGTCCATTTTCTTCTCAATTTGTGCCATGATAGAATTCTATAGCTCCATGGGATAGGCTTGAAAAGAAAATGGAATGCCCAAAAATTTCAATATTTTTCCATGTTGAACCCATTTCCACTCATAGCACTACAACCATTGAGAACTTGGAAAGAAGGATTTTCTATAAAAAGGGTCTTGTGTCATTGGATGGAATATCTAGAGGCAAAGTAAAGAGTATCCAAGCATTATAAGGCATTGAAAATATTATCCTCTTCCTCCAAATGGGTGAGAGAGGAGTTGTCATCAAAATGGCCATTCACAAGCTGCATAGTGGAGTATAAGAGAAAAATTCCATGCACTAGACCTCGACAGATAGTGTTAGCAAGATGATAGCCAAATCATTTAGTTGCTAAAAAATAAAGAGAAAGCTCTAAGAGGTATCCCTAATAGATAGATCTATATAGCCTAAAGGCTTTATATTATCAACCATTTATGGTGATACAAGTAGATGCATTGTCAAAGAGCATCTGAACTAATTGCAAGAAGACTAGCCCAAATCCTAGCACCTAAAGCATGTCCAACATGAAAGGCCATTCAATCTGATCATAGGCTTTGGAAAAATTAATCTTAAGAAATAAGGTCTACTATTTGGATTACCAATCCCACTCCATACCTTCCAAAATAGCAATAATATTATCCAGAATGTATCTGGACCTAATGAAGCCAATTTTCTTAAGAAAAATAATCTAAGGGAGCATATGCCAAATTTTAAGGGAGAAATCCTTGGCAATAATCTTGTAGGAGAAATTCAACAAAGTGATAGGACTCTAATTGAATATATACCCAAGATCACTAGATTTAAGTATGAGTTTGCTATTACCCTTATTAGTAATGTTGCCTAGGGAATGAGAATTGTAAGATTCTTGATACATTTGGTTTAGATTAGGGCCAATATCACCACATAGGATTTTGTAAAATTCACAATTTAAACCATCACATCTAGGGGCTTTATCATCCTCCATGGAGATGATAGCTTCCTTGAGGTTAGCAAGCATGAACTTTTTCTCACAAAAGGCATATTGCTTAGGAGCAAGCCTATTGAGAGTGATAACAAGGCTAGCTTATAGAGCCTAGTCACGTACTATAGAGGATCCCTGAGCAGTGAAGACCTTTGCATACTAATGCAAAAAAACCTAAATGATGTTAGGCAAGTCAGAAATCACCTAATTGTCTTTCTTTATGTGTTTGATTCCCATGGAAAAATGATGAGCTTGTACGACATTGAAAAATTCTTTGGAAGCTTGATCGCCAACCTCCAACCAATGGAAACATGCTTTGATCTCAACTCCCTTAGTAGCATAGCTATCTACAACTTATTTTTGGTGTTAAAGACTTTCAAGCTAAACCTAAAGATCTATATCAAATGGATCCATGGTGAGGGCTTTTGAGGCCATACACAGACCTTTAGTAGTGGCTTCATAAGATCATCTATGATATATGGCCAATTGTCTACCATAAATACAAAGAAATCTCCTAGTATAGAGAACGACATCATTCCACCATTGAATCCACCCACCTAGGTTGTGGGGTTGAGGCTTGAGATTGAAAACTCAAAGAATGTGTGCAACGGTCAATGGATGGGACAATAAGGAGGCATTAAGATAAAATTATGTTTTTCATTATCTGAGTAAGTATCTTAACTACTACTTCCTGACAATGCAAGCATTCAAATTATGAATGACTAACTTTTTATAAACTACTAAATCCTAGAAGAAGAAAAATACTTGGGTTTTCTTCCTCTCCATAGCATTGTAAGTTTGCAACCATACTATCTACAAATTGAGCAATGAGTTTTTCTTTTGGAATAGGAATCATAGATTCTTTATTTAGATGGTTAGCTTTCTCAGCTATATTTATGTCAAGAGAAATCACATTATAGGAGCCTAAATCAGCTTGGAAAAATGCTACATCATTTGATGTGTTGTATTATGTGATCATCATCTTAAGCTTTGGCTCAATATTAATCTTGATCTGATTATTCAGTCCCCTCCAAGGTAGCCATAATAGAGTAAAATTAGTTGAAAACCATCCTCTCAAGCACCTTGTCCATTCTCTACATAGCAATAATCCATAGGTCTCAGGGATTTCAACCACATGTATATCTATAATGTCCTAAATTCGAGGGCCTATAGTCAATTGTATTCTAACATAATTCAATATCCTGATAACTTTTACTTCTACCTTGTCAAGCTGTATCACTATCTGATTTGAGAGTTGAGGAGTGACTCCCAACTTTTGAGCTATCAAAAGTGGAATGACATTGCAAGAAGCTGCTAAATCTATAAGAAAATTGTTTAGGTTCTTTCCAAAAATTTTGAGACTATGTAAAAAAGGAGGCACTTCAGCCTTGTCTTTATACATAGTAGGCATTGCCTTAGAAGTATTGACTTGTTGTGCTGCTATCTTTTGAGAGATTGTGTTCACATTTGACATTGCCTTTGCATGATCTAGAATCCTCAACACTATTTCCCTTTGGTTTAGACAATTTTGTAGAATATCAAGCATAGACATATTATCCTTGGTTCTCTTTAGATCTTCCACTACATTATACTTTTTAGTTTCCCACATAAGATTCTTTAGGATTGTAGATATGTTCCAATTGATTTTGATTTTGTTACCCAACATAGAATGCTATGGTAGGTACTAGGTTGTTATTAGCTCTTGAATTAGGAGGTGTTGGATGTAAATTAGGAGGAATCCCATTGGTCATGGGTTCCCTTTGGCTACAAAAATTATAAGTATTTCGATTGTCATTTTGAAAAACTATCATCTCTTCTTGTTGAGGATTTGATTCTTGACTGAATGGAAATGTGAATTCTTCACTAGCTAGTTTTTCCATTTGATAATTTTGTGGAGAACCATAAGATTCTAATACCATACCATTTTGCTGCATAGGAGACTCACCACTATTGCCTTGTGAATTCTAGTTCACCTCTTCATTTCCATTAAAATATGAGCCAACATCATTAGGTATATTCTAATTATTATCATATTGGTTGATGTCCACATAGTGAGCATTATTGTTATTATCAACAAGGATACTTCCATTGTTAGGACAAATATTCCATTATCAATTTTTCCTTTGGAAGCCATTTTTTCGATCTGGAGGATTGTAATTATTCCCTACATTTTTATATCCTACATTGTTATTTCTATTGAAATTCTTGTTGTAATTCTAACCATAGTTGTTGTTGTAAGGGGCTCCATTTGGTCTTTGAAAGTTGTTGTTCTACCCTTGCAACAACCTTAGGCAGGTTAGTTTGTTGGTAATATGAGACATTGTTTTCTTTATTTTACCAATCTTAGAGTTAAAATTATTTTTTGGTTCAATGGAAATTACTACCTTTTTTTTAAAGAAAGTAGCTTTTGGAGGTTTGTACCCTAGATAGGTTATGGTTGGAACCGATACTATTGGTGCCTATCATAGCAAGATTGGATTCATTGGAATGAATTGACTAGGTATCACTTGAGATGGAACCATTAATCCTCCTCCATTGGTATTGGCTTTCTTGGTAAAAGTAATTTCTTTGTTGAAGAAACTTTCTAATGTGTCAATATTTGTAGTAGGGAGTTTTCATAGAAAGATAGCTGTCAATTGGTCCATATTGTTAAGATAAATTTGAGTTGCAAATTTAACTAGTATAGTGTAGGGTGTTTCCAACTTGTGGTAAGACATACAAAAGTAATGATTGAAACATGAAATAGTCTTGGCTTGATCCCTTTTGATTGATATGAACTGATGATGTATCGCAACTAGGCTAACAAATGTTTTAAATTGTTTGTGGAAGACTTTTTTGAAGGTTGCCCAATTATGGATACATCTTGGTGAAAAATTCATATAAAAGTTAAATGTAACTTCTTTGTATGAGTCTGAGAATAAATGAAGGACCACATTCTCTTGTTGAATTTTCTCTTGATTGCATATTTCTTCAAAAACTGACATGGTCCTTAGCTATTCATGTTTCTCCATAGATGAACCTAGGGAAAAATTTATCAAGATTCTTGGGAAGGTCATTAAGTGCACCTTGCAAGTTAATTGGTGAATCTACCATGTTGGCAAAGAAGGCCATCAATGGAGGATTTGGTAGAACAATGGGTGGAGGTTGGCTCAGAGGTGGAATAGAAGGTGATGAAAATGACTACAAGGCTTATGAAAATGACTAAGTTCTAAGAACTCAAGTTCACTATATGAAGATCTTAATGTTGGAATTATGATATATTTGTCATTAGTGCAAACACTTATTCTATCTTGAATGCTTATCTTTCTCATCACTTAGTCTCAAGTATATACTGAGCATTTAGTGGTTACCTTATAAGTTTAGTAGGTAAACAGTTCTCACTGAGCATTCTAGAAGATACCGAGTGAAAGTTCTCACCGAGCATTCTAGAAGATACCGAGTGAATGAGAAGTTCAGTAGTGGTTACCGAGTGAAAAAAAGTAATTGAAGATCAGAAAAGTTTACTGAGTGAAAAAGGTATACAAAGGATTCAATGTTTACCAAGTTAAGTAAGGTAAACAAAGAAGATAGTTTCTACCGAGTGACACTACATCTACCGAGTCACCAATGGTTACTGAGTTCCAAGCAACATTCTATGACTAGTATGAATTGAGTCTCTACATCTATTGAGTGCATGATGATGTCGAGTAGCATAATGGATACCAAGTATCAGAAGGTCATCGAGTCAATTCAGTGAACCCAAGTTATTTAATAATGGGCCGACTCAGTAATGTTTTGTTCACTTGTGTTTCGGTCAACCTTGTAACTGTAAATATTGGAATGGTATATATGTAATGTATGATATCATTTTGTAACCAATGAATACGATTAAGAATATTGGCATGAAATAAGAGAGTATTGTTTGCATGTAAAGAAGATATTGCTATTAGTAGTAGAGCTAAAGGAATATAGCAAGGTCAACACATGAGTAGAAAAGTTATATTTATCACATCAGGTGATCAATGCATAAAGGATCTTAAGAATCAGCAAACAAGTTGTAAGTAGATCCATTGCTTCATCCTAATAGGTGAATTAGTTTTTAAATCCTTTAATAGGGTAGACTTAATAGTCTTGTTGTAAATCTCTTAATAGAGTACATACTTCATTGTATGTTTGTAAATCCTCTAACAAGGTGGATCTAGCAGTCCTACTTGCTCCTAACAGGGCAGATCATCAGAAGTGATCATTGTAAGCCTTAACTGGCCAGCTTCATACTATAGTAATGAATTTTTGTGGGCATCATCCCCACCCCAGTTTTACTTTCTAATTGGAAGGTTTTTGGGTCACCAAATGATTGTGTTCATGTGTTATGAATGATTGATCATTCATTTATGTAGTAGATTAGATGAATGAATGATGAATGGTTAAAATGCTTAAAATTTTATATGTTACTGATTCACCCCTCGCCTCTCAGTAACACATTTCATCTTGAATATTTCCAACACTTAAAACTTGCTAAAATGGAGATGTTGGATTAGGATCTTCTAGCTGGTGTTAATTCTGAAAAAAATGCACCTCTATAGAAGCACACTTTCTAAAAAATAGTGCACCTGCGCACCTACACACCTTCTAATAGTTTTAGACAATTTTTTTCTAAACTTCTAAAAACTATAGAATTTCACCACTATGAGTTTTTTTCTCTTTCGAATGATATGGGCCCTCCTTCTAGTGCCACCTCTATTGAGCTATCATTTTGCATGATGCTTAATGACATGAATCCTTTCAAACTCCTCCCTTGAAAAGCTAATATGGGATTAACTCCAAGGTTTTGGGTGATCTTGTGACCTACTGGAATTTGCTTAGTTGAAGATAAATGTATTTGTTCATAGAGAGGCCTTTTTTTGGTTTGAACCAATTTAGATGAGATATTTGATTTTCTATAATGAAAAGTAGCCACAAAAGAGATATGTTTTTGGTATTTTCTATTTTATGATGAAAATGCAATTTAACAATGCAACTATATGAATTCCTAATTTAATCAAGTGTTAGCAAAGAAAATAACAAGGTAATGAGGGATAAAAGAGAATAGCTTGAAAGAGAAATTCCTAATAGACATAAACCATGGTAACAACACATTTGAGAGTTAAATTGTCAAAAAGATCAGATAGGAAACTAATGAAAATAGGAGTAACACTTCCTCAAATCCACTGATGCAATCATCAATGGGAACTTAGTAAAACTTGAAAGATGTTTCACTTCTCATTGAATCACAAGGCCACAAAATGTGCATTCATGTGAGATGAGAAGTTATATAAGAACAATAGGGTGATCTCTTCTCCAACTTGGTACATCAACATAATTTGTCAACATGTGGAAAATACTAGAACTAAAAGATTGCACAATCAAATCAACACAAAAAAACCATTGGCACCATTATTATTCATGAAGATGCATTTACAAAAATAACACACTTCGACAAGATTAACTACACTCAGAATGAGAGCACCAATAACCAAGGATTTTTTTTAGTGGCTATTATTTGCCAATTGGCTAATATGTCCTGATTAGGCTATAGAAATTGGCTAAAAAAAAATTGTATGCTAGTTGACTGGTTCGCCCAAATTTTATAAAATACTCATACAGTGTTTAGAACATTCACCACTATTATTATGTAATTTCAGTTTGGTAGTTGGGTTCTACGCCCATATTTCTCTTTAATGTTTACTCTTATTTGCCACAAAATTAATTTAGTGTCTCTTTTGATGATCATCATTCGCCAAATTCCCATTTTCCTATGTGAATTATTTTTTATGAGTGACACTGTACTCCACAGACAACTTACCTTGATACGTGTCAACATTTTGGTGACTACCTCGACAATTCTTCTTCCTTCAAGAAATGTTCACTGAAATTAAACCTTAGCCATTGATCTTGGATCATTAGACGGTCTGAGTTCTCAAATAATACATTTAACATAATTACATTTCAAAACATAATTCGCCATCAATATTAATAATTTTATTGAAAAAAATTATAATCGCCATTATTTTATAAAAATTGTCTAAACTATTTAAAAATTTTCCACCAAATATCCATCGATTGACACATAATTTGCCAACACTATTAATTTTTTTTCACCCAAAGGACATGTGATTCACCACAATTTTATAAATTTTGGGAGGGGGGTGTTCCTTAAAGTTATCCCTACCAATAACATCTATTATTGCATCAAAATAATGGCTGGAATACATATTACATTCTTGAATTTATATGAAATCATCTCCTAAATTTATGTTGAGAGTGAGAGATCTCTTCATGCAAATATATGCTGAAAACTAATTAAAAAAATATAATTATATACAAGCTAACTCTCTAAATGGTGCTAAGTAGGACTTCACCCTTGTGTTTTTATCAACTAAAGGGTACATGAGCCTTTACATGACTTAAAAAAAAGAAAGACTTGGTATGTCAACATAATTCATCAACATGCGACAAACACTAGAACTCAAATATTGCACAATCAAATCAACACAACAAAAGCATTGGCTCCATTATTATTCATGAACATGCATTCAAAAAAATAATAGACTCTAGCAAGATTAACTACACTCAGAATGAGAGCACTAATAACATATATTATTACATCAAAATAATGGCCTAGAATACATATTACATTCCTAAATTTATAAGAAATCATCTCCTAAATTTATGTTGAGAGTGAGAGATCTCTTCATGCAAATATATGCTTAAAACTAATAAGAACAATCTAATTATATACAAACTTACTCTCTAAATGGTGCTAAGTAGGATTCCACCCTTGTTTTTTTATCAATTATAGGGTGCATGAGACTTTACGTGACTTCAAAAAAAGAAAGAAGTAGATAAGAAGAAGGAAGTTGCAAGAGGATTTGAGAGTCATTAGAAGCTCTAAAAATGAAAACTTGACCTTCTCTAGGAATTTCTAGGAGTTGAACTACCATCAAAATGTGTTTCTTCTGCATAGAAAGCTCTAAATTAGCAATTGGTATTTAATTGTTGGTGTACTATTATTTCTCCAAAAAAATTGGCACACCTATGCACTTGTGCACCTACATGATAGGTTCCAAAAAATCCAAAATTTTCCCAAGTGTCAAAATTGAATTTTTAGCTTCTAGGTTTTATACCCCTTTACTAGAGTGATGTTTGGATGTTTTCTCTTTAATTTCTCTATAATCTCCACTACTTGGGAAGCTTCTAGAAATTCCAATGCTTTATACTTATCTTTAACTATCTATCGACAATTACTGACCTCCATACGGGTCTTAACAAAATCCTCAAGTTTAGTGTCTAGTTCCAACAATACCTCTTCAATCTTAAATGCTTGCATAATATCTTCATTAGATGAAGCATCCTCGAAAGTTCTTTGGAATTGTTTGAAAAATAATTGCACTAACTTGAGCTTTATTTTTGACTCCTCTTCAAAAATCTCAAGGGAAACAACATTGTAGTACTTATATGCTTCCAAGATATGCTCTTGAGTTTGGTTCTTCAACTTCTAAATATCTTCGTGAAGTCCTTCCATGACCTTATTTCCTATAGCTATCTTCTCAATCCAATATTCAAGCTTATCAGGCTCTTCTATTGTATACACTTCCATGAGTGTATAATATCTTTGACCTTTATTGCTATCAAAATTTGTAGGTCTTTATCCGAGGTATGTACCTCATCCATTAACCTAAAATCCTAGTTCACTATAGATACCAATTTATCCATGCTTGACTAAACATAATGTAGCATGTTTAAATTATCCTATATTATTTGTACATCCTAGTATTCAAAATTGTCACACTATTGCTGACATGCTCCCAAAAATGGATCCATCTAAGTTGTCCCCTTTTCTTTCCTCTCTAATACCACAACAAGAGTGATCTCTAGATGATCCTAGTCTATGTTAGTGTAAATAATTAATTATTATTTACACTTTACTTAAGTTTACTTAGGTAAAATGCAATATTTTATTAGTTTTCATGTTGACACCAAGGAGAATGTGTAGTCATATGAGTTGTCTTGTTGACTACAGAGGAGTAAGCAACTTATTTTATCACATGGTGTCTACAACATATGAGTTTACATAATCAACTAAGTTGTCCTATAGACAACACAGTTGTTCAGACTCTAAATACACCTATGTTAGCTTATCCTCTCATCATTGCACTAACTTTTTTTTTCAATGGAGGATAATCCACTCTTGGTGAACATGTGCTTAATTGTGAGGCTTATCATTTTTCTATCTCCTAGACATTCTAGAGGCCTTTCTATACAATCACTTCTAGTATACATGTGCATTAAGTCATTCTCATATTTTTATTATGATCGTACATCATTTGGTCCATATTGTGCTTTGTTCTTGAGCTTCCTGATCTTGATTTCATTTTACCCTAAGGAAAATTCTTACAGTCTATTAGGCCCACTATTCTATGTAGATAACCTCTCATAATCTCATTCTATTTTCTTAGTATTATTGATTCTGAGTCATTCTTGTTTAAATTCTTGAACACTTATTTTATACTTATAGTGATAAAAACTTTGGCAATATCTACTATGGTTTCCTTAACAAGACCTCCTTGATTTGGTAATCACTAGGAGTCAAATCTTCGATGTTAGCATGTGGAGGAGGGATGGCTATGTATGCAAGAAATTATTGATCTTGGTTCTTCATTATAAAGGCCAATGGGCATGCATCACCTGTAGGTGGCTTAGGCTTCTTGATAGCTTTGACTAACTATTCCATTCCTTCCTTGACAGTTACATTAAACTACCTCTTTTGTCAAACTATAACCTCCCTCTTCAACCAAGTAGGTGTAGTGCCCATTGGAGACATATTTGACTAAGGAAAGTGTTTTCACTATAGGTTCATTTCCCTTATAAATCCTCTCTATAATTTCTTCCCATTGAGAAAGATTGCCCATTTGAGTCTATGCAACTAGTTGGGCTAAGGTCCTAGCCTCTATATGATGAGGACCTTGTTGAGGTTCCTCATGTATTTTACCCTTCTTTGATACTTCATTAGCTGGCATTTACTATGGCTCTTCATTGTCCTCTAGTGTTTTTTCTTCTACTTTAATGGTCAGAGAGAGTGGTGTCACTAATCCTTTGTCCATAAATTAAAAATTCTAAGATGGTGGTGGGGGTATGTTGAAAGGTCCTTGAGGTAGAGGTGGTCTTTGATTCCAGTTCTTTCCTAGGGGTTGAATCCTTGGAGTATCCCTTATTGTCTCCCCTACCATATTAGTGTCAATAGGCATGAAATTAAAATTTAAGAGGTTAAAAATATTAGTCCCTTGATCCTCTGTGTCTGTGATCCACTGTTGCTGCTCATCCAAAGAAATTGTAATCTAATGAAGTTTTGTTGGAACAAATGGTGACATTAGAGTATAATTCCTTCTTCTTTCCTCTTCCATGGCCATAGCTGATCAAGTCCTTTGACTCAATGGAAAATTATCAAGTTGTTCCTCCCCTTCTTCCTCTTCAGCCTAAGGAATGGTTTTAGGTACCTATGGGGGAGGAGTATTATTTTTCTTCAATTTTCTTCTTCTTCATGGGTACCTCATAGTGAACTAAACCCTAGCCTTCTTAGGAGTTGAGGGGGAGGTTTCTTGCCCTTCTGGTGGCACCCTATGTTCTTTTTCTAGCTCTTGTTCCTCTCCTAGAGAAGGCACTTGCTTAGTCTCTTAGACTTGGGTTGCCTATTCATCTTGAGACTCTCCTTGTTTAGGACCCTGCTATAGTTGGTGAGAAGGTTGGGCCTAATCTATTTGTTTGCTACCCTTTTCTACTCTTTTCCTCTTATTCTTCCCATTATCTTCCCTAAAGTACTCAACCTCCCTCTCATGTTGATGTACTATTTTCTAGCTTCATTGGGGATTGAGTAGGGAAGGTTGGTACTATGACTTTTGCACCTTTAACCTTAGTTGCATGTGTTGTGGCTTGTAGATGAACAACTTGTGGAACTAGATCAAGTTTGAATGGTTTCTTCATCCATTCCCTTGTCAACTAGGCAATATGTTGGGCTCTATTGTTGATATTTGCATTCTCATCTATGTCAATTTTTGCATTCAATATAGGTCTATCATATATCTTATCCCTATTGTATAGTGGATCTAAGACATTTTTTATGTCTTTCTCAATAGCCTTGAGGGGAATTTTCATCTTAAGTTCATTTTCCACTAAATGTGGAGTTATCCTACAATAGTCTCTAATTCAAACATTGTAGTCATCTATGGCATTCATCTAGTGATACTCTTGTTGGATGTTACTACTGCCACTACACCAAAAGCTTGAGCTATCAATAAATGTTACAATAGCAAAAAAATAAGGATCCATGTGAGGTGGTTAAGAACATGTCACAAACCTATCAGTCTATGCTAGAAAGAGGCACCAATCTAGAGGGGATGGAGGCACTAACCTCCCAAAAATTCCCCCATTAGCATGACCTAAGGGATTAGACCCTATAACCCAATTCTCTGATACCACTTGTTGGGTGTTACTTTTGTAGTTATACCAAAAGCTCAAGTTGTCAATGAATGTTACAACAACTAGAGACAAGGATCCATGATAGGTGGTTAAGCACATGTCACAAATCCATCAGTCTATGCTAGAAAAAGGAACCAACCTAGAGGGGATGGAGGCACTGACTTCCCAACACCTCTAGTGCATCCTCTTGTACAAATTTATTCTATACTAGATACTACACCCTTCCAATATTATCAAAATATGGGCGAGGGGAATTGTACTCTTCCAAGGGATATTGATCCTATTCTACTTTGAAAATCATTATATCTTCTTTCTAGTTAGACTCAAATGCACTTGTAGTTATTGGCTACTCCCATGTCTTCTAATGCTATTTCCTCAATCTATCATATGTAGATGTGAGTTACCTAGTGATCTCCAACACAATGAGCCTGTACAAAGGATATCTTGGGAGCTTCTTTGGGTTCACCATTGTTTGTACTACTCTTAGGTATATGAATGTTTTGAATTGAATGTAGTGGGAATTGATTTCTATGATCCTTGATATAGCCTCTATTAAATTTTTTTTAGCATAATAACCATTTATAAATTGAATGATTGCAAATATGAAATCATCATTCACTATCCTTTATTCATTGCTCTATTATGAGAGTTTCTTCTTCATCAGATGAGGATACACCACATAGGGCCAAGAATTTGCATCTTGCATGCTTCCCCTTTTGTAAAATCCTAGGTAGTTAGTTATCCTTGTTGCCAATAAGTACACCAAATATGATGTCATATGGGACTTGGGGTCAATCTTGACTCACACTAGTTGCTCATGAAAATTCTCACTGAGGATAGTAGCCGAATCTATTTGCATTTTTTCCATCTTGATGGTCTCTATGAAGTGCACCATCAAAATGTTAAGGTGTCCAACTATAGGGAGTCCCATGGCTCTACTCTAAAGTATAATTGCATAACCAATATCATCCCTTATGCACCCTCATTTCATATTTACCTTCCCCATTCTATGACCTACCAATGTTCTATATATTAGGAAGGAAGATTGAATAATTTCTTTGGCTTGCTTTTCATTCTCCTAATGCCATCTTTCTACCTAGTCATAGGTCATCTTTACATATTTATTGACCCTTGGGAGATGAAACATCTTCTCAATATTCCATGGTTTAAGGTCTAGAACTATCTCCCATATGAAAGACTTGACAACATTTTCTTCAAACACATAATGTTTTGCCAAGGTCATTATCAACTCAGAGGATTATATAGAAATTGGATGTGTTGCTAAATTAACCAACCTAGACTTGATCATAGCTGATACCATTATGGATATTTCTTTAGGCTTTTTTCATATGGTGAGGATTGCATTCTAGTTAATATGTTCGAGTTTGATGTCTCTGATTTCTACGTGTCCTTGAAAGTAATTTTTCTTTGCTGCACATTAGTATTTGAACACTGCTAGTTTTGGAGCCATCTTTTTTGTGAGTGAGGATGATGAGGATGCCATTTTATCTGCACAAAAGAGAAAAATTAGTGTCTAAAGAGCTAAAAATCTAACTCAAAGTAAGCCCTAATTGTCAAAAAATCTAACCTAGAACACCAAAATAGTGCAAAACCATCTTAAATTCCCCTACAAAGCCTTGGAATACAAAGTAGCTCACCTTGCACACCCTTACAGGTGTGCACTCTTATTGGTTTGTCTAACTTGACAAAAAATGGTGTCTAGATGCACACCTTGACAAGGTTCACATCTACGCACCATTACTTATATGTTTTTGCTTAGTGTAAAAAGGTGTGTATGTGTGCATCTTAGGGAGGTGCACACATGTACACCTTTCCTTAGTTTTTTTGTTAAGTTCTTTTAGGTTCTTAGTGACTTAGGCCTTTTTTTCTGTATATGCACACCTTTTGATGTCTAACATGTTTGTGTTGTGTAGGATTATGCACCTTGACAGGTGTGGGGGTGCAAGTCTGGAGAGTGCACTCAGAATAATGAAGAAGGGGGGAGGGGGTCCTAGGCTTATATAGGCTTGGGACTAATGGACACCCTTTGGAAGTGTGCACCTATGCATGTACTAAGGTGCACATCTCCAAAGGATAAAATTGTGCACTTGCACACCCTAACTGGGTGCATATGTGCGCTAGGTGCACTAGTGTACCTTTCAACACATATGACCCTATATAATTTAGTTTTTTCCAATTCTGGCACTAGATTATCTTCAATTAGAGACAAAGGATGGCTCAAAAGTCTAGGAGGAGTCAAAAAATGACCCAAGCCCTAGGCTAGGGGTCTGGGAGATTAAAAAAAATTACTAGGAGGTCCCCATTTCTAGGAGAAATGGGGCATGCATTGTGAAACCACAACACTTTTTAGTTGCCAATCTGACCATATTGAAGTCCCCACAAAAAAATTAGGTTGCAAGTGACAAATAATTCACTAAAAATTACCATAGGTGTGGACAGTCAACAAAATCATTAAGGGAATAAATGTTCACAATATTGAAAGAATGATTCTTAAAAGAAACAAAATCTAAATAATCCTCTACATGAGGTCAGAGCCATGTGAAATAATAGAAGAAAGTAAACAAGGAGAGAGAAGAGTAATGATGCCACCTTGTCCACCCTCATGCTAGGAAGAAAATAAGGCACTGTCCAGCCAAATAACTTGGTAGGAAAAAGTGAGAAGAAACCCAACATCTTTAACTTCTTGAAGACAGAGAACATCAAGATGACAAGATGATACCTAGTGTCCCAAAAAAAAAAAATTCTAGGTAGGTTTTTCGAACCCCACACATTCCATGAGAGACAATTCATGGTAACCCAACTTGCATATCATCTTCATCCCCAAGAGAGGAGAAGTTGTTGTACAAAAATGTGGGAGCATCAAATGAAGGGTCTCCAAGAGAGATGACTTCCCGTATCTTCTCTCCATTATCATGAACCCCATCATGACCTTATGGGCTACGATAATGATGGAAGGTTTATGAAAAAACCATTGGTGCCAATTGAGGCACTCAAAGCAACAAAGGGT
The DNA here is from genome assembly GCA_028749045.1 of Cupressus sempervirens. Lineage (NCBI taxonomy): Eukaryota > Viridiplantae > Streptophyta > Pinopsida > Cupressales > Cupressaceae > Cupressus > Cupressus sempervirens. The sequence goes on from CM053793.1 coordinate 260,531,110, forward strand.
GAGAGTCAGGGGTGTGAATGCCCACTATCCCCTAAATATTAGGGTATGAAATAGGTGGTAGTAGAAGCAAGGGGACTTAAGGCTCTGATAACACCAAGCTTGATTTGGGTCTACCATTATCCAATGGTGAAGAACCTGCCTTAACCATAGTGGAACCCTTTCCCTTTCTCACAATGATAGTCCATTCATCTTTTTCGTTGGCTGAAACTAGTTTGTCTTCAGTGTCTAGAAGATGATTACATTCTAGTAGTAGATAATCTCTAATCTTGTGATTTTCAAGCTGACATCAATAGAAAGTATTCATAAGGTTTGGGTAAAGAAAATTTTGAGTGAAAGTGGTACCACCTATCTATATTTCCATTGATTCTTTGAGGTCCCTAGACAAGTTGACCTCAACACATACACTATGCTAGGGTCGAGCATTAAAAAGCTTATCTGGCTCAAGGAAATGATCTTGCCAATAGTTTGTGCAATGGCTTGCAAAAAGGACCAGCATGGGCTAGGAAGCCCAGAGAACTCCACCCATATAAGTACCTTAAGCTTATAGTTATCAGAAATAGAAAAATGATATGACTAGAGCTAGAAAACTAGAAGAGAGGACTGGACAGTAAAAGGACCTCAAATAAAGACATGCTTTGCTTGGCCAAGAGTTCCAAGACAAAATAGAAAAAAACCTTTAGTAAGGATTTAAATGCCTTCAAGGTGGACACCCTAAGGTATCCAGACCTTTGAAACCCATTCCAACAAGATGATTTTAGAAGGAGTGCAATCCATAAAATACACAATCAAGGTTTGTTACTCTAGCTAATTACATGCACTATCAAATTCCTTGGCATTCAAAACAATATCAAGAGAGGGATTCCCTCATGGAACACCTTGGGTAGAAAATTGCATGGGCATTTGTTTGGTGGAGCCATTCTCTCCAACAACAAAAACTCCAACACCAACATCAACTATTGTGTTGGAGAAGGCTGATGCCATCATAAAAAAAAAAGTCCTACAATAGAAGCAGTATGATAGGCAAAAAACTAGCAAGGATTTAGATAGAAGCCCTACAAACCCTAGTAGAGCACATTGTCTTCTTCTTTTCACTTTTCCTTTCGATATTTTTTGAGAGTTTGGATCCCCAATTTTAAATCCTTACATCACACATGAGTTTGAATTATCAAATCTTAGCTTAGATTTTTACTAAAAGTTTGGGGGCATTTCTATTCTAGTTATTATAGAAGTTCTTGAAATTGTAATTTATATCTAGAAAAGATAGAAGGAAGTTTCTTTAAAGTGGGAATTGAGATTTATCTCAACTAAACTCTTATGGATTGGATCAACCATATATGAAAGACTAACCTCACAAAATTTTAAAGTTGACCTTGTTTCTAGTGTCAATGCACAAGTGAGTGACCATTCTTACATAAGTGAAGATAATAGTGCAAATTGATAATTTCTTCTTGAATTTAATGTTTTAATTTTGGTTGTAGAGGACAAATAAAGCCACCTAAAATTAGAGTATGATGATCAATTGATACATTTTTTATCTGATAGTATAAGAAGTTACAATTAATATTAAATGTACTTAAGAGAACCTTGATCCTAATTCAACTTTAGCAACACAATTTTCCAAGGTGTAAAGCAACAACTTATAGTATTTGTAGATTTGAAAAGACTTCTTGGTGCATTCAACATGGATGATTTGAAAAGAATTTGTGGTGGAAACTTTGCAGAGTAGATATATTTTTCATTGTAAAAGAAGGTGAATATTTCACTCTTGTAGCTCTAGATTTGGTTTTCAGGAATGACATTGGATGCCCATGTTTGTCTATTAGATAAGTGTTTCTTATATTTTTATTCTAGTTGATATAATTTTTTTCACCTTGATTCCCTTCTAGATTGATTCATTTAAATCTACCATGTTCTAAATTTTATTGGTTATGATGTTGGTGTATGTGTTGAGATTCTATTTTATTTTCCAAGATTAATTTATAGGTTAATATCTATAGGATTTAATTTTCTATATAAGTGGTCATAATTTATTAATGAGGTTCATTGATCTCTTAAAATTTGATTAGATATTAGATCTTTGTTTGTAGGGATTTTATCATGTCATGCATGCTAACAATTATTGTGTAGTCAATAGTACAACTTCTTCTACTACTTATTTCATCCTTTATAAGACTTTACTAAGAATTTGATATTTTTTGGAATGTTATCTTAGGAAGTGGCTCAAAGTGTCTTGGCAATTACTACTCTTGTTAAGATAAATACTAGGTATTGATATTGATTTCAAGCTATTAAACAACCTATCATTTATATATATAGTCCTATTTATATATTTCTCATTTTTTTCCAACTTGACTAGATGAGCATGACTTGGTTATTTTGTCAATGTTTTCTTTTATAGCTATCAAGAAAGAAACCTTTCTTATTTATTTTGGGTATTGTACGTAAAGTGGCTTGATAAAATGTTAAGAAAAATATGACTTGTATGGTAGACATAAGGCTCTCTTGCATATTTTTTGTTCCCACTCAATAATCATAACTCATTTTCTAATTTTTGTTGGGTTAGCAACTTTTTAAATTTTGAAGTACTTCTAGGAAATAAAATGTCTTCATCTAGTAGTTCTAGTATAGGAAAATATGTAATAGCCCAATCTTTTGTTGAAGACATTAACAATTAACAAATGGTTGAATAATTTTTTGCAATACTATTATGAAAGAAATGTATATAAATGTACATATTCATACTATAGGTGTCATGAAACAACATAATGACACTTGTAAAGCATGATGTGCATACACAAAGCATGTCTATACAAGAGTGAAGCATGACTACAAGAGGAGAGAATAACCCGTAGGAAGACTAATGTTGGAACAAGATCACTAACTCATCTCTCATGAGTAGATAAGAACAAATGAGAATGTATCACCAATCCAAAGAAAACCAAATATTATTCCATTCTAAAAAGGAAACCAAAATTAGATTAAGACACCACAAAGTATGGGCACATGACATTTATACTATAAGGTATATCTAAATAGCAAGTTAAATAGTAGGGAGAGCATGCCAAAAATAGACTTGACAAAATGGATTTAGAAACTTTTAGGTAAATATGTCAAGTGTAAATCCTAAATTCAAAACTAAATGTCCAAGAACACTCAGTGACACAACATTAAAATGAGTGGGAGTTATATGAGAAAAATCACACATAGCTCAATCAAGAAGGAAAAAAAAAAGATGCAAAAGGAATTGGAGAAATGTAGTCTTACTAATTTGAAATATGTATTTAAAATTTCCAAGTTATTACTAGTTAAGCTCATTGTATCATAGTTTACCATTATTTTTCAATGGACGATAATATGTGTAATGCCCCACTCTAGAACCCAAGAGAAATAAACCTAATATGTTACAATGTTTATTGAACTATTTTTTTTTAAAGGTTTGAACAACATCAAGATAACATTAATGTGGAAGCAATATGAGCATACACATCAAATACACATTAACAATTATAGATACAATTTCAATTCCTCAAGGGTTCCTTTATGTTGAGTCACATTTAAGAAGTTTAAATTAATTAGTTTAAGTTTCAAGTACAATGTCTCCTAAACATAAAGAAATAATAGATACATAATTAGATAAGCAAAGCATACATATAACTAATACAATGAAAGTACATCCAGTAGATAACATCCACTACAAATGTCGCAGGTTATGTGAGAATAAATAGAATACATCAGAATACATGCTAGCATTATTACATCAAATGAAAAGAAATCTCTAAGATAAGAAATAAGAATGATAGAGGTACATCTTTTGCAACAAACATCCATCGGCTGAAAATGTGAGGGGGACCCAAATGGTAAGAAGACACTACCTCCTGACTACGTGATTACCTAGTCAAGCTTTCACTCCCACCATGTAGGAAAGATAATGAATGATTCACATACGGCTAATCAAACATAAAACATTCCTAGGCAAGGAATTCCTAATAGCCAAAACTACTTCATAATACATGCTACTCAAGAAGATAAAATAATCCAAAAAGAAAGAGCACTCAATTTAATACCAACACCACATGCCCAAACATCATACATGAACCAAGTATAAATCAAATACCAAGATCATATGAAAAAATCAATGAAAGACATTCACCTTAAGTCAAGAAATACATGTCAAAAGTACATCATCCAGGAATCACCAATCATCATCAATGAAAGTAAATAGCCACAATAAACACATCCAACAATAAGTACACCACCAGAGGTACACAAAATCTATAGAGGAGACTCAAGCTACATACTAGGGAGTGTCATCACATGGTCAAACTACTTGAGTTACCTTGGACTGGTCTCTCAATGGACCTCAGACCCTCAAGTGTTGAGTTACCCTAGATTGGTTACTCTGAACCCCAAAGCCTCAACATGACACATGCAAAACCAAAAACACCTCTCAAGAAGACAAGGTAACTAGTTATATTGTCATCCCATTCCCATACTTAGTCTATACAAGCACTCAAGGCATGGGTGGGGAAAATATCTCTAACTTATCTTTTTAGTGTGTTTCCCCCCAAAATATTAATTACTAGATTATCACTTATTACATAACTTACAATAGGTTACCTTGGTACTGACCACTTTGGGTCTCAGACCCCTACTGCAAGCCACTCCCAAAGACATGTACCCAGACAACCTCTCCTAAGAACATAAAACATAGTTCTATCCCATACCACAACACTCGTAATGATCAAGCTCGGTTCCTTAATAGGAAACTTGAAAATAAGCTGGTTTTCCATCCAAGTACACATAAATACTCGACAAAGTAAACCTCATAAATATAATTTCAATTTGAATCACAAGACATATAATGACATCCAGCCACATAAATGATATAAAATTAATCTCACAAAGCCTCTGGCGTACATCCTAGATTGGTCAACATCTAATCAACCCAAAAATCCCAAAGCATAGACAGTACAAGCAATTCGTACAATTTCATAGTTTAGGTTTGATTTGAAAAGACACAATAGGGTTAAAAGTAAAGTTTTAGTTTGTGATTCAATGTATGTTCTAAGTAGATGAATTCTCAGTTTATTCCACAAGTCAACTCTTTCATTAATTTGGATAAATATAAAATAACCCCCATTTATTTTATGTCAATCTCCCTGACATACCCTAAGGATAATTAATTAAAATAATAATGATTGTTCTTCCATAAAAATTCCAATCTTATTAAGCCAATATCATTATTTTTAAAAAAATCTAGATTCCAAGTATTCTCATTTGCTTAATTAAATTCCATTTAATTAAACTAATTAATAATGTATAAATAAAATAAAATAATCTTACCCTTTTATTAAATATTTATTAAAATAGTAAATATTAATAAATAAATTAAATAATAATGAAATTAATATTAAAATTTATTCATAAAAATTGTTAAATATTAAATAAATTTATTAATAAAAATGTATTAATAATAATCTATTTATAGATAAACTAACTACATTATTATTAATTAATAATAATCTTAAAATATTTTAATAATTAATATTAATTAAAAATTAATATTTAAAAAAAATATTAACAAATACAATTTAAAAAATTTATAACACTACACATCTTTAAAAAAAACATAGGTCGTCATCCTTATTTAAATCAAGCCATAGCAGTTACTGCGATTAATCGCAAGACAAGCGTATATGACCACTGACTAGGAATGGTAAGTTGGGGGTGAATAAAACCCCTCCCACATAAATAATATTTATAATATTCTTTTTAAAATTTTGTTTATTAAAACATTTTAAGATTTTAATTATTTTTATTTATTAATTAAAAAAAAAATTCTTTAATAAATTATTTTGTTTAATAAAATTTATAAAAATATAAAATTTATAAAACAAAATTTCCCTTATAAATCATATTTATTTATTTAATTTTTTTAAAATTATTTTTTAACATTTAACCTGATAGAGAAAATTCATTTAACCAATTAAATTTCTAATTAAAAATTTCTTTTAAATCTCAAACCCTTACCGGATTAACTATGTTTTTCTTTTTTCTATGGATGAGATTATAGATTGATTTTTTTTTTCTCGCAACTATAATATATAGATGAGATACAATGCAATATCATAAAGTTCATAACAAGAGAGTGAAAGATTCATACAAAGATACCCAAAAATTCGATTTTAACAATCACAAAGAAGACATGATTATTTAAATAAGATAATTCCATTAGGTAAATTAAAACTCAAGAAGCTACCTAGTTCTAATGCTAATACTCTAACAGTTAGATGAAAATTCTCTACTAGTAGATTTTATGTTTCTATTAAATTCCAATGTATCAACATATTATGAAGTTACACAATTGAATCTTAGTGTTTGATACGTGCTTGAGGGAGGCATTTTTCCAAACATTTTGTGTACATCTCTACACCTCCTTGCACACCTTTCTGCTTGGTTGATGCTCGACATCTCAAATACTAATGATGAGACTTGGTTTTTATCTAATTACAAACTGAACAATTCACATGCATTGCCTATATTCCCAAATCACCATTTCCACTACACCAAATGGTCAAGTTGTGATCAATCTTTAGGTTCTTGCTTTTGTGAACATGCACTTGTTCAGAATTCCATCAACCAAATTGCATCAATTCTCATTTGAATGTGATGAAGTGATTGGGCTAGAATTAAGGAAAGAAATGATAACCTGATAACCCCATGTATATGTTTCTTCGATGACACTTTAAATATTTATGAATATCTCTATATCCCAAAGTGATCGTGCCATATTTGAATCCTTAAATTGTATATCAATGAAGTCATTACCTCCTTCCTCATATGAGATGAAGTGACCTTACAGGTGAGGAAAGTATTCATTTGATAATTCTCATGTTCACTACATTGGATTTATAGATCCATGTATTGACTATGAATTATAGCCTCAACAACTCCATGATCAGGATATGTTCTCACATCTTTATCAAATGATCTCCTCTTTCAAAGTTTGAATCACCAATTTGATATAGGAGAGTCTTAGGGCCAAAATATGAACCATAAAACTGAGGTTCTTACCATAGTCTTGCACAATTCTTGGCACCATCTCCTGAAAATACCTGTATCAAATCACTAATTTTATTGAACCTTTGAAACTATTGAACTAATAGGATTTGAACATGAATTATGAACCAAGTTTAGATCTGCATATTAGGTTGAACATGGATTCTATACTTTTATTTTGAGTCAATTGGTTTGCATTTTGAAACATAAATATGAACTTTTCTTGTACTAAACTTGCAAGATGAATCATTTGAACTACTAAACTACTCAAAATTCTTTGAACTACTTTGAACCTAAGTTCAAAGTGGTTCAAAACCACAAATTAAAATTTTTAAAATCATGTCCATATCAAGTACCCAAAGGGGCTCTATCTATGGGACTGATTTTGATATGGAATCAATGAACTTTAGTAATCTCTGGCAAAGGATAAGTGTGTTATACATTGGGCAAATAGAGTCACCAAGAAGAGAAAATTGGGATCTTCTTGCACATTATTCAAACTACCACTACATACACCAAAAACATATTTTCAAAATATATACAAAGGTAGGAAGAGAACCTACCACAAAACAAGTAGTAAGAAAAGAATTATGTGAATCCATTTACTAGCTGGGAGAAATAGGAGCCCTTCCACATCAGTAAACCATGTCTTAATAGAGTAGCTCCATACCATTGCTTAATGATGATCTCTTCCATGCTGAAACTCAAGCTCATAGTATGCAAAATTTTAGCAAACCAACATTATGTTCTGAACAACCACAACTCATCATAGCATTCTTCTTCACTCAAGAATTGATCTTTCACATCCACAAGGTCGAATTACACTTCAAGCTAAAAAAATGAAATGCAAAAACTTCACCAAGAGATGATGCATAGTACCCAGAAATGCTATTATCAAGATTCAATTTTTGCACATGGTCCTTAGTGTCATGGTCAACTTGTAGCCATAGAGATGCCTCATCTAACATGGGATCAACCCTTGTGTATCTATTTTCTTCATCTCTTTCAAGAACTAATCTATCATCAAAGATGTTACACATTCCATCTTTATCCTTTTGCAAAATTTCATCACATGTTTTAGCATTACTCCCACAATCCAAATCAGCAAAGCCACGTATAGAAGAAAGGAAAGAAAAATTATTAATGAATGCTTCATTCTCAATCTGATTTGAATGAATACCCGAGTCATTATCAAAGAAATGTTCTAGCTTGACTGATGATAGGAATGTGTCTATGATTTCCTCTTCCTCATTAAGAAGAGTGTCCTTCAACATGCCAATTGGATCACTACTTGGTTGAAAGTAAGCTTTATACCCCTTCTTCTCAACAAGAAATTCAAGAAAAGTATCTTCATCCAAAGGCATCTTTATCCCATCTTTCTAAAGAATTGGATCATCACCAAATAGGCTAACTTGAGAGAGTCCTTCTTGCTAAAGAGATAGTAAGAACTTACTTATGATTGATTTTTCTTGATCAAGGTATGTGCCTCTCCTTGCTTCAGCTGGGTAGTTTATAGGCTGAGTGATATCTTTAGCATTTTCATCATGAAAAGGAAGCTTTTCCACATGCACTCTCACCTTTTCATAATTACATATTTCATCCTCAAACCAATCAGATCTTTCCATGGGCTAATTATCGATTTTCAAGCATGAGGACTCATCTTCATTTTTCATGAAAGTGGGAAATTCACTTTCAAGCTATATGTTATTCTGAATTTTTTTACAAAGAATAATCTTTAAAGAAAGATGACCAATATCATTTTCACCCATTTCATCAAAAGTGAAGGATTGAAATTCTGGCAAGGTATCTAATTTCTCACAAATAGGAACTTTTGAAATGAGATGACTGTGAACCCTCTCAAAACTGAAACTTTCTAAAGCCAAAGAGGAGAAAGTTTTAGAGGCACCTCCATTAAAATCAACATTATCTATAAGATCTATTGCTACATTATTTTCAAAGTGAAAAGATCCTAGAATAAGGTTGTTCTTAGCATTCACATTCAAAGAGCCAATGCCTTCACAATCTCTCATGATATTTAAATATTTGTCTTCTGACAAACCATTACTAGAAAATATTTCAATAGAATTCTTAAGAAAAGAATGATCACCATGATCTTTAACTAGAAAACTTTCTAAATGAGGCGAAGAAATATCTAGAGGCAAGATTTCATCATTATGGCTTACCCTTTCTCCATTTTTGTCACATATATTCTCATCCATTGAAATTGGATCAGCATGAGGCTGGAGTAATTCTAGCTATACCTCTTGGTCATTCATGACAAGGTGATTGAAGTACATGGGTGAAACTAAGATAATGGGAGCTTCATCATCATCCACCTCCAAATCTGTCTTCAACTAAGACACTCTCTCCTCAAGTTCTTGCAAGTCTTTCAACTTGTGAAATCTCGCATAGAGGCTTTTCCATAGCATCCCAGACAAGTCATCATTTTCAAAGCTTATATTATTTTGGTTACCCTGAGAAATAGTTTCTTTAAAGCTGTCCACAAAGTCACATAACACTTTATCATCCATTTGATAAAGTTCTAGGAGAGAAGGGTCTAGCCTCCATCTTCTCATGGCTTTTGTAGTTGGCATGATCATTGTAATAGAGTCACCAATCTCTTGCACACAAAGATAATCATAAAACTAAGGAAACAAAAATTAGGCACCAAATCTTCATTTTCGAATTCTCTAGTAGAGTTGCCAAAAATTTGTTTGTGAATAGATTTTCCTCCAAGAAAATACATGCAAATTAACTCTAAATGCCCAAATAAGAAGACTAATAAGAACTAACAGTTGGATAGGTTATCATTGGATTGATAACCTTCTTCTAAAATTTATCAAGTATAGCTCCTCGTGTAAGATATAGAATGAATTATATGTGGATGCTTTTAACTAGAAAGCACAAAAGGTTTACAAACATCTACCCATAAACTCAAAGTAGATGTAGAAGTTTAGTGACTAAAAAGAAAATGAACAACAAACAACACTAAGTTCATTTTTCTGATGCTACATTACAAAGTGAAAATGGAGAATATATCTTCCATCCTCTTACAAAAATGAAAAATCAAAGTTTTTAAAGATATCTTAAAATTTTGATGTAATCAGAAAATAGTGACATTAGAATTTATTTCAAGAAAACTGAAAATGACACAAAGATCATGATTAGTGGAAGGAAAATGCATCATAATCAAAATTCTAATACAGTTATCCTCTAGCCTCCCTTCTCTAAAATGTAATAGACAAGAAAGATCCTCTTACACATTTATAGTCAAAGTCATTGTCTAAAGAAACGTTGAAACTCTTATCTTCGATTACATAAAACAAATCAAAATTTACTCCTATATCTAACACAGTTCAAAATAGGAGAATCAACACACACTCTGCATCCCACATCCTCACAAGAAAATGGAATAATCTGGAAAATTTCCCTCCCTGCTATAGCACATAGTCTATAGTCATTGAAAAAGAAAAGTGGAACCCTTTCTCATACTCGCTGAGGCATATTTATCTTTCCCTATTCTTAGTTTCTATTTAGTTTGGATAACTGCTTCTTGGAATAACTTCTTCAATGCTTCGGGATTATTTCCTCTGGCACTCTTGAGAATGTACAATTTTTATTTTTTAAAGAATAATTCCCCAATCTTGTAAGATTATCTTCATACATATTATGCCACTGAAGCATTAAAGATGCCACCTTATTATAAGGAGAGGGAATGTCTATATTTTAGCACCAATGACTGGACCATTAACAAGATGTACTCTATCCTAGCTAACACCTATTTTTAATTTCTTGAGTTATCAATTAAAAACTCTATGATTTCCATCTACATATGTCATTTTTTATCTAGTTTGACATATGTATTATTTTCTTAAAAAACTATACCTTTGGGATTATCAGCACATATGAACTCTTTGTTTCAAATGATTTTATCTTTATCTGTGATAAATAGTGAGTGTGAGCCCAATAATTAGATATCCACAAATTATTTGAGTCTACCCCTTCTGTGTAGGATATCTTGGAGTCATTTCTCTATATGAAACATATTGTGAGCCTTTGCAATGTTTCCATTTAATGTGATGTGGGAGCATATGTTACATATACTAATCGACTAGCATCCTTTTGTGAGAAATATAGATTATACACCCTAAACCTAATTTCACAACCCTTGAAACAAAATATTACCAAGTGTCAAAAATTGCTCAGCACATTAATAAACCGAGTGATAGATTAGCTTGATAATCAAAGAAACCAAGTGATAGGAGAGCTTACCAAGTGAGCTCGGTAAATGAAGAACAAAACAACTCGGTAGCCACTAGAATGTACTGAGTGAACTCAGTAACCACTGTAGAGGTAAAACCTTTAACAAGACTTGATCAAGTGAAGATATATTATGTGAACAACTTTCACCATTGAAACTAGAGAGCCAGAACTTGAATTTTCCAAATAAACTTGTCAAATGCAATGAATCAAGGAAAGAGCAATAAATTCAAGTATGCTTTCTTTCTTTCTATTTAACTTTGATTAAATCATTACAAAAATTTGGGAGCATTTGGCTTCAACCAAAAAACCTAAAATAACCCTAAAACTTCAAATTGAAAAACTTTAAACTTTAAACTTACAGCTCTAATGGTTGCACACTACAATGCCTAGAGAAATCACTTCTTCAACAGGTTGAATCAAACAATGAAATACAAACTTATAGAATGACACAAAGAAAGCACGTACAACTGTAGTCACAAAATAAACTTCCTCTATCCCTAAAACAAACTAGATTCATTGATCACTTTCTCTGCAACTTCTGAGCTCTTCAACTAGCTCTCCTTCTCTATCTCTCTCAATCTAATTGAATGAATCTAATCATTCTTTTTTGTCTTTTGACCTAAAATGTTTTTCCCTCTCATTTTTCAAAGTCACCTACCAGAAATAAATATTTTTGAATGTTTTGCAATCCATCAGGTGGTAGGTGGGTATTTGGTTCTTGGGGCAAGACAACCACTACATTAAATTCCAATAATCCCCCTTTGTCCCGAGCCAAACAAAACAAGGATCATTGCTGATCCACATCAACTACACCAAGACACTCTCTTAGGTGTACAAAAGTTCCAATGCCTAATGACTTGGTAAAAATGTCTGCTACCTACTACTCAAACTTGCAATATTCTATTTTGATATCCCCATTCTCCATCATCTCTCTGATGAAGTGATATCTGATCTCTATGTGTTTGCTTCTCCCATGGAAGACTGGATTCTTAGACAATACAATTGATGAGATGTTGTCACGATAAATTGTGGTTCCATCCTCTTGCCTTTTATTCAAATCATTCAAAATCCTTCTTAACCAAATAGCTTGACATGCTGCTGTATTTGCTGCTATGTATTCAACCTCTACTTTAGATTGAGCAACAATAGGTTGCTTCTTGGATGCCCATGAAATTGCACTAGATCCCATGTGGAACATGTACCTGAAAGTGCTCTTCCTATCATCTATACTTCTAGCCCAATCACTATCTGTATAACCCACCAACTTGAAATCATTTATTGTAGTATACTAAATTCCAAATCCTTTGGTACCTTTCACGTATCTTAGGATCCTCTTTCTCACTTGCCAATGGGAATCCTTTGGTGTTTCCATAAATCTAGAAATTAGACTTATTGCATGCATTAGGTCTGGCTGAGTTGCAATCAAATACATTAAACTTCCAACCATACTCTTGTATAGTGTTGGATCCACTCTCTTGCTAGAGTCTTCCTTGCTCAACTTTAGATCTATAGCTATTGGTGTGGGTGCTGGCTTACTATTCTGCATTTTGAATCTCTCCAAGATCTGCCCTACATATTTTTATTGAGAGATGAAAATGCCATCATGCATTTGTTTTACTTCTATGCCTAGAAATTACTTCAAGAGACAAAGGTCTGTCATCTCAAATTCAATTTTCATGGCCTCTTTGAACTCACCTATTAGAGCCTTATCATTACTAGTAAAAATCAAATCATCTACATACAAGACAACAATCAACAAATTTCCATTTGATTCCTTGATGTAGAGAGTAGGCTCACCATTTCTTTTGCTAAAGCCATTACTCATCAAATATGAGTCAATTCTACTATACCATGCCCGTGGAGCTTGCTTGAGCCCATAAAGAGCTCTCTTCAATCTATATACTTTGTGTTCTTCACCTGCAACTTCATAACCAAGTGGCTGCTCCACATAAACTTCTTCTTTTAATACACTATTTAGGAAGGTAGACTTCACATCCATTTCATATACCTTCCATTTGTGCTAAGCTACAATTTCTATGACAACATGCATAGTTTCCATTCTTGCAACCAGGGCATATGTCTCATCATAATCTCTACCATATTGTTGTTTGTAGCCCTTGACTACCAACCCTCCCTTATGCCTATCAATTTTGCCTTCAACATTACATTTGGTCTTATAGACCCATTTCACTCCAATCACTTGCTTCTTAGGAGGAAAATTAGTTAGCTCCCATGTCTCATTCCTTTTTATAGCATCTATTTCTTTATCCATGGCTTTACACCATTTTTTCTCCTTAATAGCTTCTTCAAAATATATTGGATCACTATGAGAAAATAATGAAAAATTAACACTCTCATCATAATCTTCATACCTTTCATCTTGGTATATCTCCCTAAGACTCTTGGTCTTTCTTGGTAACAGGGAGGATAGTGTGGGATCAGAATCTTCATTGTTGCTACTTTGCCAACCAACTTGGTCTTCACTGGTAGTTGGCACTGACACTCGATCATGCCTAGAGGAGTGTAGAAATGACTGAGGCTACTTTCCTCTTCTTCTATTTGCTCCTTCTTCTTATTGTTCATCAACATCTTCTTCACTCATAATTAGCACTTTACTTGAAGTGCTCGGGGACTCATCAGTCGGTCCATACCATGACTGATTTTCAAGAAATTCCACATCTCTTGAAAGCATCATCTTGTTGTTCAATGGGTCATACAATCTATATGCCTTTGATTCTAAATTGTACCCTGTGAAGATGCACTTCACTCCCTTGCCATCCAATTTATGTATTTTCTCTTTAGGCACATGTGCATATGCAACACATCCAAACACCCTTAGATGTTCAACTGTTCATCTTCCTTGTGACCATGCTTCCATTGGAATTTTGTCACGAACTGCCTTTGTAGGACACCTATTAATTAGGTAAACTGCTATTGCCACAACCTCTCCCCAAAATTTAGTTGGGAGACCTTTCTCTTTTATCGTGCTCATTGCCATTTCAACAATGGTCATTTTCTTTCTTTTAGCCACTCCATTGTGCTGTGGTGTATAACTGGCTATGAGCTCTTTCTTTATGCCATGTTTCCTACAAAAATTTACAAAATAATTGGAGGTATACTCCTCTCCTCTATCTGATCTTAGGACCTTGATATAGTGTCAACATTCTCTTTCAGCCTGAGCCTTGAACTCAAGAAACTTATCAAACGCTTCAAATTTAGATTTCAAAAAATAAGCCCATGTCCTATGACTGAAATCATCAATAAATGTCATAAAATAAGTGCTGCCCCCAATGGTAGTAACTTGCATAGGAATGACTAGGTCAGTATGCACTAACTCTAATGGATATCTAGTCGTCCTAGAATTTCTATAATTAAAGGGAAGCCTATGTTGCTTACCCAAAATACAAGCCTCACACTTTTCACATGAAATTCCTATACATGGCAAACCTTCTACCATTCTTTTGTTTGACAACAAATTTAAACTAGCATAGCCAAGATGACCATACCTAAGGTGCCATAGCCATGAGGGGTCTTCAATCACACTCCTTAGAGCTGATTGTGTGTGAGGTGCAGCACCAACTTGAGATGAGAAACATGTCTCTATCTTCAAAAGAAACATTATGTTTTTTGTCATTTGAACTGCTGCAAGTAAGTTCTTGCTCCCATCCTTTTCTTGAATGACACAAATGTCATTTTCCATTAGCACTTTGTATCCATTTTGAATGAGCTGACCAATGCTCATCAAATTGTTCTTTATACAAGGGGAAAAATACACATTTTGTATTTCTTTTTTCTCACCTTTCTTGGTGCAGACCATAATAGATCCTTTGCCCACAACTAGTAGGGTTCCATTGTTACCCATTTTAATTTCAGATTTGAAACTCTTGTCAATGAATGAAAACAACATTTTTTTACCACTCATGTGGTTTCTACATCCACTGTCGAGGTACCAAACCTCAAGGCTTCCTTCTTCACCAATATTACACATGATGAAGGCAGTGGCATTGTTTCCACTTCCCATGTTCACATCAGCCACATTTGCTTGTCCTAACTAATCATTTTGCTTCTTCTAGCATTCACTTACATAATGCCCATATTTATGATAGTAGTAGCATTCTACATTACTCTTATTTTAGTTGTAGTTTTTTTTACCTTCTCTTGAATTATTTTGTGAGCTACTTGCTCCATCTACTCTTCTTGAGCTTTTTGGTGCAACATTTCTTTGTCCTCTATTACCTTAGCCTCTGCCTCTAGAGTTTCTACCTGAGCCATTTCTTCCTCTCCCCCTTCCTCTTGGACTTGACTGAGCCTTGAATGCTTTCTCTTGGGAAGAAGAAGATGTAGATCTATTGATCCTATGCTCATGGGTTTGAAGAATTCCCATCAACTCATCCATTGTCAAAATAGTGACATCTTTTGCCTCTTCTATGGTCATGACCAAGTTGTCATATTTATGAGGTAAATGTTAGAATTCTTTAGAATAACTGAGAGGGGGGATGAATCAGTTATTCAAGGTCCAAAATGCCCTATTAATACCTTTTTACTACTTTTAATGAATCCATACACTTTTCATCCATCCAAACTTAAATCAATCATATAAGCAAGTTACAGTAAATCAATATGCAAAGATAAAACATCCATAATCAACACATGACACAATGATTTACATGGCAACTCAATTTGGGAAAAACCACTAGTAACATGCTACTTGATTCTCACTCTTCTGAAGTGATGCCCTGTTAAAAGCTTATCTTGTTAAAGGCTTACAACACATTGTTAAATGTGACCCTGTTAGAGGATTTCACCATACTGTAAGGAATGGGCCTGGTTAAAGGTCTTTAGAACATTCACTTGGAATGTCACCCTGTTAAAGGATTTATCTTATGGCTATTAAACCAACCTAAGCCCATAGGATTTAAACTTAGTGTTACAATTGCTAGAAAGTAACGATAATGGTCTTTTGATCTGATATAACTTACAACAACGTTCTACATGGTGTTCTGTGCCACCACCTCATCATTCTTATCTTCCTTTTAATTTGCAAATTTCTAGATAACAACCTTGTTGGCTTAGATCTGGTGAATCTTCAAATTTTAAAATAATGCAGCAACTTGGCATTATTGAGTTACTGGTGCTCAGCACCTCTGTGTTACTTGAAACCTATACCTACTTGGCACTTGGTTCTACTCGGCACTTGATAAACTCTATGTCACTCGACATCTGAAGTTTACTCAGCATCTAGAGTTTACTCGACATCTAGAGTTTACTCGACATTAACTAGGAATTTTCTCGGCTCCTTCTCTCTAATGAACTTAGTTTGAGCTTTACAAAAGACTTAGCTAAAACCTTAAATCTTTGATATGTTTCAGTGTGCCCATTCTTTGTATCTTATAGTATGTCATCAAATACACTTTTTCATCAATGGCTTAGCTGATCCTTGTACTTCATTACAACATCATAACTTCAACCTTTCTCTAGGTATTCTAGTTACATCTTATTGATTGCCTCCTCCTTGACAATCAACTAATTGATAGTATTTGGATCACTAAATCAATTGTCATTCCTGCAAGTAGCAAGTTTGACATCAATGACAAAACAATGATTGAGGAAATTCTTTACCAGTTCCATATATTATTCCAACAACTTTTCTTATGATCATTTAAATCATTACCAACAATATCCCTCTTTGGCATTGATGGCAAACCAAACTGATCAATTAATCAACTTAGTTACCACCAAGATTGTATATGTTTTCTTGCTGCATTTTTACTACTAATCTCATATATCTCCCTCTTTCATATATATCTCCCTCTTTCTTTGTATTGATCAGTTTTTTGCATATTTCTCCCTCTTTGACATAAATGCCAAAGATGTAACATCTTTATCATGCAAAATATAAGCTTTGGCTTCTTGTTGATTTTCTCCCTTTGTCACCATGCTTGTGACTGATTTGGAGTTTCTGCTCCTGCTGTCATCCTTTGCAGCAACCTGTTAATATTTCAATGATTTATTCCTATTGATGCAAGATAGCTTCCTTGTTGCTTTAAACTACTTGAGTTAGGGGTATGACCCCCAACTTGCCTCTAAGATATTCATAGGCACCCTTGGGCAATGGTTTGGTAAAGATATCTGCAGTTTGTTCTTTTGTGTCAATGTATTCCAACTTTACTTGTTTGTCTTCTACCAATTCTCTGACATAATGTTACTTGACTGGAATATGCTTAGTTTTTGCATGCATCACTGGATTTTTGGATATGTTTATAGCACTTGTATTATCACAATACAATATCACAGTTTTTGATACCTCTTCTTTCATTCCTTCCAATAGATGTGTGAGCCACACAATGTTTGTGCAATTGACTGCGGCTGCCACATATTCAGACTCTGCAGTGGATTGGGATGTACATGTTTGTTTCTTGCTAGTCCAGGTGACCAACCTTTTGCCTAGAAATAATGCATCTCCACTTGTGCTTTTTCTATCATTAATGTTTCCTCCCCAGTTTGCATCTATATATGTGTTGAGCTCAAATTTTCCATTCTTTTTGTAGTATAGACCAAAGTCATCAATTCCTTTAAGATATCTCATTATTCTTTTTACTGCTATGAGATGATTTTCTTTAGGATTAGCAGAGAACCTAGCCACTATTCCAATTGCTAATGCTATGTCTAGTTTACTATGTACAACATATTGTAGTTTTCCAATCATGGATCTGTACATTGTTTGATTGACTTCAGCTGACTCATCATTTTTGGATAGCTTATTTCCCGTTGCCATTGGTGTGCTGACTGGTTTGGATTCCTCCAATCCAAATGTTTTAAGAATTTCTTTGATGTATTTTGATTGTGTAACAAATATTCCATGTTTGAGTTGGTGTACTTGCAACCCAACAAAAAATTTGATTTCTCCAAATATAGAAATCTCAAATTCATGTTTCATTTTGTCAGCAAAGCCTTTGCAAAGTACTTCCTTACCACCAAACACTATGTCATCCACAAAGATTTTAGATATAATAATGTCTTTACCTTCTTCTGCTTTGATGTACATGTTGCTGTTATCATCAGTTCTTTCAAATCCAATTTGCACTAGATACTTCTGAAGTCTCTCATACCATGCTCTTGGTGCTTGTTTCAAACCATTGAGTGCTTTATGTAGCTTACACACCATATCCCTATTGTTTTCATCAACAAATCCTTTTGGTTGTTCAATGTAGACTTCTTCTTCTAGTATACCATTTAAGAAAGAAGATTTTACATCCATTTGATAGACTTTAAAATCTTTGTAGGCAACATATGCAAGTAAAGTTCTTACTCCTTCCATTCTACCAATAGGAGCAAGTGTTTCCCCATAGTCTATTCCTTCTTCTTGAGCATAACCCTTGCATACTAGTCTAGCTTTGTTTCTGGTAATCTCACCATTCTCATCTAGTTTATTTTTGAATACCCATTTTGTGCTAATCACATTCTTGTCAGTTGGTCTGGGAACCAAACTCCAGGTTTTATTTTTTCTTATTTGATCAAATTTCTTCTTCCATAGCTTTATACCAGTCATCATCTTGTAATGCACCATAAACTGTCTTGGGTTCAGATTTGCTGATCAGACTTGATTCATGTCTTAATCTATTCCTTGTCATTGGTCTTGCATCTTTGTCACCAATTATCTATTCACCAGGGTGATGTCTTTTTACATATTTGGATAATCTTGGCTCTATCCTTGTTTCCATGTTTGATCTTTTGGATTCAAGATCACTATGCACTTCATTGTCAGGTTGTTCTTCATCATGTGTACTATCTTCAGAATCAGATTGTCCATTTCCTTCATTTTGCAACTCGGCTTCTGAATGCAACTCGACATTTACTGGTTGAGACTCGACTGATACTGAAATTTGTTGTTGAGTTTCAATTTGGTTGACATCATTCTTATCATCAGTCATTCCTTCATAAGAATACACAAAGGTTCTGTACTCTTCCATTTTCTTTGGTACTTCAGCTTGGACTTCTGTGTGCTCATCAAAATTTACATTTGCACTTTTCACAATTTTGTTAGTGTTAGTATTCAAGCACTTATATGCCTTACTTCTACTGAAGTAACCAAGGAATATGCCTTCATCACTTTTTGCATCAAATTTTCCATTTCTAGCATCCTTAAGGATAAAGCATTTACAACCAAACACTTTGAAATTTTTTACATTGGGTGAGTAACCATACCATAATTCATTTGAAAGGTGTTGTATTTGTACCTTTCTTGACTTGTACTCGGTTTAGTGTATGAACACCTACACTTACCACTTCTCTCCAGTATTTTAGAGCAACAGTCTTTTTCATCATTAGTGTTCTGGCACAGTCAATCACAGATCTATTTCTTCTTTCAGCAATTCCATTCTATGGGGAGTTCTAGGAGCTGACGTTTGTCTTTTGATTCCTTTATCATTACAGAATTTCTTGAATTATTTTGATGTAAATTCACCACCTCTATCTGATCTTAGGCATTTCAAGCTTTTTCCAGTTTCTTTTTCAACTCTAGCCACATACCATTTAAACATTTGAAAAGTATCAAATTTTTGTTTTATGAACATAACAGTCATCATCCTGGAATAGTCATCAACAAATAGAATTATGAATTTATCTCCTCTATAGCTTTGTATTTCCATTGGACCACATAAGTCAGTGTGAACTAACTCAAGTATCTCTTTAGATGTATAGTTTTTGCTTTTGAAACTTGACTTTGTCATCTTTCCTAGCCGACATTGTTTGCACATGATATTATCAGGCTTCTTTAATTTTGGTAAACCTTTGACTTTCTTTATTTTACTGATGTTGACTAGATTTTCAAAGTTGGCATGACATAATCTTCTATGTCATAACCATTCATCATCAAATTTTGAAAATAAACAAGAAACATCATCCATATCAAGGTAAAACAAATTACTCTTTGTTTGATCTCCTTTTCCTATCAGTTTACCAAGAGTATCATAGATTTTTGCAGTTTTGTTTCCAAATTCCACTTTGCAACCTATATTGCCTAACTGTGAGACACTCAGTAAATTGTAGTTTAATCCTTCAACATAGTATGCATTGTCACATGAAATTTGTTTGGTGAGCTTAATGGAACCTTTTCCTTTGATTTGACATGGAGCATCATTACCAAATCTAACACTATTTCCATCATACTAAGTAAAGTTAACAAACTTACTTTTGTCTCCTGTCATGTGATGTGAGCATCCACTATCTATGATCCATCTGTCATTCTTGTTTATACATGTTACTAGTGCTATGGTCTCTTCTTCATCAGATTGGTCCTTCATGGCTACATAAACAACTTCATCATCATTGTCATCAGAATTTTCTTCAACAATATAACATTTCTTACCTTTTTTTTTGTAATCTCTCTTGTCATCATTTCTTCTGTTCTTGTATTTGTTTCCTTCCTTGGAATCCTTTTTCTATGGACACCTTGTAGCAATATGACCTACTTCATTGCAAATGAAACAAATGATAGGCATCTTACCTTTGAATTTTCCTTTGCTCCTATGAAATTTGCTAGCAAGCAATGCTTCCAATTGTTCTACATCTTCCTCATCAGTGCTACTATCACTGGATAGATACTTCATTTTTCTTCCTTTCTTTGATTTCACCTATTCAACATTTTTCAGTGATAACTTGGCCTTAAAAGAAGATTCAACATTTTCAGGTCTGTAGTTGTCAAAGTTAGATAACTCAAATGCAGTGAGTCTACCTATTATACCTTCAAAGCTTAGATTATTTACTGGTATAAATCTTAGCTCTTATATTGCTGATACTCTAATAGCATAGATAGGGAGCAAGGTTCTTGAGAACTTACTATTAACAGTATCTTCATCCAGTTGACCACTCTAGCATCTTATTGCACTTACCACTTCCTTTATTCTTGCACCATATTGAGCAGCATTCTCATTTTCTTCCATTTTCATGTCATCAAACTTTCCTCTGAGACTTTCTCTTTTTGCTCTTTGTACATTCTGATCTCCTCCATAGATGTCTGATAGGGCTTTCCACATTTTGAATGTAGTTTCACATCCTTTGATATCATCAAATTCAGCATAGTTGAGTGCAGAGGCAATTTCCAGCATTGTATGATTGTGTTCTTGCTTATTTTTCATATCTTCTACAGTAGGAGCACCTGTTGGATCTACATGTTTAGTGACAATTGAATTTTGGGCATAATCTCCTATGGATCCAAGATGTAGCTTCATCAAACTTTTTCATGCAACAAAGTTGTCTTTTTTGAGCTTGGGAACTTCTCTCTTTGCCATTTTGATCTTTTCTGCTTGTAGTCCCTTTAAACTGAATCAGCAGTCAAGCTCTGATACCAATTGTTAGAATTCTTTAGAATAATTGAGAGGGGGGGTGAATCAATTATTCAAGGTCCAAAATACCCTATTAATACCTTTTTACTACTTTTAATGAATCAATACACTTTTCATCCATCCAAACTTAAATCAATCATATAAGAAAGTTACAGTAAATCAATATGCAAAGATAAAACATCCATAATCAACACATGATAGAATGATTTACGTGGAAGCCCAATTTGAGAAAAACCACCAGTAACATGCTACTTGATTCTCACTCTTCTGAAGTGATGCCCTGTTAAAGGCTTACAACACACTGTTAAATGTGACCTTGTTAGAGGATTTCACCAAACTGTAAGGAATGGGCCTGGTTAAAGGTCTTTAGAAGATTCACTTGGAATGTCACCCTATTAAAGGATTTATCTTATGGCTATTAAACCAACCTAAGTCCATAGGATTTAAACTTATTGTTACAATTGCTAGAAAGTAACGATAATGGTCTTTTGATCTGATATAACTTACAACATACTTTGCAGATTTCAGATCACACTTTTAGTTCAATCTGTATGCTTGGCTTCAATTACTCCAGCTTTGACTGCTTATCTTCCTCTCAAGCTTCGTCTCCTTGAGTCTTCTTACTCATTCTGCCAATGCAATCATCCTTGTGGTCATCTATCCAAAAAAAGTTCTTGTGCTTTCTTCTCCTTAGCACCTTCTTTAGTACTTCATGCTTTTATGCTTGACCACTTCCCTCTCTCTTTTTTTCATTAACTTATGTCTTCTTTAAATAGAAATTTGATTTTCCTTTGCCACTTAATTCTCCCTCTCCAATTTTAGGGTTTCAAAATGAATTAGGTAGGATACAATGTATCTACCCCATATCTTGTTCTCTTCTAGAAACTTCGCCAGTTGTATCCTTAAAAATGTTCTACATGGTGTTCTGTGCCACTAGCTCATCATTCTTATCTTCCTTTTAATTCACAAATTTCTAGATAACAACCTTGTCGGCTTAGATCTGACGAATCTTCAAGTTTCAAAATAATGCAATAACTTGGCATTATTGAGTTACTGGTGCTCGACACCTCTGTGTTACTCGGAACCTATACCTACTCGGCACTTGGTTCTACTCGGCACTTGATTCTACTCGGCACTTGATTCTGCTTGGCACTTGATTCTACTCAGCACTTGGTTCTGCTCGGCACTTGGTTCTACTCGACACTTGATAAACTCTGTGTCACTCGGCATCTGAAGTTTACTCATCATCTGGCATTTACTCGGCATCTAGAGTTTACTCAACATCTGGAGTTTACTCGACATTAACTAGGAATTTGCTCAGCTCTTACTAGCTTGCTCGACTCCTTCTCTCTAATGAACTTAGTTTAAGCTTTACAAAAGACTTAGCTAAAACCTTAAATCTTTGATATGTTTCAGTGTGCCCATTCTTTGTATCTTATAGAATGTCATCAAATACACTTTTTCATCAATGGCTTAGCTGATCCTTGTACTTCATTACAACATCATAACTTCAACCTTTCTCTAGGTATTCTAGTTACATCTTATTGATTGCCTCCTCCTTGACAATCAACTAATTGATAGTATTTGGATCACTAAAGCAATTGTCATTCCTGCAAGTAGCAAGTTTGACATCAATGACAAAACAATGATTGAGGAAATTCTTTACCAGTTCCATATATTATTCCAACAACTTTTCTTATGATCATTTCAATCATTTCCAACAGTAAACTCTTCAATATCTTCTCCACTATCCTCTACTCTTGATAGTCTTCTCCATTTGACTTCAGTTGGTTAATCACATTGGAGGTCCTTGAACTAAAATCTGCAATTGATTCATTTTCCTTCATCTGAAGGCTCTCAAACTCCCTCTTTATATTCTGTAGCTTTACTATATAGACTTTATCAGTCCCCTTGAAGTTCGTCTCAAAGATATCCCATGCTTCTTTCGCATAATTTGTTGCTGCAATCTTTGGGAATATTGTCTCTATCATGGCTGCCTCAATCAAACTTAATGCCTTAGCATCCTTTCTCCTGGACTCTTTCAACTGAGTCTTCTGATTATTGGTAAGAGCAACATACTAATTTGGGTCTATCACATCATTAAACCCATTAACTACAAAATCCCACAAATCATTAGCAACCATTATAGTTTTCATTTTCTTTGCCCATGTATCATAATTTTGTCCATTAAAGAGTGGTGGCTGCTACCATATCTTTCCTGCATCTCTTGCCATGTTAAATATACCCAAATTTTTTTTCCCTAACTCACTGTGGATGTAGGGCCTTAAAGATCTAATACCATGTGAGAAATATAGATTATCAACCCTAAACCTAATTTCACAACCCTTGAAATTTACCCAGCACAAACTATTACCAAGTGTCAAAAATTGCTCAGCACATTAATAAACTAAGTGACAAATTAGCTCAGTAACCAAAGAAACCAAGTGATACGAGACCTTACCAAGTGAGCTCGATAAATGAAGAACAAAACAACTCGGTAGCCAAAGGATGCCAAGTGAACTCAGTGACCACTGTGGGGATGAAGATATCGAGTGAACTCGGTAGCCACTGGAATTACTGAGTGAACTCGGTAACCACCTGTAGAGATAAAACCTTTAACAATACTTGATCAAGTGAAGATATATTATGTGAACAAATTTCACCATTAATACCAGAGAGCTAGAACTTGAATTTTCCAAATAAACTTGTCAAATGAAATGAATCAAGGAAAGAGCAATAGATTCAAGTATGCATGCTTGCTTTCTATTTAACTTTGATTAAATCATTACAAAAATTTGGGAGCATTTGGCTTCAACTAGAAAACCTAAAATAACCCTAAAACTTCAAACTTTAAACTTTAAACTTACAGCTCTAATGGCTACATACTACAATGCCTAGAGCAATCACTGCTTCAATAGGTTGAATCAAACAATGAAATACGAACTTATAGAATGACATAAAGAAAGCATGTGCAACTATAGTCATGAAATAAACTTCCTTTGTCCTTGCAAGAAACTGGATCTACTGATCACTTTCTTTGCAACTTCTGAGCTCTTCAATTGGCTCTCCTTCTCTATCTCTCTCAATCTGATCGAATCAATCTGATCATTCCTTTTTGTCTTCTGACCTAAAATGTTTTTCCCTCTCATTTTTCAAAATCACCTACCAGCAATAAATATTTTTGAACATTCTACAATCTGTCATGTGGTAGGTGGGCATTTGGCTCTAGGGGCAAGACAACCATTGCATTAAATTCTAACACCTTCATACTTGGTATCATCCAACATGTTTCCTCATGATGGAGGTTGATTGCATCAGATATGATTGTGGGGCTACTGGAATTATTCATGCCATAAATTTGTAATTTTATAATAGCTTAACCTAAACTCTCAATGAATATGTAGCAATGTAACTGATGGAAATTCATCCTACATGTTCTCTTTCTAAAAAGTTGACCACTTTCTCTAATTTGCACATATGCTTTGTGCCACCATGCTCTCACCATGTTTTGGTATGCCACTGTCTTCATTGTATCCACACAAGATGGTATCCCAACTTGGGCACATGATGATCTCCAAATGATACATGCATATGAAACTGTATTTGGGATAAAAGCCCAATGCTTGGGAGTGCATCTTACAGCTTCCTCATGTACATTGTCAGTCATACCCATGTGCATCTTCATGCATCCTTGCATGGCAGTGACTTAATTATCATTGATTATTACATTCAAAATACCATCTCATGAGCTTCATAATTTAGATCATGAAATGACTGTACATTGGGATTTTTTTGACAGTCTATGTGCACCTTCTCATGTCAAAGCTAGGGACTTACTATTAGCATTTTTTGTTGTATCTAGTGACAGTATATTGAGCAAAGTTCTTCACTATGGCTTGTAAATACTCAAAATGTTGGTGATGGATCTTGGAAATGTCTTAGACCCAGACTATGATGTGATGCTGTTGGACCACAAATATATATGAATTTCCCATGTTATGTGGCATCTCCATAGATTGGTAAAGGATGAATTTGAAGTAATGAGGGAGATATTGCTCATTATTTCTTGCTGGTATATGGATAGGCCTCATTACATTATGTCTTAAGGCTCAGCCTGAACAATGTTCTTAATGATATCAAATCGCATTCTCTACCAACAGATTAATTCTTAATGTTTCTATTAATTCCCAATGTATCAACTTATCACAAAGTTACATAATTGAATCTTAGTGTTTGATACATGCTCAAGGAAGGCATTTTTCCAAAAAAATTGTGTACATCTCTACACCTCCTTGCATACCTTTATGCTTGGTTGATGCTCAACATCTCAAATACTAATGATGAGACTTGGTTTTTATCTAATTACAAATTGAATAGTTCACATGCATTTCCTATGTTTCCAAATCACCATTTCCACTATAGCAAATGGTCAAGTTGTGATCAATCTTTAGGTTCTTGCTTTTGTGAACATGCACTTGCTTGAAATTCTATCAACCAAATCACATCGATTCTCATTTGAATATGATGAAGTGATTGGGCTAGAATTAAGAAAAACAAAACCAATAACCTAATAACCCCATGTATATGTTTCTTTGATGACACTTTAAATATTTTTGAATATCTCTATATTCCAAAGTGATTGTTCCATATTTGAATCCTTAAATTTTATATCAATGAATTAATTACCTCCTTCCTCCTATGCGATTAATTGACCTTGTAGGTGAGGAAAGTATTCATTTGATAATTCTCATGTTCACTACATCGGATTTATAGATCCATGTTTTGACTTTGAAGTATAGCCTCAAAAACTCCATGATCAGGATATGTGCTTGCATCTTTATCAAATGATCTCCTCTTTAAAATTTTGAATCACCAATTTGAAATAGGAGAGTCTTAGGGCCAAAATATGAACCATAAAAATTGAGGTTATTACCATAGTCTTGCACAATTTTGGGCACCATCTCCTGAACATACCTATATCAAACCATTGATTTTATTGAACCTTTGAAACTACTAAACTAATAGAATCTAAACATGAATTATGAACCAAGTTTGGATCTAGATATTAGACTGAACATGGATTCTGGACCTCTTTTTTGATTCAACCAGTCTACATTTTGAAACATAAATCTGAATTGTACTGGACCTGCAAGATGAATCATTTGAACTACTAAACTACTTCAAACTGCTTTGAACTACTTTGAACCTAAGTTACAAGTGGTTCAAAACCACAAATTAAATTATTTAAAACCATCTCCATATCAGGTACCAATGGTGACAATGCTTACTATGTGGAAGGACTTGACTATAATCTGTTGAGTGTGTTTCAATTGAATAGTTCAGGATGCAAAGTTGAATTTAATAACATGAAGGATAAGATCTATGAAACTGATGGAAAACAAATTGGAAGTGGAAATTAGACTAGAGGTAACCTATTTTCTCTTGACATGAATGATGATACTTTTCTTATTGTACAATTTGATGATGTGTGGCTATGGCACAGAAGGTTATGTCATGTAAATTTTGATAATTTGGTCAATATCAGTAAGATGAAAATAGTTAGAGGTTTGCCAAAATTGAAGAAAATTGATAATGTGATTTGCAAACAATTTCAGTTAGGTAAGATGAAAAAGTCTAGTTTTAAAAGTAAGACTCATACTTCAAAAGAAATTTTGGAATTAGTTCATACTAATTTATGTGGACCAATTGATGTGCAAATCTACAAAGGTGACAAGTACATTATCCTATTTGTTGATGATTACTCAAGAGTGATGATATAATTTTTTTACTGTGAAAAATATGATTCTTTTCAAAAAATTTAATGGTATCTTGTAAGATTTGAAAAGGAAATTGGCAAAATCTTGAAATATCTAAGATCTGAAAGAGGTGGAGAGTTTACATCAAATGATTTTGAAAATTTTTGGAATGACAAAGGAGCCAAGAGACAAACTTCTACACCTATGACCCCTCCCCAAAGTGAGATTTTTGAAAGGAGAAATAGATATGTAATGGATTGTGCTAGAACACTGATGATGGAGAAGAATGTTTATTTAAAATATTAGAGAGAAGCTATCACTATAGATGTCTATACCTTGAACCAAGTACAAATCAAGAAAGGTACAAATTCCACACCTTTTGAATTATGGTATGGATACTCACCCAATGTCAAATATTTTAAGGTATTTGGAAGCAAGTGCTACATTCTTAAGGATAAAAGAAATGGCGAACTTGATTCAAAAAGTGAAGAAGGTATATTCCTAGGTTATTCCACAAGAAGTAAAACTTATAAGTGTTTAAATACTAACATTACAAAGTGTTGGAAAACACAAATGTAAAGTTTGATGAATATACAAAAGTGCATGAAGATGAGCCAAAGAAGGAACCTGAAAATTATAGAACCTTTATGTACTGCTATGAAGACATGTCTAATAATGTTGATAATTCTACAAACCAAGTTGCTAATCAACATGAATTAGTGATTGTCACATACAATGGATGTCGAGTTGCATTTGGGAGCCAAATTGCCATCAAAAGCTAAGGTACATTTTGATAATAAGACCAATTTACATGAAAGGAATGTTGAGTTACTTGATAGAGAAGTGCATAGTGAATCTAAAATTGAACTTTATGAAAGACCCATCATAGAAAGAACAACTAAGTCAAGCTTGTCAACATATGTTAGAAGACATCACTCTACTAAACAAATCATTGGAGATAAAGAAGATAGATCAATGAAAAGGCATAGGTTGAGAAATGACACATGTTTGTTAAGAATGCATGAGCCTAAATCAGTGAAGGATGCATTAGAAAATTAGGACTCAAATCAAGCCATGAAAGAAAAAAATGATAAGATTGTGAAGAACAAATCATGGAGACTAGTTCCCAGACCAGAGAACAAGAATGTTATTGGGACGAAGTGGGTGACAAAAAAAAGTTGGATGAGAATGGTGAAGTTACAAGGAATAAGAAAAGATTAGTTTGCAAAGCATATGCACAAGAAGAGGGAATTCACTATGGAGAAACATTTTCCATAGTTGCAAGATTGGAAGGAGTAAGAACTCTTCTTGCTTACTCCACTTTCAAAAGATTTAATATCTATTAAATGGATGTTAAGTCAATATTTTTGAATGGTATACTAGAAGAGTAGGTTTACATAGAACAACCTAAAGGATTTTTGGATCCTAACAATAAGAACATGGTGTGTAGACTACACAAAGCTTTATGTGATTTGAAGTAAGCTCCTAAAGTATGGAATGAAACACTACACAACTATCATGTAAAGATTGGTTTTGAGAAGACTGATGACAACAAAAATTTGTACTTGAAGACATAAGGGGGTAAAGGAATTTTACTAGCTGAAATAATTGTGTAAGACATTTGCAAATGAAATGATGAAATAACTTGAGTTGTCTATGTTTGGATAAATATAGTTCTTTGTTGGATTGTAAATATATCAAATAAAATATGGACATCACCTAGTCCAAGTGTGTGAAGGAAATCTTGAAAATCTTTGGTATGGAAGATTCAAAACTAGTTAGTACTCCTATGGTGACATGACACAATTTATCCAAAGCTAATGATTCTACAAAAGTAAATCAAACATTGTACAAGTCTATGATTGGAAAATTACAATATGTAGTTCATAGTAGACTTGATATTGCAGTAGCTGTTGGGATTATTGTAATATTTTCTACAAATCCTAAGGAGAATCACTTAATGGATGTTAAAAGGATTATGTGATACTTGAAAGGAATAGAATACTATGGTCTATAATACAAGAAGAATGACAAGTTTGAATTGAGAGCCTATATAGATGTTGATTGGGATGAAAACATTGATGACATAAAAGTACAAGTGCTAGAGCATTTTTCCCAGGAAAAATATTGGTTACTTGGACTAGCAAGAAACAAAATTATATATCACAATCTACTGTTGAAGCTGAGTATGTGGCTTCTGGAGTGAATTGAAAAAATGTGGTATGAATTAATTAATTATTCAAAGGAATGAAGGAAGAAATCATTGAACTTGTGGTACTCTACTATGATAATACATGTGTTATAAACATATCTAAGAACCCTATGATGTACACAAAGAAAAAAAAAATTGCAATCAAGTATTATTACTCGAGAGAATTGGTTCAAGAAAAAGAAGTGAGAATGGAATATGTAAATGCAAAAGAATAGATAGTTGATATATTGATAAAGGCTTTACATAAGGATACACATGAATATGTTAGAGTTAAACTAGGGGTGATACCCCTATCCAAAGATACTTAAGAAAAAAGAGTAGTGCCCTACATCAACTGATTTGAATGGTATATTTTACAACTTGATGCCGTAGATCTTACTTTAGGACCTACCTAAAGTAAGGAAGGAGCTAAAATAGAAGATTTATGATCACATAGAAAGTGACATGGGGAGAACCTAAATTGATTATAATTACATGCATAGATGACAAGTATTTGGAATTATTTTTAAAGAGGGAGATATAAGAGAAACCAAAGAGATATTAGAATTAGGGAGATATCAGAGAGGTCAGACAAAGAAGGAGAAAGATTATCAAAGAGGGATAAGACTAGATGAGGGTGAAATCTGATGGCTTTCTAATATAGAGGAAGGCTCACATATTGATAGAGGGAGAGATTTCATTAATTTTATTTTTGGTATTGTTATTGGCATTGGTTTTCCATCAATGGAAAAGAAGAGATTGGTGAAAGGAGATTGTTGAAATGAAGAAGATTGATGAAACCTATAATAGAATAATCATTATTTTGTCACTGATGTCAAACCTGATACTTGCTCTTGATACAATTGCTTACTTTGGTCTAAATGCTATCATTTTATTTATTGATGAAGAGGATTTGCAAAGAAAGGATAACAAGAGAACCTAGAGAAAGGTAGAGTTGTATGGTGTATAAAAGTGGCACTAAAACCAAGAAAGACATTGATGATATAGTGTATTATTCATATACTTAAGTCTATAATGAAAGGATACTTGAGTAAAGACTAGAAGAAGGCTAAGTAAAGAAATGTGTCTACTAAGCCTGACTAAAAAAATAATGGAAGTTGAGCATGTCAGTGTAGGCCAAGTAGAAAGTTAGTTAAAGTTGGGTAGTAAGTTTAGTATGTGCAAAGAGAAGAGAAATCTAGTAGGTGTCGAGTGAAGAGATATTAGTATTTGTCAAGTTTCAGAAGATGACAATAGTGGTCAAGCGAAACTTAGTGCATACCAAGCAACCTAGTGTTGATCAAGTATCAAAAGATAGTGTTTAAGAAGCAAACAACATGTTATTTCAGAGTGCTACTAAAATGAGCTTGATCAAAGAATTGATGAATCTAAGCTGACAAAGTTGATTTCTTGAATTGTATAAAGCATGTGGAAGATTACTATGATGATCTGGTGGCATAGAATTCAAGATAAACTATTTTTAGATGAATTCAAAGAGGACTAAAAAGGAAGTTTCTAGAAGCTAATAAAATGGAAAGATGGAAAGATTCAATGAATCTGACCTAGCCATAAAATGGATGATTGTAATTAACCAAAAAAAATCTAAATTATCTATATAAGAATATAATAGGTCAGAAGCAAGAAGTAAAGTGAATGAATCAAGAAAGGAAAAAAGTCTAGGATATTACTTTATATGGTGGTTGAATGAAAGAGTCTACAGTTGAAATACTAAGAAAGATAGCTTTCTAACAATTGTATCATTCTAGATAAATCCTTTGGACTAAGGTTGAACTAATAGTCATAGTTAAATCCTTTTGAAATTCTAATGGAATATTCTAAAGTCCTCTATCAAGACTCACTTCTAACAAGGTGATTGAAATCCTTTAATCAAGGTCATATTCAACAGTGTGCATTGTAACCTTTAATAGGGTTGGCTCCTCATAGGGCTCACTTCAAAAAAAATGAAAATTGGTAGCATATTACTATTGGTTTATCCCAAATTGGATTCCCACATCAAATCCTTATGTCAAAATGTGTGATTGATTTTGTGGTTTTTCATGTCTACATTTATGTAAACTTATTTTGCCCTACAATAGCAATATGCAAAAGTTTAAGATATTGAATGATAAATGTATGCATAAGTATAAGTTGAAGTACTGGCAAGTTTTATTTGTACATTTGGACCTTGGATAACTGATTCACCCCCCTCTGAGTTATTCTAAACATTCCAACACTTCATTTATGATCTATTATATGCTCTCTCTTTATCAAAATGCTTGGTCTTATTAAAAATTAATTTATAATAATTTATAATATGAAATTCATATTTTAATTTTTTAAATCATTTTCTTTTCTTTTATCTAACTAGAAATTATATTTCATTTAATAAATTTGTTAAAATATTTTTGAAAAATATTTCCACTCTTGAATGTTGACTTACATTTTGTAAAATGTTATCCACCCTAAATCACCATATAAGAATATTTTATCTAGCCTAGGACTTATTGGCACTAGAAAGGATGATACCTAAAGTTTCACAAATTAACATGATAAAAAGAAAAATAAAAAAGGAGAATACCATGCAATGTAAGTGAAACCTAACAATCATTGATTTAAAACTATGTATTATACGTGACATCTAATAAATAAAGTACCAGATTATATATTGGCATTTTATGCTTTGAATTCTTGTATTCAAGGATCCTAAACTATAATTGTTTCATGTAGAGCAATTAGTTAATATTTATATATCTAATCACCTAAAATTAGCATGGTAAAGCAAGAGTCTCTAATCTTTATTAATTAAACCTTATACTAGACCTAATTATGTGAGTGACTTTCTTGACATGCTTGCATAGTTAAATCAGTCATCAATTGATTTCTAATAAAGCATCAAGACTAGTTAATAGTTAAATAAAGTCATTTAATTAAAGGGGTATGTGCAGGATCATGGTGTACCAAACTATGGCCTTAAGTGGCAGTGAAAAATCAACAAATCAGGGTTATGTCAACTTGACACATAATTTTAAAGTGGTTATGAACTTTAAATCAAAAGTTGTAAGAAAATAATCTGTAGGAAATTGAATGTAGTTTCTAAACTACTAGGCCTTATCTGCAGAAAAAAATAATTGATTGAACAAAAAAAGTTTAGATTTTAATGTAGTACTATGAAAATTTTAGGGCAAAAATAAAAAGCAGGTGTATGTCTGACCACCTTAATCAAAATCAAATGATAATACTTTTTTAATATAATTATAGATATAAAAAGTAGACTCATTCCCATATGTGACGCATATTTTTCAGTATTTTTATTCCAAATAAGTAATTAAATATGAATTTTCTATCAAATTTTTTTTGGAAAAAAAAATCCCCTGTCTAACCACCTTAACTACTAGAAAATTTTAACAAATTTAATTTATTTTTTATTTTTAACTATCAAAAAATTTTATACCATTTGAAAGTTATAGCTATTTTTCAATCAATATGTCAATCAACACTTTGCAATAATATTAATTGAAAATTAACTAATAAATACTTATTGAACTCAAAATTTGACAGCAATTATATCCATGGAATCTTGAGAGTGATATTAAAAAACCCTTTTTGTTTCATTCAATTTCGATCAAAATAACATTGTTAGATGGCTACCTGAAGTTTGAGTGTCACTAAAATCTTTTTGAAACACGCATTTTGGGTTAACGGAATAGGCTTGGCAAATACCAAGCCTAATCGGATATCCGATCTGAAATTGGATATCCAATCTAAAATCAGATATCAGATTTCAGTACAGATATCCGATCAGCCCCATTAATTTTAAACTCATCTTTGGAGGGAAATTTTGAAAGCGAGATCATTTTCAATTTTAAATTTGGAGGGAGACAAATTTAAGAGGAAATAAATTTAAGAAGAAAACTTTAGATAGTTTTAGAGGAAAATTTATTTCAAAAAAGTGTGGACATTAATATTATTATTATTATATATTATTATAATTATTATTACATTATAGTAATATGTATGCTTATTATTATTAAATATATGTATAGTAGTATTATATGACTAAATTATTTTATATAATAATATATATAGTTATTATTATTATTATTAAATCTATAATCTAGTAACATATATAATTATTATTGTTATATAATCTAATAATATATTATTATTATATTAAAATATACAATATTATTTAACTATTAAATATAATATTGTCCCTTCGACCCATATGAACAACCAATTCCATGATAACATATGTCCCAGGGACATACTATAATCATTCTTATGTTTTGAAGGGGGTCATAAGGTGACCTATGACCCACTTTAACACATTCCATGATGACATATGTCCCTAGAGGTCCTAGGACACCTAGGGACATATTAGAATCATTCATATGGGTCAAAGGGGGTCATAGGGTGACCTATGACCCTTTCAACACATTCCATGATGACATATGTAACTAGGGATCCTTAGACCCCTAGGGACATATTAGAATCGTTCTTATGTGTCAAAGAGGGTCATAGGATGACCTATGACCCCCTTCGATCTATTCCATGATGACATATGTTCCTAGGGGTCCTAGGACTCCTAGGGACATATTAGAATAATTCATATGGGTCAAAGGCCTATGACCCCCTTTGACCTATTACATGAAGACATATGTCACTAAGGGTCCTAAACCCCTAGGGATATATTATAATTGTTCTCATGGGTCAAAGGGGGTCATAGAGTGACCTATGACCCCCTTCAACACATTTAATGATGACATATGTCCCTAGGGGTACTAAGACCCCTAGGGACATATTAGAATCATTCTTATGTGTCGAAGGAAGTCATAGGGTGACTTATGACCCCCTTCGACATATTCCATGATGACATATGTCATTCTTATGGGTCGAAGAAGATCATAGGATGACCTATGACCCCCTTCGACCCATTACATGATGACATATGTCCCTTGGGGTCCTAAGACCCCTAGGGACATATTAGAATCATTCTTATGGGTCAAAGGAGGTCATAGGGTGACCTTTGACCCTCTTCAACACATTCCATGATGACATATGTCCCTAGTGGTCCAAGGACCACTAGGGACATATTAGAATCATTTTTATATGTCGAAGTGGGTCATAGGGTGACCTATGACCCCCTTCAACCCATTTCATGATGACATATGTCCCTAGGGGTCCTAAGACCTGTAGGGCCATACTAGAATCATTCTTATGTGTCGAAGCAGGTCATAGGTCACCCTATCAGCCCCTTCAACTCATAAAAATGATTCTAATATGTCCCTAGGGGTCCTAGGACCCCTAGAGACATATATCATCATGTAACAGGTCGAAGGGACCTATGACCCCCTTCGACTCATAATAACAATTCTAATATGTCCTCTAGGGACATATGTCATCATGGAATGTGTTAAGGGGGTCATATGTCACCTTATGACCCCCTTCGACACATAAAAATAATTCTAGTATGTCCCTACATGTCCTAAGACCACAAGGGACATATGTCACCATGTAATAGGTCGAAGGGGGTCATAGGTCACCCTATGACACCATTTAAAAATAAGAATAATTATAATATGTCCCTAGCGGTCCTACGACCCCTAAGGACATATGTCATCATGTAATAGGTTGAAGGGGGTCATAGGTCACCCTATGACCCCCTTTGACCCATATGAATGATTTTAATATGTCCCTTTGAGTCCTAGGATCCCTAGGGACATATGTCATCATGGAATGGGTCGAAGGGGTTCATAGGTGACCTATGACCCCCTTCGATGTATAAACCTATGACCCCCTTTGACCGATATGAATGATTTTAATATGTCCCTTTGAGTCCTAGGACCCCTAGGGACATATGTCATCATGGAATGGGTCGAAGGGGTTCATAGGTGACCTATGACCCCCTTCGATGCATAAGAACAATTTTAATATGTCCCTAGGGGTCCTAGCACCCCTAGGGATATATGTCATCATGAAATGTGTTAAAGAGCGTCAGAGGTCACCCTATGACACCCTTCGACCCATAAGAATGATTCTAATATGTCCCTAAGGGTCCTAAGACCCCTAGGGACATATGTCATCATGCAGTGGGTCAAAGGGGGTCATAGGTCATCCTCTAACCCCCTTCAACCTATAAGAACAATTCTAATATGTCCCCTAGAAACATATATCATCATGGAATGTGTTGAAGGGGGCCATATATCACCGTATGACCCCCTTCAACACATATGAATGATTCTAGTATGTCCCTAGGGGTCTTAGGACCCCTAGGGACATATGTCATCATGGAATGGGTCGAAGGGGATCATAGGGTGACCTATGACCCTCTTCAACCCATAAGAATGATTATAATATGCTATGACTGCTAGGGACATATGTCCTCATCTAATGGGTCGAAGGGGGTCATACATCATGCTATGACCCTCTTCAACATATAAGAACAATTCTAATATGTCTCTAGGGGTCCTAGGACACCTAGGGACATATGTCTTCATGTAATGGTTCGAAGGGGGTCATAGGTCATCCTATGAACCCTTTTGACACATAAGAACAATTCTACTATGTCCCTAGGGGTCATAGGACCATTAGGGACATATGTCATCATGAAATGGGTCAAAAGGGGTCATAGGTCACCCTATGACCCCCTTTGAACCATATAAATAACTCTAATATGTCCCTAGGGGTCCTAGGACTCTTGGGACATATGTCATCATGGAATGCATCGAAATGGGTCATAGGTCATCTTGTGACCCCATTCGATACATATGAATGATTCTAATATGTCCCTAGGGGTCCTAAGACCCCTAGGGACATATGTCTTTATATAATGGGTCAAAGAGGGTCATAGGTCATCCTATGAAGCCCTTCAACACATAAGAACAATTCTAGTATGTCCCTAGGGGTCATAGGACCATTAGGGACATATATCATCATAAAAATGGGTCAAAGGGGGTCATAGATCACCCTATGACCCCCTTCAACCCATAAGAATAATTTTAATATCTCCCTAGAGGTCCTAGGACACCTAAGGATATATGTCATCATGTAATGGGTTGAAGGGGTCATAGCTCATCCCATGACCCCGTTCGACTCATAAGAATGATTCTAATATGTCCCTAGGGGTCCTAGGACACCTAGGGACATATGTCATCATGGAATGGGTCAAAAGCAGTCATAGGTCATGTTGTGACCCCTTTCAACCATTATAGATGATTCTAATATGTCCATAGGGGTCCTAGGACCCCTAGGGACATATGTTGTCATGGAATGGGTCAAAAAGGGATCATAGGTCATCCTATGACCACCTTCAACCCATATAAATCATTCTAATATGTCCCTAGGGGTCTTCGAACCCCTAAAGACATATTTCATCATGGAATGGGTCGAAAGTGGTCATAGGTCATCTTATGACCCCCTTTGACCCATATAAATGATTATAATGTCCTATTGGTCATAGGATCCCTAGGGACATATGTCATCATGGAATGGGTTGAAAGGGATCATAGTTCATCCTGTGATGACCTTCTACCCATATAAATGACTCTAATATGTCCCTAGGGGTCCTAGGACCCCTAGCGACATATGTCATCATGCAATAGGTTGAATGTTGTCATAGGTCATCCTATGACCTCCTTTGACCCATATAAATGACTCTAATATGTCCCTAGGAGTCGTAGGACCCCGAGGGACATATGTCATCATTGAATGCATCAAAAGGGGCCATAGGTCATCCTATGACCTCGTTCGACCCATATAAATGACTCTAATATGTCTGTAGGGGTCCTAGCACCCCTAGGGACATATGTTGTCATAGAATCAGTCGAAAGGGGTCGTAGGTCATCTGATGACCCCCTTCAACCCATATAAATCATTCTAATATGTCCCTAGAGGTCTTAGGACACCTAGGGACATATGTCATCATGGAATGCATTGAAAAAGATCATAGCTCATCCTATGACCCGCTTTGACCCATATAAATTATTCTAATATGTCGCTAGGGGCTCCAATGGTCTTATGACCCCTCGAGACATATGTCATCATGAAATGGGTTGAAAGGGGTCATAGGTCATCCTATGACCCCCTTCAACCCATATAAATAATTCTAATATGTTGCTAGGGGTCTTAGGACCCCTAGGAACATATGTCATCATAGAATGTATCAAAAGGTGTCGTAGGTCATCTTATGACCCCCTTCGAACCATATAAATGACTCTAATATGTCCTTAGGATTCGTACGACCCATATAAATGTTTTTAATATGTCCCTAGGGGTCTGACCCCTAGGGATGTATGTCATCATGAAACAGGTTGAAAGGGGTCATAGGTCATCCTATGACCCCATTCGACCCATATAAATGATTCTAATATGTTCCTAGGGGTCTTAGGACCCATAGGGACATATGTCATCATGGAATATGTCGAAAGGGGTCATAGGTCATCCTATGACCCCCTTCGACCCATATAAATGATTCTAATATGTCCCTAGGGGTCCTAGGACCCCTAGCAACATATGTCATCATGGAATGTGCCAAAATAGGTCATAGGTCATCATGTGAGCCCCTTTCACCCATACAAACAATTCTTATATGTCCCTAGAGGTCCTAGGACCCCTAGCGACATATGTCTTCATGGAATGTATTGAAAAGACCAATAACCCCTTCGACTCATATAAACGATTCTAATATGTCCCTAGGGTTCTAAGACCCATAAAGACATATGTCATCATGAAATTTGTCAAAAAGGGTCATAGGTCATCCTGTGACCCCCTTTGACCTATATAAATGATTCTAATATGTCCTTAGGTGTCCTAGGACCCCTAGGAAGATATGTCATAATGGAATATTTCAAAAGGGGTCATAGGTTATCCTGTGATCCCCTTTGGCCCATATAAACAATTCTAATATGTCCCTAGGCATCCTA
Source organism: Cupressus sempervirens (assembly GCA_028749045.1). Lineage (NCBI taxonomy): Eukaryota > Viridiplantae > Streptophyta > Pinopsida > Cupressales > Cupressaceae > Cupressus > Cupressus sempervirens. The sequence goes on from CM053793.1 coordinate 260,569,643, forward strand.
GGATCCCTAAGAAAATATGTCATTATGGAATGTGTTGAAAGTGGTCATAGGTCATCCTATGACCCCTTTCAACCCATATAAATGATTATAATATGTCGCTAGGGGTCCTAGGAACCCTAGGGGCATATGTCATCATGGAATGTATCAAACGAGGATCATAGGTCATCCTATGACCTCCTTCGACCTATAAGAACGATTCTAATATGTTTCCAAAGGTCCTAAGATCCCAAGGGACATATGTCATCATGGAATGTGTCGAAGGGGGTCATAGATCATCCTATGACCCTCTTTGACCCATATAAACTATTATAATATGTCCCTAGGGGTTCTAGGACCCACAAAGACATATGTCATCATGGAATGTGTTGAAAGGCATCATAGGTCATCCTATGATCCCCTTCGACCCATATAAACTATTATAATATGTCCCTAGGGGTCCTAGGACCCCTAGAGACATATGTCATCATAGAATATGTTGAAAGGGGTCATAGGTCATCGTATGACCCCCTTTGGCCCATATAAATGATTCTTGTACATCCTTATGCATCCTAGGTCTCCGAAGGACATATTTCATCATCGAATGTGTCAAAAGGACCTATGACCCCTTTCGATCCATATAAACGATTCTAATATGTCCCTTGGAGTCCTAGGACCCCTAGAGACATATGTCATCATGGAATGTGTCAAAAGGACCTATGACCCCTTTCAAACCATATAAATAATTGTAATATGTTTGTATGGGTCCTAGAACCCATACTGACATATGTCATCATGGAATATGTCAAAAGGGGTCATAGGTCATCCAGTGACCCCCCTTTGGCCCATATAAATGATTATAATATGTCCCTAGGGGTCCTAAGACCCCTAGAGACATATGTCATCATGGAATGTGTTGAAAGGGGTCATAGGTCATCCTATGACCCCCTTGAACGTATATAAATGATTCTAATATGTCCCTAGGGGTCTTAGGACCCCTAGGGACATATGTCACCATGAAATGTTTCGAAAGGGGTCATAGGTCATCTTGTGACCCCCTTCAACCCATTTAAACAATTTTGATATGTCCCTAGGGTTCCTATGCCTCTAGGGACATATGTCATCATGGAATGTGTCAAAAGTGGTCATGGGTCATCCTATGACCCCTTTCGACCTATATAAACAATTATAATATATCCATAGGGGTCCTAGGACCCCTAGAGACATATGTCATCATGGAATGTGTTGAAAGGGGTCATAGGTCATCCTATGACCTCCTTCAACCCATATAAATGATTCTAATATGTCGCTAGGGGTTCATAGGCCATCATAAAATGTGTCGAAAGGGGTCATAGGTCATTCGGTGACCCCTTTTGACCCATATAAATGATTGTAATAGAAATACTATAGTAAAAATATAATAATATAGTATAATAATCATATATATATATATATATATATATATATTATATTTATAGATTATAATAATAATAACATAATATATTATTATATATTTATAACATAGGTCATAATAATGATATATTATAGATTAAAATTTATAGATGATAATAATAATATAATATAAAAATATCTATTATATTTATAGATAATAATAATAATAATGACATAATATATTATTATATATTAATAGATTTTATATTATATCTTTACATTATGTTATTATATATTATATATTATATAATATATAGATTATATATTATATTATATATAATAGTTACATTATTATGTTATATATTTATAGATTATATAGTATATGTTTACATATTTCATTACTCAAATTAGTCATATAATTCACAAATTCATTTTTCCCTCCAATTTTTTTGCGACCAATATCGGGTATTGGATTTGATATTGGATATCGAATATGAAATCGAATATTCGATTTCATATTAGATATTGGATATGAAATTGAATATCTGATCTCAAATCAGATATCCAATAAGGCTTGGGCCTTACTTTCCAGGTTTGGTACTTGGATAGGTGAAAAAAAAGTCAAAAGAGATTTTGAAGCACTTTTAGACATCTTCAAACTCTTTTTTTTTCACATCACCACTCTTTGGCACACCATGATCCTACACATACCCAAAGGTCCTAACACATATAATTAAATGAACCCATTTGTTAGACTATTCAATTAAAATAAAATTAAAAAATAATAATTAGATTATCTCATTCTTTAACAAACAAGAAAGCACAAATGGATCTAATGAAAGTTAACCACATGAACTAAATCACATAGATTAAGGGAAGGAGAATCTCAACCCTTCACCAAGTTTGATTCTTAAGCACCACATCTCATGAGATTCCTATTAATCTAGAAATAGCTAATTTTTATAGTAGAGTTAAAATGCCAAAATAAATCTAGAGTTATTTTTATATCTTGAAAGGCTATATTGCATTATAGTTTTAACTGGATAATTTTCATCTCAATAGAATCAAGTAACTTAATTTTTACTTTCATTTATAGCTTTAAACCAAGTACATATTAAAAATTGAGAAACTAACCAATCCTCAACAAGGGAAAGTAACATCTAATTAAATTTTCTACTCTTAATATTGTGTCCATGAAAAAATTCTAAAAATAAATTTTTTGTTGTAGTAGCAAAGATGCTCAACAAGATAAGGTGTTGAGATAGAATAGTGTTAAGTTGCTCAACACCAATATGGACCAAGTTTCTTAGTCACCACAAGGAGCTTGGTAGATAGGGAACTTGATAGAGGTAGAGATTGAGTTTCATCATTAATAGGAGTTGATTTACTCGACTCAAACACAAGTTGATTGTTGTGAAGGGAAACAACAACATTCCAGAAAATGCATAAAATAGTTAATGGTTTCTCCTTATTTTTTACATAACTAATAACATGCATAGTGGAATGTGTCAATGGAGACAAGATAAAAAAAATCAATTGATTGGAGGTTGGAAAGTATACTTGCTTTCTTTCTATTAACTGAGTCAAATTGATAGAAATCTAGAGAATGAACTACAAACCCTAGAAGCAAAAAAATTGAATACTTAAAACAAACTTATAGTAACATATGGCTGCATACAATAAGCTTGGAGAAAAAATTGTTCATACAAGACAAAGCTTCAGTTTCACAAAACTTAGAAAGTCATGCATCCATTTGTTGTTACACTCTGATGAACTCTTTTTTTTTTTGCTACTCTATTGAACTCATCTCACCCAGAATATTTGGGATTTCTCTTTTAATGAGTAAAACATTCTCCCCTTTTGTCTCTTGTTGTCCACAAAAAATCTCCCTCTCATTTTTGAAATCAAATTGACCTACCATATTTAATGTTTCTACTTATTGTAGCTTGCAATATCTTTTGATGGGTAGGTGTATTGGAGGCTCAAGGGACAATAGAAAAAAAAAATTCCAACACCTCCCCTTTGTCATGAGCTAACAATACAAGGATCACTGCTGATCCAAATCAACTACGCCTAGAAATCTTCTTAGATGCACAAAACTTGCTATGCCTAATAGTAAAAATGTCTGTTAGGTTCCTATAAAACTTACAATATTATATTTTGATTTCTCTATTTTCCACTAGCTCTCTAATGAAATTATATTTAATCTCAATGTGCTTGCTTCTCTCATAGAAAATTGGAGTCTTTATCAATGAAATTGAGGAAATGTTGTCACAATAGATTGTGGTTCCATCTTCTTGCTTTTCATTCAAACATGCCAAGATTCTTCTTAACCAAATATCTTGATATTGTGCTACATTTTTACTATATATTCAACCTCTATTGTATATTGAGAAATAATTGGTTTCTTCTTGCATGCCCATGAAACTTCACCCAAGCCCATATGAAACATATAACTAGAAGTTCTCTTCTTATCATTTAGAGTTCTAGCTCAATTACTATTACTATAACCAATTAGCCTAAATTCATTATCATCGGTGTACAAAATGAAAAATCCCTTGGTACCACTCACATACCTTAGGATCCTCTTTCCCACTTGCCAATGGGAATTCTTTGGAGTTTCCATGAATCTAGAAATCAAACTAATTGTATGCATCATATCAGGGCAAGTTTCTGTCAACTACATCAAGCTTCCAACCATACTTTTATACAATGTTGGATTCACATTGCTACTACAATCTTCCTTGCTCAACTTTAGACCTATGGTTTTTTGTGTTAGGGGTGCCTTACAATTTTTCATTTTTAATCTCTCCAAGATTTGATTTGCATATTTTTCTTGAGAGACAAAAAATACATCATGCATTTTTTTTCTTCTATGCCTAGAAAGTATTTTAAGAGACCCAAGTATTTCATCTCAAATTCACTGTTTGTGGCCTCTTTGAACTCACTAATTAGGAAATTACCATTTCCAAAGAAAATTAGATCATCTACATACAAGAAAATAATCGAAAACTTACCATTTACTTCCTTGATGTAGAGAGTGGGCTCACAATCACTTTTGATAAAGCCATTGCTCATCAAATATGAGTCAATCCTACTATACCATGCCTAAGGAGCTTTCTTGAGCCCATAAAGAGCTCTCTTCAAACTATACACCTTACATTCCTCACCTACAACTTCATAACCAAATGGCTGCTCCACATACACCTCTTCTTTCAACACTCCATTCAAGAAGGAAAACTTCACATTCATTTGAAATACCTCTCATTTGTGTTGGACTAGAATTACTATGACAACACACACAGTTTCCATTCTTGCAACTAGGGCATATGTCTCATCATAATCTCTACCATACTTCTATTTATACCTCTTTACCACTAATTGTGCCTTATGCCTATCTATTTTTCCTTCAACATTGTACTTGGTCTTATAGACCCATTTAACTCCAATTACTTGTTTCTTGGGAGGCAAAATAGTTAATTCCCACATTTCATTTCTCTCTGTAGAATTTATTTCTTCATCCATGGTATTACACCATTTTTTTTCTTTCATGGCTTCTTCAAAATAGATTGGATCACTATGAGAAAATAATACAAAAGTAACACTCTCATAATAGTCTTCATCATACCTTTCATCTTGGTATACGTCCCTTAAACTCTTGGTCTTTTTTAGCAATAGGGAGGCTAGAGTGGGAACTAAATCTTTAGCATTTCTACTACTACTATTTTTCATACCAATTCAGAATTGTCTAGAACTACAAGCATGTGTGAGGTTGCTTGCCTTTTTGCCTCTGTTTAGAGCTATCTATATCTGTTGCTCTTTTATTTTTATGATCACCAACTTCATCTTCTTCATCAAAAGTTTCCACTTTACTTTAAGTTCTTGAAGATTCATCCATCGAGCCATCCCATGACTAATTTTCAAGAAACTCTACATATCTTGAAATAATGATCTTCTTGGTGATTGGATAATAGAATCTATAGGCCTTTGATTTTGAGCTATAACCTATGATGATGCACTTCAAACCTTTTCATCTAATTTTTTCCTTTTCTGCTTAGGCACATGTGCATATGCTACACACCTAAGCACTCTTAAGTGCTCAACTATCCATCTATGTCTTGCCCATGGCTCAAGAGAAATCTTGTCACAAACTTCCTTTTTTGGACACCTATTTAACAAATATACTATTTTTGCTATAGCCTCTACCTAATATTTAGTTTGGAGACCCTTTTAATTCATCATGCTCCTTGCCATCTGAATAATGGTCCTATTCTTTCTCTTAGCCATTCCATTTTACTACAAAGTATAGTTGGTTGTAAACTCATTCTTGATGCCATTTTTCATGCAAAAACTTACAAACAAATTGGAGGTATACTCCCCCCTAAAAATGAATTGGAGGTATACTCCCCCCTCTATCTAACCTTATAAATTTTAGATAATGTCCACATTTCTTTTTAGCTTGGGCTTTAGATTTAACAAACTTATTAAATTCTTTAGATTTTATTTTCAAAAAATACACCCATATCCTATAGCTAAAATCATCTATGAATGTCATAAAATAAGTACTCCCCACAATAGAAATGGTTTGTGCAAGGCCAACTAAATTCGAATGCACTAGCTCTAATGGTGTCCTTGCCCTTCTAGAATTTCTAGAATTAAAGGGAAGCCTATTTTTCTTACCTAGAATACAAGCCTCATACTTGTCACATGACTCTATAATATTAGACAAACCATCTACCATTCTTTTCTAGGATAATAAGTTGAAGGGGTCCATACTTAAGATGCCATAGCTTGAAGGGGTCTTCAATCACACTCTTTAGAGATGATTACTAATGTACTATTGTACATGCATGCTTAGGAGGTGCAACAAAAATTTGAGAAGATAAACATGTCTTTATCCTTAAGGGGAACATTTTTTTCCTTGTCATTTATACTATTTCTAGAACCTTCTTACTCCCATCTTTCTCATGAATGACACACTTATCATTTTCCATCAACAACTTGTAACCATTTTGAATGAGATATCCAACACTCATCAAGCTAGGGAAATATAAACATTTTGGATTTCTTTCTTCTCACGTTGCTTGCTGCAGACCATTATAGATCCTTTTCCCATAGTAAGAATGGTTTCATTGTTTCCCATTATAATTTTAGATTTGAAATTCTTATCAATAAAAGAAAATAAATTCTCATTTCCACTCACACGGTTTTTGCAACAATTGTCCAAATACCATACCTGATGGCTATCTTCTTCACTAATGTTGCACATGATGAAGGCTATGGGATTATTTACTTCACCCACATTAACATCAGCCATATTCAAATTCTTCCCTAACTGATCACCTTTCTTTTTCCAGCATTCACTTGCATAATGCCCAGATTTTAAGAGCTTCTTGTTCCCTCTTGATTGCTTGCTTGTCTTGACCTTTCTCCTTCAACATTCCTTTGTTTAGAGTTGTCACAAACTCTACCTCTAGAGCCTCTATCAAAGACATTTCTTGCTCTCCCCTTGTCTCTTTTATTGGATTGACATTTAAAATCTTGCTCTTGGGTAGATGTTTTTGATCTATTAATTTGGTACTCATGGGTTTTAAGTATACCCATCATCTTATTCATTGTCAAAGTATTGAGATCCTTTTCCTATTTAGTGGTCATCACAAGATTATCATATTTTGGAGGTAGACTCCGCAATATCATTTCCACTACTCTCTTCTCCTAATAATCTTCTCCATTTGATTTCAACTGGTTTTTCAAACCAAAGATTCTTGAGCTAAAATCTAAAATAAACTCATTATCCTTCATTGAAGGTTCCCAAATTTCTTTTGAATCATCTCTAGCTTTACTACATATACTTTATCAATCCATTTGAAATTTTTCTCAAGGATATCCCATGCTTCCTCTGAATAATTAGCTATTGCTGTCTTGGAAAAAATTGTTTCTATCATAACTGCCTCAATCAAACTTAAAGATTTTGTATCCCTTCTTCTTGACTCCTTTAGCTGAGTCTTTTGATGGTTGGTGAGGGATATAAATTGTATTGGGTTAGTTATATCATTGAAACCATTTACCACAAACTCCGACAAGTCATTTCCAACCATAATTTTTCTCATCTTCTTTGCCCAAGTGTCATAATTTTGTTCATTAAAGGATGGTGGCTACTTCCAAGTCTTTCCTACATCTCCAACCATGTGACCTACAAAAAAATGCCAAACAGCTAGAAACAATGCCTAAACTCATAAGGATGTGGAACCAAATGGCTATAATACCATGAAAAAATTCTAAAAAACTCAAATTTTTTGCATTGGCAAGATAGAACAATGTCAAGTTGCTCAATATCAATATGGATTGAGTTTCTCAGTCACCATAGGGGAGCTTGGTAGATAGGAAAATCGATAGAGGTAGAGATTGAGTTTCCTCATTAATAGGAGCCAAGTTACTCAGCTCAAACACAAGCTAACTGTTGCAATGGGAAACAAAAACATTCTAGAAAATCCATAAAAGTGTTAATGGTCTCTCCTTAGTTTTGACAAAACTCTAACATGCATAGCAAAATGTGTCAATGGAGACAAGATCAAAGAATACAATTGATTGGAGATTGGCAAGTATCTTTACTTTCTTTCTATTAACTAAATAAAATTGATACAAATCTAGAGAATGAAATACAAACCCTAAAAGAAGAAAAAAAAATACTTAAAACAAACTTACAGAAATATATGGTTGCATACAATAAGCCTAGAGTAATCACTACTCATACAAGAAAAAACTTCACTTTAACAAAACTTAGAAAATCATCCACCCATTTGCTTCTACACCTTGATGAACTCTTTTTGTTGCTAATACTTTGCTGAACTCATCTCATTTGGAATGTTTGGGATGTCTCTTTTAATAAAATCTCCCTCTCATTTTCAAATTCAAATTGACCTACCACATTTAATGTTTTTGACTATTGCAGCTTGCAATGTCTTATGATGGGTAGGTGTACTGGAGGCACTTATGCATGCATTAAGAATTCAATATCTTAAACATTTCCATATTATTATCCTAGGTCAAAATAAGTTAGTAGAAATGTAAACATGCAATACCAAAAAATCAATCACACATTTTGACACAAGGATTTTAAATGGAAACTTGATTTGGGAAAAACCACTAGCAACATACTAACAAGTTTTACTTTTATGAAGTGAGCCCTGTGAGGAGCCAAACTTGTTAAAGGTTACAATGCACACTGTTAAATGTGACATGGTTAAAGGATCTAAATCACCTTATTAGGAGTGCACCTTGTTAGAGTACTTTAGAACATTCTATTAGAATGTCACCCTGTTAAAGAATTTAGTAAATGGTTGTTAGGTCAACCTTAATCCAAATAATTCATCCAAACTAATATAATTGATAGAGTAATAGAAGGACTTGATTTGGTAATAAAAAAAATCACTTGTAGATTATAGATCTCACATTCCTCCATTTTGGTTTACATTCATCCTCTTAATCTCTAATAGCTTGGTCACCCTTTAAGAATTCATCTCCTTAAGCCTTCTTTCTTAGTATGCCAACTATAGAGTCTTTCATTCGACCACCATATGAAGCAACACCCTAGACTTCTTATCTTTCTTAGGTTCTTACACATTCTTCCCTAATATCTCCCTATATATAGAGAATTCAAATATTTTGCTAGTTAACCACAATCATCCATTTTAGGGTTAGGTCAAATTCATTGAATCTTCCCATCTTTCCATTTTATTCCCTTTAGAATCTTCATTTACTACTCTCTTTGAGTTCACCTCAAACTAGTTTATCTTGAATTTTGTGCCACCAAATCATCATAGTTATCTTCCATATGCTTCACACAATTCAAGAAATCAACTTTGCCAGCTTAGATTTGTTAAATCTTTGATCTAACTCATTTTACTATCACTTGCCAATAAAAAGCTATTTCCTTAAAAAATGCTATCTTCTGATGCTCAACCAACACTGGGTTTCTTGACATACAGTAAGTCTTTACTAGTGCTCAGAACATACTAAACTTTCTTCTCTCAGCACCAACTAGATTTCTCTTTTCTTGGCACATACTGAACTTACTGCTCAGCTTCAACTAACTTTCTGCTTAGCCTACATCGACTTGCTTGACTTTCACTATTTTCTCAATTAGGCTTGGTAGCCACATTTCTTTACTTATCCTTCTTCTAGTCTTTTTCTCAAGTATTATTTCATTATATTCTTAAGTAGATAAATAATACACTATATCATCAATGTCTTGCTTGGTCTTAGTGTTCCTTTTATACACCATATAACTCAACCTTTCTCTAGGTTCTCTTGTTATCTTTTTTTTTCAAATCCTCTTCATAAATTAATCAAATGATATAATTCAAACCAAAGTAATCAATTGTCTCACCAAGAAGTAGTAGGTTTGACATCAATGACAAAATAATGATTGTAACATTACTTCTTCACTTGAAAAATCTCCTTTCAACAATCTCCCTCTTTGGCATTGATGGCAAACCAATACCAACAACAATACCAAAAGTAAACATAATACTTTTTATTGAAATCTCTCTCTCTCTATAAATATGTGTTCCTTCCTCTAATTTCTCCCTCATTTGGTCTTTGAAAATCTTTTTCCTTTCTTCTCTATTCTCTTTGATATCTCCCTAATTTCTTTGATATCTCCGTCATTCTAGTTCTCCCTCTTTGACAACAATGCCAAAGACTTTTCATCTATATATGTAGATATAATCAATTTGGGTTCTCCCCAAGGATAACTTTAGTGGCTAATATTTGTCAATTGGCTAATCTCACTCATCTAGGACCCCACATTTGGTTAATTCTTTATCACTTTTGGGGTGCCCATGTCACCTCCACTTTACAACATTTGGGTTACATGCTTAGACCAATTGCTAATAGTAATACAAAAGTATTTTTATTTTAGTGATGACTTCGGCAATGGAATTTAATTTTTCCATGTAGTAAATTAAATATTTTCACCTACAATTTCAAAGACTTATCTTAATCAATGGTAATATTCCCCAAAATTTGGTAAAAATTTAAGTTAGGTTATAAGTTCAGTGCATACATTTGACATGTTTCTTGACTCCAGAGATTTTTCATGAAACTTTTATCCTTTCTTAGTTTGCTTGAAAATAGATTTGATTGGGGACAGATGTCTTTATTTTTGGGATTTAATTTAAAACTTGGTATTCTTTTAAAAGTTTGGCCTGAAATAGGATTTAGGCCATTGATTTAGGATCATCCAACAATTATAAATAATATAATAATAATATATAACAAGGTCCATATAGTGACATGTATTTGCCATAATTTATAATATCTTAATTAGATGGAGTAGTAAAGTTAAAAATTTGGTAAATTTTAATATAATTTTAATATAATTTTAATAATATTTACGTAATATTATATAATTTGATTAATTTTTAATTTTTCAAATTATACATTTACATTAAAAATCTAATTTTTGATTTTAAAAAAAAAAATTTTAATTAAAAAATTAATTTATAATTAAATATAAATGTCATCATATTATTATAACTAATTAAGTTGTATCTTAAAGTATTAATATTTTATTTAAACTTAAAAATATTATATGAAATATTATTCATAAAATATAATCACAAGTTATTATAAAAGAAAAATATTTAATTAAAATAATTGTATAGTAACATATTATTGATATAATAGTTTTACATAAAAAAATATTTTTACATATAAGCGAAACCCCCCTATAGGGTGTAGATGCTTCTGTAGATATGGGAAGCTCAAGTTTCTTATCTGATTCAGAGGATGTCCAAAGTATTAAGTTTGGAGGGTGGAGAGAACATTACTCCTGCTAGAGAGGCCAAGGATTTAGACAAGAAGTCACCTTCATCAATAAAAACCTCGAGTAGGAAGAGCCCTAGAGGCCATGGGTCAAAACATCTGGAAAAGTAGATGAAGAGTATAATGAGAAAGGGGATGATATGAAAACTGATGAAGAGGGTGAAGAGGAGGCAGAAACTAAGTTAGTGGAGCCAAAGGATAAGAAACAAAGGAGGTTAAAAGAGAAGGATGTTGAGGGGCTTGTGGATTCTGGGCTGAAGCTTCCTACTATTCCTCTTTCTACTATTCATCCTTAGGAACCAGACATGGAGAAGGAAAATGGTGAGGGAGGAGAGGTGGTTATTAAGGATAGGTGCATGGCCTAAAGAAAATTTAATGGAAGCACTTCAAAAATGGGTGTAGTAAGAGAGGCAATGAACCCTCAAATTTTAGAAGAAAAACAGGGTCAACTCTAGTTAGAGGATCTCATTGATCTAGCAATGGTATCCATAATGGATAATGCAAGGGAGACTGGCAAGAATTTGATTAATCATGCTAGGAACATTATGATTGAAAATTTCAAGTTGATTAAATGGCTTTATAATGAGTTGGAGGAATTCATAGAAAAAATAGGCCAGCTAGAATAGAAAAGGAAGATGCTAGATTGTGGGAATTTCAATGATTAGGGGGATCAACTTAGTTTGGTTGAGAAGAGAATCCACAATCTGGAAAATTACAACCATAATTTGGCAAATTAGATGCTTACCATTCTAATCTCTATCAATGATAATATCTCATCCCTTACTAGAATGCTGAAAACAAGGGGTCTTCTGGATGAAAATGAGAGAAGGACAAAGATAGAGCTAGGATGGAAGAGGAAGTGACAACTAACATTACCTTTAGCAACATGGAGTGGGATATTCAAAAGAAGTTGGACTAGGTGGCTGAGGAGATCAACAAAGTCTACGAAGCAGCAAAAACAATGTAGGAGTTGGAGAGATGGATAGAGGAATAACAATGGTTTTTATTTTCTTATCTTTTGGAATGAAAGATTGCTATAGTTTTTTTTTTCAAGTTGGTTTGTTAGTCTATTGTATTGGCCTTTATGTTGGCCTTCATTTTTTGGCTGGGCTTTATTTTCTTATTAGTAGCCTTGGTTTTTTCTCTATTTTTTGAACTGGCCCTTTGGTTGGTCTTATTTTATTAGTTGGGCTCTTACTGCTTATTATCATCCTTATGATGTGTTTTAACTCTTGGATTTCAAGATCCTTGTAGAACCTATTTTTCTTATTAAAAAAAATATATTTTTACATTCTAAAATATTAGGTAGTGCTTCCTCAAAATTCACTCCTATAAGACCAAAATTTATATGCCAATGAAATTTAAGTAAAATAAATTTTAAAATTTTAAAAAATTAAAAATCTCATAAATAAACATTGCAAAAATTAAAAGTTAAAATTAAAGTGAAAAATACTTACATCTAATTGGTTGAGATAGAAAAGTTTAATAACTACTTAAGTACAACCAATTGCAATAGTATAGCCTAAGACAAATACAATAATAATAAAATCATGGTTTTTAGGTATGTGTACTTTTGTCTATGATTTCATCAATAATGACAAATTCACTAGGATTGTATAGAATTCTTATACAATTGAAAAGAAATTGCCAATAAAATTAAATATTTTCATACTTAAAAAAGAAAATTTACTAATAGAAATTAATTTTTTTCCTATGAGCTAACATTTGATTCACAAAAAATTTATACTTTTCCCCAAAGGGTGTTTTCTTAAAGCTATTCATCTTCTCCCTCTATCACCTTGCATGTGACTATAAATCTTCTATTTTAGCTCCTTCTTTACTTCAGGTAGGTCCTAAAGTAAGATACACTACATCAAATTTTATAAAGTATGCCATTTAACTCAATTGATGTAGGGTACTACTCTTGCTTCTTAATTAGATTTGGATAGAGGTATCACCCCTAGTTTATCTCTAAGATACTCATGTATATCCCTAGGCAAAGTCTTTATTATTATATCATCTATATGTTCTTTTGTAATCAGATATTTCATTCTCACTTCTCTATCTTGATCCAATTCTCTCAAGTAATGATACTTGATTGCAATGTGCTTTCTCTTTGTGTGCATCACATGATTTTAATATATGTTTATGGAACTTGTATTGTCACATTAGAATACCACAAGTTCATTGATTTCTTCCTTCATTACTTTGAGTAACTATTTAATCCAAACCACATTTGTGCAATTCCCTACAACAACCACATACTTAGCTTCAATAGTAGATTGTGAAATACAATTTTGTTTCTTGTTAGTCCAAGAGACTAACCTTTTTACTAACCAAATTGTCAAAATTTACATGACATAACCTTTTGTACCATAGCCACATGTCATCAAATTGTACAAAAATACAAGTAGTATTATTCATGTCAAGATAGAATAAATTATCTCTACTCTGATCTCCACTTCCAATTAGTTTCCCATAAGTGTCATAGATCTTAGCCTTCCTACCATTAAATTCAACTTTGCATCCCGAACTATTCAATTGTGGAACACTCAATAGATTATAGTTAAGTCCTTCCACATCGTAAGCATTATTACACATGATTTTTTCTGTTAATCTAAATGATTCTTTTCTTTTTATTAGAAAGGGTGCACAATTACCAAATCTAGCACTTTCCATTTTAATACTCAAGGGTAATGAAGTTAATTACTTTTTTCTCCAGTCATGTGATGTGATCATCTACTATCAATGATCCATCTATCACTTTTGTTTACATAAGATATGAATGCAGTTTCTTCATCTTCATCAGAATCATCTTATATGGAAATAGAGACAACTTCATCATCATGATCCTCAGATTCATCATTGGATTCTTCTTTAGAAATGTAATAATCCTTCTTTCCCTTGTCCTTGTAGCCTTTGTTAATATCATCTTGTCTACCTCTATATTTGTATTCATTCTTAACATTTGACTTTTTAGTACATCTTGCTGCAAAATGACCAACCTCATTACAATTAAAACATATGATGAGTAACTTACCTTTGTATTTTCCTTTGCCTATATGAAAATTCCTAGCCAAAAACACTTATTTTTCTTCTAGCTCTTCATCATATGTATCACTGTCACCGACACCAAGTTTAACCTTTCTCTTTTTCTTATCTTTTGGTTCTTTTAGTGTCATCTTAGCTTTGAAAGTAGATTCAACATTCTCAAATTTGGAATTATCAAAATTTGAAATTTCAAAAGTAGTGAGTCTACCAACAAGTCCTTCAAGGGTTAGATTACTACTAAGAGTACAACCCATTTCTTGTATAGAAGAAACTCTAATTAAATAGATAGGAAGCAAGGTTCTTATTACTTTTTTGATCATGGTCTCATCTTCAATATATTCATCAAATCCTTGAATTGCATTATCAACATCTTTGATTCTTGCACAATACTAGATGATAGTCTTATTGAAATGTCATTTTGCACAATGCTTAATGATGGGAATCTTTCCAAACTCCTCTCTTAAAAAGCTAATCTGGGATCAACTCCAAGTTTCTAGGCGATCTTACAACCTATTGAAATCTACTCAGTTAAAGATAAATGTGTCATAGTGAAGATCTTTACTAGTTTTGACCAATTTTAGATAAGATGTTCAATTTTCTTGCTATTTCAAAACTAACCACAAAAAGAGATATGTTTTTGGTATTTTCTATTTTTAAATGAATGCAATCTAACAATGCAACTATATGAATTCCTAATTTAACCAAGGGTTAGCAAAGAAAATAATGAAAATAAGGTAATGAGAGATGAAAGAAAATAACATGAAAAGGGAATTTTTAATGGACATAAACCACAGTAACTAAACATCTGTGAGTTAAATTGTTGAAAAGATCGGGTAGGAAACCATTGAAAGAAGGAGCATCACTTCCTGAAATCCACTGATGCAATCATCGATGGAAACTTAGTAGAAAACAAAAGATGTTTCACTTCTCATTCAATCAAAAGGCCATCTAAAGTGCATTCATGTGAGACAAGAAGCTATGTAGGAACAATACGAAGATCTCTTCTCCAACTTGGTATGTTAGTGAATTTTTTTAAAACATGAAAAACACTAGAACTAAAATATTGCACAATCAAATCAACACAATAGGATTATTGGCTCCATTATTATCATGAAAAAGAATCAACAAAAATAACACACTCTGACAAAAATAACTACACTAAGAATGAGAGCACCAATAACATATATTATTGCATCAAAATAATGGCCTAGAATAGATGTTTCATTCTTGAATTTATAAGAAATCATCTCCTCAATTTGTGTTTAGAGTGAGAGATCTCTTAATGAAACATATGCTTCTAAACTAATAAAACAAATCAAATTATATACAAATTGAATCTCTAAAATGGTGCTAAGAAGGACTCCACCCTTCTTTATATCAATTAATGGGTGCATGAGCCTTTACATGACTTAAAACAAAGAAAGAAGCAATAGATAAGAAGGAGGAAGGTGTAAGAAGATCTAAAAGGCCCTAGAAGTTCTAGAAATGGAAGCTCAACCTTCTCTAACCATTTGTAGGAGTTTAACTATCATTATAATGCATTTTTGATGCATGGAAAGCTCTAAATTTGGAACTGGTAGTTAGCTACCAGTGCACCTTGGTGGCAAGCTCAATAAAATCCAAAATTTTCCCAAGTGTCAAAATTGAATTTCTAGCTTTAGGGTTTTCTTCCCCTTTATACCACACCTATGTTTTGATGTTTGCTCTTTAATTTCTCTATAATCTCCACTACTTGGTAATCTTC
Organism: Cupressus sempervirens; assembly: GCA_028749045.1. Lineage (NCBI taxonomy): Eukaryota > Viridiplantae > Streptophyta > Pinopsida > Cupressales > Cupressaceae > Cupressus > Cupressus sempervirens. The sequence continues at coordinate 260,585,634 of CM053793.1, forward strand.
TAGTAAATCCAATGCTTTATACTTGTCTTTCATTATATGTTGGTAGTCACTAATCTCCATACAATTATCTACAAAATCATCTAGTTTAGTGTCTAACTCCAGTAGTACCTCTTTCATCCTAAATGCTTGTCTAATATCTTCTTCTGATGAAGCATACTCAAAGGTTTTTCAAAACTATTGAACCACTGATTGTACTGGACAAATTTATTTCTCAACTTATCTTCAAAAATATCAAGGTAGGCATCACTATGATACTTCTCAGCTTCCAAAATTTTCTCTTGTGTTTGATCTTTCAACTTCTGAATATCTTTGTAAAATCTTTCCATTATCTTATTTTTGATAGCCATCTTCTCAATCCAATCTTCCAATTCATCAATCTCATCCATTGACTATCCCTCTGTGAGTGTACAATACCTTTGACCCTTTATTATTTAAAGCACTTGAAGGTATTTTCCCTAGGTATGTAACTCATCCATCAGCCCAAAATCTTTGTCCACTATGGATACTAGTTTATCTGCATTAGTTTGAACATGTTGTAATAGGTTCAAATTAGCCTGTATAATTTGTACACCTTTAGACTCAAAATTTTCATGTTGTTTTTGACATGCATCCAAAAATGAATCTAACTATACAATTCGCTTATCTCTCCTCTCCAATGCCTCACTAAGAGTGATTTCTAGATTTTCCAAGTCAATGGGGCCCACAACTTAATGAAAATAGCCTCTCAAGAGCTCATTTTTCTTCCTCAATATCAACAACTCTAACTCATATCTATCCACCTGCTTAAATATCTCCTTCACACCTATAGTGATAAAAAATTTAGCAGTGTCGACTATGGGATTTCCTAAGAGGACCTCCTTGATCTGTTAGTCATTAGGACTCAAATCCTTGATGTTAGCATGTGAAGGAGGGATGGAAATATGTGCAAATAATTCTTGATCTTGGTTCTTCATTATGAAGGTTAATGTTCATTCATCACCCATAGGTGGCTTAGGTTTCTTGATGGCTTCCAGTAGCTCATCCATACTCTCCTCTTCATTCAAGTTCAACTACCTCTTTTATCTAACCATAACCTCCCTCTTTAGCCAGGCTAGTGTAGTGCCCATAAGAGACATGTATTTGGATGAAGAGGGATTTTGAACTACCAGCCCTTTTCCCTTATCACTCCTTTTCTAGAGTCTTCTCCTTCTAAGAGATATATACATTTGAAGTTTTTGTATCTATGTAGCCACAATTCTTGTCTCTATATCCTAAGAAGTTTTTTGAGATTCTTCATGTATCTACCCCTCTTCTGATACTTCATCACTTAGCCTTTTTTTTGACTCTTCTATGACATGAGGAAGAGGAGTGGCATATCCTTTGTCCAAGAAAGACAAGTCCTAAAATGGTGGGCGTTGGTCTGATTTTTCACAATATAAAATTAGACTAATTTTTAAATGAAAAATCATTTTGAGTCTTTGAATTGTGTAGTTTAAAGTCTTTTATCTCAGGTGATCCCTAAAAAACCCTAACTATGTGAGATAGCCTTTTTATCTTGCTTGGCGTTGCCCTATTTTAAAATAATTTTCAAGAAAATTTCAAAAATTGTTTTGGTGGGCTTATTCATCCGAGGGTTTTATTGACGACAAAATACCTTTTATTTTATGACAAGCCTTAGCATTGTTTTAATTGCAATATATTATCTTAAAAGGCAACAAGTTGAAAATTTTTTGAGCACCATTGATCCTGTTCAAATCAACAATGCCCGCATTCTTGGATTATGAAGTTGCAAGTGTTTTAAATAATGCGAGCAAGCAAGATTTCACCATGTGGCTTGGGTGTTGAAGTCTTTAAAAGACATTTATGTTGTTCAGATAAAGTTGTCCAATCTATGGGTCCATTTTGATTTGTTAGATGAAAAGATCCCGATCACTGTTGATTAGGGTAAATTTGACGGTGCCTGATTTCTCGCATTATCAAGATGCGAGGTATTTAAATAATGTGGGCAAGCGGGCTTATGACATGTCACATGGAATGATATCGTGGGCCCTCCTCTTGCTGAAAAGTTATAGCAGTTTATCTCACATGGCAAGATGTCAGCTGACACAGAATATAGAGGAAGTTTCTTATTGGTTTGATCAAGTGATTAGGTTGTGTTGTCATCTCAAGATCTAATCACTGTCAATTAGGGTAAAATCGACAATACCCGCTTTCCCACATTATCAAGGTGCAAGTGTTTTAAATAATGCAGGCAAGCGGGCATGGTGGGACCTGGACTAAAAAAACAAAAAGGGGGTATGCTGAGTCATGCCATGCTGGAAAGAAATATATGAAATGAAACATGCCCATTGGTGGTGACTGACAGGTGTGTCAAGTGGGATCGGCAATGTTGTAGACACAGAATTTTTAATTAATGAAAGAACACGTAGATTGAAAGCTAAGTTTTCATTGGTCAAAATAGTCTACTGGGCCATGAAAAACAAAGATTGTGAATCGCCATCGATTAAGGTGAAATCGATGATGCCCACATTCCTGCATTATCAAGATGTGAGGTTTTTAAAAAATGCGAGCAAGTGGGCATGCGACACGTGGACGGGATCCCAAAGTTAAAAGGGTTTTTACTTTTGAAACAGAGCCATCTGATCATTGGAAATCGACGTGTGAAATTCAAATTCCACAATATAGCATGAAAATAACAGTTGCAGGAATTAATGTGATACAAAGTTTCCTTCATCCGATTTCAATGCTCTGATGTAATATGTAAATTCACCATTGTTGAAGCACAAATCACAAATTTTCTCAAAGCAAAAGGATTTCCAGAGCTAGGGTATAGAAGTCCTCACGATTTTAAGTGAATTTGCAAGGAAAATTGCAGAAGGAAGAACAAATTCTAACAGGTAAGTGATCTGTAACAAATAAAAATCAAGAATTTGCTAAATAAGTTTTAAATTTTTAGAAGATGCCTCCATGAAAGGAATTTTCTAGGCAGACCAAATATTCAAAAAGGGGTATGCATGATGATTTTTTGGAGAAATTTCCTTTGTCGATACATGAGATAACTAAGGGGAGGGGGTTAATTCCTAAAAACCCTAGAGTAGCCATAGAAGAGGGTTTTTATGACAAGGCAAATTGGGTGTGAGATGCTCAAGTATCCATGGGGGGTTTGGAATTATTCAAGAAATGGTTTTTAGAGCGAAGATCAGATACTCCTCTGAACAATTTCTAGGAGTTTGACATTGGAAAATTAGTAGTCCCAAAGGTTTTCTTCGATAGTGATTTGATAATGGATCTGGCCAAGAAGTATGATCCAATTACTGGGTAGGTAAAGAACCATGCTAGAATGAACCTCTTTAGGGTTTGTCCTAAATTAATTAGAGAATTATTCAACCTTAACCCTAACCTATGCATAAAACTATTGACATGGATGATTTTCAAGCAAGATATGATGCACAGAAAGTCTACTTGAAAAAGGGGCACAGGAGCATACTGCTAGAATTAGTAATTTATTTGTGATTACAACTAGCACCTGAGAGCCACTATTAAAAATAAATTTTAACGCTAGAGCTTAGGCATTATATGTTTCTCTTTGCAAGATTTTTGGACTGGATGAATTAGAACAAATTCCAGGCTCAGTTGTCCTCATAATGGCTAAAACTCTTCAATATGGAATGAGCACTATTTAGGCTTTTGCAACATTTCTTGCAAAATAGATTCACAATGGATTGGTGGGAATAGCAAAGGCAAAAGTAGATAAACCTTTCTATGTATATTCAATCCTTATGCATACATGTTTGCATAAAGGACTTGTTTTCTTTTCCAAGGGTATGGAGCTGGAAACACTTAGAAATGGAGAAAAGAATCCAGTGCAGTTGTGGAATGTGGATATGACCTCAGAAGCCAAAAGTGTGACTTACGTGAGGTTTGACAAGTATTTTACATCTAGGCTTAGATTTCTTTTGAGAGGAGACAACCCTAGAATTCCACAAGCATTGTTAGAGCTGGTCAGACCCAACGATCATGCTAAAGGGTTACTTGTTAGTCATAACTGGGGGGATATAATTCCCTACAATGTTTCAACAGTGATAAGAGTATATGGCTTCTTAGGAAAGCCTCATGTGCTACCATTTCGTGTGCCTTTGAAGATAGGAATAGCTGAAATTTTATGGAAAATAGGCACCATAGATGAAAGGGAGTTGACTAGGAAGGGCACATTTTTCCAATTGTTACTATGACTCATGATTTTGTTTTTGTAAGGAAAGGATGGAAGCATCTGAATTTGTTTTTAGATAGATATAACATGGCAGAGTCTCATGCCAGATTTATCGACCTTGAAGGATTCTATGATATCTTTAGGGAGAGAATAAAAGCTTCCCGCATGGTACAACAAGTTTACTATCCTGAGGATGTAATTAGAAATGTTCTTACTTTACAAGAATAAGAATTGAGAAAAGAAAAATGGTTAGTAAAACCCTTGAATTCATTAATGCTTTTGACCCCAAATATGATCCATTAAAAGAAAAGAAATATTGGGGAGCCAAGATGTAGGCCTTGATGAATAATTTTGCTGAGATAATATAGGCCATGAATGAAAAGAAGGCTACATATGTTGAGACATATCTAGATAGGGCTGCAGAAATACAGAGGAATATTAACAGTAAAAACATAGTAGCTCCTAGTCAATATACCTTACACAGAAGGTCAGGGTATGTGATGCTTCAGAATGTGCAATAGGCTCCTCTCCATAAAAGAACATGAAGCCCACCTTCAACCAGTGCTTGAAAAAGGTAGAAGTTAGAACATGGGTCTTCTTCTTCTCAGCTAGAGCAATACTCCCCAAGCCAATCCCCAATTAGGATAGATGATGAAGTATCTTTAGGGGAACAAATTAGAAAAATTGGTGGAGAAGGAGATGTAATTGTTACTTCTACTGACCTGGATAGCGGGGAACCACAAGAGCACCCTACACCTTCCTTGGAGCTCACTGTTGTTGATTATCAAGGTAAGAAAACTGATCCTATAGTTGCACAAGCCTCTAAGAAGTTTGTAAATGATGAAAATTTTGTGAAATCTAGGGAATTTGAATAGTTTTTGTGGAGGTTAAATATAGTCAATTTTGAAAGGATTTATGAAAAGATAAGGGTAGAGTAACCAGATAAATCAGAATCTGTTATTAAGGAAGAAGTGAAGTACAAGCTTTTGAGTGACTTTTCTCAATTTACACCTAAGGCCAGGAGGCAATTAGTTAAGCAATCAGGAATCCTTATCTTTCCTGAATGGGATATAGTGAATGCTATAGTTTTTGATTCAATAATAAAACAAAAGGATGTCCAACTGACAACTAAAGAAGAGATACTATAGGCTCATAGAGGAGTCAAATTAAGTGATGACCACCAAGCCCTTGTAATTTGGTCTATTAAGAAAAGGGATACAACTAGGATGTAGGAAATCTCTACTGCAGAATATACTGGTGCATTGACAGTTTATAGGGCCGATGAAGTTGGTAGTAAACAAATAATTGGGATGGCCTCAGAAGTGCTAAAATTTGGTAGTGTTGTATCTGGCAAGGAAAAGGATAAATTTACCCAGCTTAATACCAGGTTTGAAGAAGTTCTAAAGGCATATAAGGATAGGGGCATGCAAATACAAACACTAGAGAATCAGGTGTCTCAAATGGAGAAGATACTTGGGAAGAGAATGGTTGGAGAATCTAGTGCATCTAGAATTGCATACCTTCCACAATCATCTATTAGAGCAACCCCTATTATTGAAATACCAGACACCTTTGAAAGGCCTTAATTCTACATTGCAGAGGATTTTGAAGAAGAGAAAACCAAATTTCATGTAGAATTAAAAAGTAAATATGAAGAAAAATTGAGGCAGGGTGTGATGTACTTAATGAATATGATAGAATGGCCAACATTTTTTGACCAATTAATGAGGATTACATCCATTAGGGATGAATTGCAAAGAGATGAGGATAGGTTGAGACCTATTGTGCAAAAATGGAGGGAAAGGAACAATGATATCACATTCATGTGCATATCTGTTATCCAAATGCCTAGTCATCAAATAGAGAAGATTTTTGATTTATTGAATAAATTAGAAGGTTTTGATGACAAAAGATATTCTTTTCAGAAAAGATTAATAAATTGTTTATCCAAATATATGGCTGAAAAATTTAGCCTATTTCCTTGTGCTTTAAAGAATGTTGATACATTAAAGGAAAAAGAAGAATGGAAAAGGGAATTAGATGAAATATCTTATGAAAGGATGAATGGAATTTTTCATGAAATTGGTCACTGATTATGGGCAAAAATAGCTGAGGAACTGGTAAAAATACAGTTATTTTATAAAGCCATCAGAAATGATTTCGCTAATTTAGAGGCAGTTGCAACTTCTTTAATAACTGTACAAAGAGAAGTATTAAATTTTGATTGGCCCAAGGACAACACTTATGATGAGTAGAAAGAAAATTTTTTTTTAGAAGAATAGTGGTTACAGGATGATGAAATGGAAGAGGGGGAGGAAGAGGAGGCAAAATTAAAAGTTACTTTTGAGGTTAGTGAGGAAAATTGGAAAAATCCTCAGATTAAAGTAAGTTTGTAGGTAATTGTAGATAATTCATCACTCTCAAATTTAATGGCCACTTACTCTGAGGATGAAGAATAAATAAAAGAATAAAAGCTCTTGTCTCAATCAGTGAAGATATAACAGAAAGGGTCCACCATGCTTTTCTAAAGCAATGCATTAGATGTCATCCACATGATCAAAGTAGGATAAATGATGGGCCCTGTCTCACTACAGCAAGCCGCTCACTTTTTATTTATAGTGAGATAACACTTAAGTGACATGTGTCCTCAGTTGTCAGTGGTTCTAGACGGATGCACCATAAATAAAAGAGCTATATATGTGGGAAGTTTTCATTAGATTAGAAGGCCAACTTGTCAAGTGCAATGCCTAGTTGTCTTTCTCAGTACCACAAAATCATATGATTTTAAGATTTCTAGAAAAGTTTTAAATACTGAAGGTGGCAGCATTCGGCACATTAATAAGATGTGAAAAGTTTTGCATGTGAAGTTAACAACAGTGTATATCATGCAGGATTTTCCTAGTTTCACCTTGCACAAACAAAGATTTTGAAATCTTTTCTAAACAAAGATAATTAATGCAAGGATTGAGATAAATTTGGCATGAGTGTAAAGTGATTGGTTCAAAGATAAATTGTAGAGTTACGAAGAGTAAAAAATCCAAGTTCTCATGCCATAGTTTCTGAAAATTTTCAGTTTGGTATGGTAGAAATGGTTCCAAAGAGTTCATTAGATCCTAGGTTATGGATAGTAGAGGGATTACTAGGTAAAAATACTTGGGCCTGTGATTGTAATATCCCATATACCAGTTCGAATTGGTTTACAGATTATCCCATGTAGAAATATGTGGATTTTTGATAGAGGAAGACTAGTAATCCCAGGTGTCTTTATTGGTTGTGACCAAGATACTAAGATAATGAGTGGAGCAAAGAATAGAATTGATTTCAGACAAGGGGAAGAAGACTTTGTACCCATGGGTTGTATGTGAATAGTCCCTTTGACTTTTGATCAATGAATGTCATGTTGTATCAATGGATGATAATTTTTGGTTAAAAAATAGTTTTGGATGTAGACGTGGCGGGCTAATCAGAAGTTACCCATTTGGTTATATTTGTCAGCCACATTGTCTCTCTGCTCAAGGATAGTGCTTTAAAAAAAAATTCTGTTATTTCTAAAGCCTGACATGATTGGTGAAGAGTGGGAACTAAAGATGAATTTCACAAAGTAGTTATCTTGACAAAACCCATGGGTCAAGGATATAATGTAGTTATCAGAATTGATTTTGTTAGGGATGAACTTAGCTGTTTCATATATGATAGAATCACCGTTGGAGCAGAATCAACAAAAGGAAGTGATAGACAGAAGCCTACAAGAGAATGTGTGATTGGCATAACTTCCTGTTAGTCTTTTCTTTTTGACAGATGTGTGTGTTTTCCTCTTTTAAGGACATCTATCAGTCACATATGCCCTTTTCTTGTTGCAACTCATGCTATATAAATGAGTTTTCAAGGCATTGTGATGGTCTAAAAATGTGTGCAAATTTTGTCTTTCAAGAAAATACATTATAGTCGGTCCAGTATTGTGTAGCTAATTTGAGTTTTCTTCCATTGTACTTTCTGATAGCATATTGAAATGACAGAAATAGAAATATATTGTGGGCATTCAATTGGTTTTCTATTGGATATTGTATTAGTCACATAAAAAGGATAATAAAAAGGGGATATTTACACTATATCTGCGTCATCAGTTTCTGTCTCTATTTTATGAGTTTGTTCACTTTGAAATAATTTAAATAAGGTTTAATTGGCTGAATGCAATCTAGATGGATTGTATGTTGGTTTTACTATTGCTTTTAATTCAAGGGATTATATAAATGCTCTAGTAAATCAGTAGGGTTTATGAGCTCATAAAAGGGATATGATGTAAGAATGGAGATAGGTGATTGTAGTTGGTTAATTCTTATACAAGTTATTTGAATTAGATCTCCCACCATTAGTAATTTCTTGCCCAATGGATAAGACACTGGTCCTATAAATCAGAAGTAAACAAGGATGAATTCTGTTGTTGCATATCAAATCATTTTATAAAATTAAAATCATTTTCAATACTTGTTCAAAAGTGATAAATGCTGGTCTCAACTCATTTATATATAATTCTTGAGTCTTAGATATTTGCTATTTCCAGGAATATTTATAAATTTTAGGAGAATTATAGCCAGATCTGCTTATAAGGGATGTGTATAAGTTTGAAAGCATTGAAGAATTGAGATAAACTATATGTGTATGTGAGGGTAACAGATGAGAATCAGAATGAAACTAGAAAATTTTCTACACAGCAGTTTGCACTTAAATTTTCCCTAGGTAACACCCACCTTGGTTTAGCAGAGCCAAAAGAGTAGAAACCCATCCTTTGGTTTTGTTGATGTTGTGCCCAAATTCTCTGCACACGCAATTGTTAATAAGAATTGGCTATTCTTTAGATTGTGTGAGTACTGTCATCTTGGTATTAAGCATTTTGTTGCTTAGTAGAAATTTAAACACCAACAAAATGGTGACTCCGCTGGGGAATTACACTTAGTCTTGCCATAAATAGTGAATTATTAAAGATCTGTGTCCCCTTGGGTAGAGTTGTAGGTCTTTATGGTGAAATTTTCCCATAGATTTGGAATTTGTATGCATTTTTCTTGAGATTGTCATTAAAGGATTTAGTATTTGTTTAGTTCTTTTCCCAGACTGATAGAGTGGGTGGTGACTCAAAAGGTTTTAGCCAGTGTCAAAATTAAGAAAATTGTTGTCCCAAATTATGGAAAATAAAAGAAATACATGGGCAAATGTGAAGAAAAATCCATCCATCAAACTCCAAACTGATCTCCCTCCTAGAGGAAGATAGAATTGGGCTGTCAAAGGGAACCAGATGCAAAAGAGGAGTTATTCGCAGGACCAAGAAGTAGATAAAAATAATGTTTACCATCCCATTGTTGGAACAATACCTTTCTCTATAGGTTCAAGATCTCATCCAACTTTGTCTGATGATGATTTCTACAATACCCCTGAAATGATATGTCAGGAAAAGGTTGTGCAACCACCTGTATTTAGTATAGAAGGTAGGACTAGCAAAAATCGCTTCCAGCGTAGCACAAACCCTTTCATGTCAGATTATTCTCCTAAAAAGGTTAGACCTAGGCACTTAGAGCTTGAAAGTTTTAATGATGAGAAAACATCTGGATCTGAATTCACTATCCCTAACCCTGATGAGAATGAAATATTGAGAGCACAACTTGCTCAGCAAGAAGCTATAAATATGAGATTTCAGAAGGAGAGGGAAGAAGTGATTACGAAGAATTATGAGGAAAAACAAGAATTATTAAGGAGAATTGCTGCTCTAAAAAAGGAAAATGAGATAGCATCCACTGCCTGGCAGTCTGAGATTGTAGGACAAGTTGAACAACTTAAGAAATAGGAACATAAATTGCCGAAAACTTATAAAATGAACTTAGAAGGACCTGTAGTACAGCAAATCAAGAACTACCCTATCCTAGAAGTTGATAACAATAGAGTAAAGAATGTGGAATCAGTTGTAGGGGCTAAGAACAAAGGAAAATAGAAGGAAGTTGGTATTATGATCAATGAGCCATTACAAGTTGTTCAAATTCATGATTCTCTGTCACCTTCCAATATTGAGTTAGAAAGGAAAAGAAAAGAGAGGGATGCTCTAGCTAAGAAATTGGAGATTATAGAAAATGTGTCCGCTATTGCTGAGATGAATAATAAGATCAAGTTCTTAGAAAATGCTAAGAAGCAATCTACAACTATGCCTAAGGATAATGTAATTGGTGGATGTGATAAAGAAAATCAAGATACTTCTCAGGTACATTTTCCTCTTTTATCTTCTATTTCACAAAGGGTAGATCAGAATAAGCCTCTTAGTGATGCTAGTACCAGCAATGCTAATGAAAATGTTAAAAGAAGTATTCCTTCCCAGCCTAGGATTGATTTGCAAAGAAGACCTATCCATTTAGAATGATATAGGCAGATATGTTTTGATGGAATCCCTATTTTCCCTAATCCTATTCCTCAAGAGATGAGAAAAAGATTGCCTAAATTTGCTAGAAATAATGCTATAACCTGTGAGGATCACCTAAGAAGTTTTCTAGACATGATAAGTGATTATGAAGTTGAAGCAGAAGATGTTATAATGAAGTTCTTTGTTCAATCACTTACAGAAGATGCTAGAGAATGGTTTAAAAGACTCCCTAAATTGTCTATTATGGATTGGATGGATATTGAATATTGTTTCAAGGAACAATATGGTGATAAGTTGAGTCAGAGTTACATTCCAACTGAGTTCAATAACATCAAGAGATTGTCAAATGAATCTGTTATTGAGTTCAATAATAGATTCCAAAAAAGGATGTATAAGCTGATGCAAGCCATGCAGGTGGGTGATAAGGTATGCTTGATCACTTATTTAAATTCTTTTGATGGTAAAATAGCATATCAGCTTAGAGACAAGGAGCCTAGAACTTTAAGAGAAGCTTTTAGGAATGCTATTAACATTGAAAATAATCTGAGGATTTCAGGCAGATTAGAAAATAAGAGGGATGACTCAAGATTGTTTGGTAATAAGGGAAACAGAAAAGAGGATAAAAAAGGTGTAGGTGGGAAGAAGAAAGAGCCAAGTGAGATAACTCAGGTTCTCAATGCCATAAAGAATTTAAATCTTCCTTAGGTAAAAAATGATAGGAACCCCATTGAAAATAGAGCCCCTTATCAATCCAATTTCAATAGATAGAATAGGTTGCAAAACTTCCCTTATACCACTACTTGGAAAGATGGTCAGCCTAATGTTTTTTCCCCTAAGAACACTAGTAACAAGGTGACCCCTGACCCTTTTTCCAAAAACTCTATAAATTTGGTAGATGAGCCTAAATTCGCTATTGAACCTACATGGTGTTTTTCTTGTCAATTACCTCATGCTCCTAAATATTGTGTGGTAGCCTTATCGTTTCCTGAAAATTAGAATGTAGTGGAAAAATGTCAGGAACAAGAGGAAAGCAATGATGATGTAGGATGTAACATGTTTGATTCGCATTTTTCTGATAATGAAGGTTGTGATAGAGATGTAAATGATCAGAGTTTCTTTCAAAGTGTAAATCAACAACAAGTGTTCTCTGACAAAAGTGATCTTGAGGATAATGTGTGTAACATGGTAGGTTCTAAGGAAGAAGTGATCCTAAGAAAACTCTCCAGATAGGAAATTGACCAAATTACTACAAATATGGTGGTTCAGGTCCAGACTAGAAGCATGGTCCAAGGAAAAGAGGGAAATAAAGCAACTGGTATTTTCATAAAAGGAAATGACCATAAGAAAAGGGAGGTTGTAAAACCTAAGGAGTCCCTTGCTGTGAAGGTTAAATTTGTGAATAAAAAGTGGGAACCAAGTAAAGGTAACAACCCTAAAAATGTGGGCTGCTCAAAAAGAATATCCGAGAAAAGGAATGAAAAAGTATCAAAAAATGTTAATGATCAAGATAAAATTCATCATAATCCATTGAATATTTTGGGTAAGCATGATGAGAAAGGGAATGTAAATAATGATAACCTTTATGATTCTTCTCTAGACATGTTTGCTATTTTATCTCAGATTAATATTAAGGTTCCTCTGTCTGAATTATTGAGAATCTAGAAGCACCAAGATAAGGCCATAACATGGTTGGGGAACACTGAGGTGAAAGTGAACCAAAAGTGTAATGAGAATCATGTTCCTGAGGAAGTGAAGAAGAAAAAGATGAAGGAACAGGATACTGAAGTAGTTGTGTCTCAAATTCCTCAGATGTTTTTGGATAATTCTATTAATGAATGCTTGGGAAGTGTTGAGCCATTTTTCTTGAGTATTTTGGTAAATGGTAAAACATTAAAGAATTGTATGATTGACTCTAGTGCTTCTAGTACTATTATGCCTTTTGAAATAATGAAAGAACTAGGCCTGAAAGTTGATACTACTCAAGGAAGGTGTTGTGCAATGGATAAGAAGGAAGTTATAGTTATAGGAACTATTAATAACCTACCCTACAGATTGACGACATGTCCAAACAAAGAACTCACTATGAGTGTATTGGTTGTTGACATACCTCCTCAATATGGCATGTTATTATCTAGAAAATAGAGTGTTGCCATGGGGGGAAGTTTACAATGTGACTTATCATTTGCTACTTTTAACATTGATGAAAATTCTGTAAAAGTCAACAGAGAAACAAAAAACATATATATGATAATAGAAGATGTAGATGATGATATGACAAATTTTGTCGACACAGATGTTAATGCTTTCAAAGCTGAGATCCTAACTTTGAAGAAAAGCAAGAAAAGATCTTAGATAGAGATGGAATTTTATGTGAAGACAGATAAAGGTGACTTATGGGCCATGTTTTTTGACAGTGCTTATTGCAAAGATGGAGTAGGAGCAGGTATTTTGTTAATCTCTCCTGCTGGAGTAACTTACAAGTTTTCTTTCACATTAAATTTCCCTTGTACTAATAACATAACAGAATATGAGGATTTGTTGTTAGGACTTAGACTAGCTCATAAAAATGGTATAAAATGTGTACATGTGATAGGGGATTCTGAGTTAGTTATATCCTAGGTGAGAAATGTTTATGTATCAAAAACTAAAAGGTTAAAACAATATAGAAATGAAGTATGGGATATGATTGAGTGCTTTGATGCATTTGGAATAATTTGGAACGATAGATCTAACAATAAGATGGATGATCTACTAGAAAATATAGCTATAAAACCTGATGATATTACATTTGCTGGTATATCTAAGATTGAAACTCAAATCAGACCCTCTGTTCCTGAAAATGTCCAAAATTCGCAAGTGTTTGAGGATGATAAAGATATTTTAAGGTTTTTGAATTGTGAGTATATGTTATCAAGGTAGGAAGTTGACTGTGCAACTTATGTACAAAATATAGATGGAAAAGATATAGTTTTTGGGCAGGAAGTTGTACGATTGAAAACAAACAAAATACCAAAAGCTTTGGTTGTCCTAGAAACTATTTTTGACAATCATGATAGATCTCAAATGGATATTAGTGAATATAGTGCTAAGAGTTTGGAGGAGATAAATTTGGGAACCAAAGAAACCCCTAAGAAGGTGTATATTGGTAAAAAATTGCCTCCTAAGATAAGACAAGGTTTGATAGATCTATTGAGAAAATATAGGCATGTATTTGCATGGTCATATGATGATCTAAAGGCCTATAGAGAAGATTTATTTCAACATGAGATCCCTTTGAAACTCTATGCTAAACCTTTTAGATAAAAATAGAGGCCAATAAATCCAACCCTAGCTCCCAAAATGCAGGAAGAATTGATTAAATTAAGAGATGCTAGTATCATTCAGCCCATCAAACATTCTTCTTGGGTGTCCAACTTAGTGCTAGTAAGAAAGAAAAATGGAGATATAAGGTTGTGTTGATTTTAGGAATCTCAACGTATCTTCATTAAAAGATAATTATGTTTTACCCAACATGGAAGCCATGTTGCAAAGGGTCACTGGTTCAGAATTGATGTCTATGATGGATGGGTTTTCAAGATATAATTAAGTGGTTGTCAAAGAATCAGAACAATTTAAGACTGCTTTCACTACCCCATGGGGTACATATGTTTATGTTAGGATGCCTTTTGGGCTTACCAATGCTGGAGCTACTTTCCAAAGGGCCATGGATGTGGCCTTTGCTAATATTATTGACAATTTTCTAGTTGTGTACTAGGATGACTTTATTGCTTACTCCAAGGATGAAAATGATCATTGCATGCATTAGAAAAGATATTTATCAGAGCCCTAAAATATTGAATATCCTTAAATCCAAGGAAATGTAACTTTGGTGCCACTGAAGGAAAATTGTTAGGACATCTAGTTGGAAAACATGGAGTGAGGATTGACCTTGAAAGGGTTGAGGCAATAGATAAAATTCAGAAACCCAAGAGCGTTAAAGGTATCCAATCATTTTTTGGTCAGATAAATTTCCTTAGGAGATTTGTGACAAATTTTGTAGAAGTCAGTAGGCCTATATCAAGAATGTTAAAAAAGGGATCTGAGATAAAATGGGAAGGTGAACCTAGTATTGCATTTCAAAATATTAAGCAAGCCATTAAAGATGCCTCTATTCTCAGAGCCCTTGATTATAACAAACCAATGCACATATTTTCCTTTGCCTCATTTCACACAATGGCTATAGTATTATTGCAAAAAAATGAAGAGGGTTATGAACAACCTATTGCATTATTTAGCAAGTCATTGCAAGCAGCTGAGCTAAAGTATGATATCAATGAAAAATAGGCCTATGCATTGGTCAAAGGAGTTAAAGCTTTTAGATGTTATTTAATGGGGGCTAAAGTTATCGCTTTTGTCCCCACTGCTACTGTGAAAGACATTTTCTCACAACAAGAAGTATCTGGCAGGAGGTGCAGATGGATCAATAGAATACAAGAATTCAATATTGACATCCAAATTACTAAATTGGTCAGAGGACAAGGTTTAGCCAAGTTGATGGTGGATGCAAATCTAGAAGAAAATAAGATTAACCAATTGGATGATAATGGAAGGGAACATCTATGTGACATGAACATCTCTGATTGGTACAAAGATGTAATCTATTATTTGCAACCAATGAAATCCCCACCAGAGTTAACTTATAATCAAAGGAGATCCCTTACGTTGCACGCTATAAGATATGTTATAGTACAAGGATAGTTATGGTGGAGGAATATGGAAGGAGTGCTTTTGAAATGTGTAGATGAAACTGAGGCTACAAGGATTTTGAAAGATATGCATGAAGGTGTGTGTGGAGGTCATTACATGGCTAAAACCACAGCTCACAAAGTCCTTAGATCTAGTTTTTGGTGGCCAACTCTTTTTAAAGATGCTCATGAATTTGTTAAGACATGTGACACTTGCCAAAGATTCAGTGGAAAGTTGAAATTTTCTAGGAATTTGTCATTAAGACCTGTGGAGCTGTAGGCACCATTTGAGCAGTGGGGGATTGATTTCATAGGCGAGATTTCAAACAAATCTAGCAGTGGACATTCCTAGATTCTGATGGCAACTAATTACTTCATCAAATGGGTTGAAGCAATCTCTACCAAGAATGCTACAAGTAAAGTGGTGATTAATTTTATTTTGAATAACATTATAACTAGATTTGGTTGCCCATAGAAGATCATTACTGATAATGCTATGTGTTTCAGATCTGATGAATATAAAGAGTTTTGCAGAAAATATGGCATTACAAAATATACATCCTCACCTTATCATCCTCAAGGGAATGGTCAAGCGGAATCAAGTAACAAGAGTATATTAAAGATTATCAAAAGAATCCTAAGGGAAAATAAGAAGGCATGGGATTCAAAATTGCCACTAGCCCTATGGGCTGTTAGGGTTACTATTAAGAAAGCCATTGGTTGTGCCCCATTTGACCTAGTTTATGGTATATAGGCTAGACTTCCCCAAAACAATATAAGGGAAATGTATAAATTCATTCAGTTAAATGAAGATGATATCATTGATGAAATGCAACTCAGAATGGATGACATTAAATAGTTAGAAGAGGCAAGAAGAGATTCTATTGTTCAGAATGCTAAGCTCCAATCATAGATGAAGCACTTACATGATAAGAGGGCTTTTGAGAGAAAGTTTGAAATAGGAGATAGGGTACTTATGTGGAATGCTAGGGTGGAAGATAAGGGAAAACATGGAAAGTTTGACCCAATCTAGCTTGGTCCATATAACATCTGTGATAAGAATGGAGAGGATTCATATTTTTTGAGGGAATTAACTAGAGGTATTCTTGAATTGCCAGTTCATGGACAATTCTTGAAGAGGTACTTTTCTTAAAGTATCTATTTTTCATGAACAATAGTTGTAGGGTTTCTGTTGTTTTTGTATATTCTATATATATTTTGAATCCCTATAAATAGTCTCTCTATACATTGTAGTTTCTTGTTTCCAGTTCTTGTGTGTGTTCTATGCTCTCTGAAGAAGTTGTCTTTTTTTGCACCAAGTGTGTGGTCTGGTATCCCATAGATTTTGAATTCTTACATAGACTTAAATAGCCTATCATCCCCAGACAGAGCCACTGTTGGTCTGATTTTTCACAATATAAAATTAGACTGATTTTTAAATGAAAAATCATTTTGAGTCTTCGAATTGTGCAGTTTAGAGTCTTTTATCTCAGGTGATCCCTAAAAAACCCTAAGTGTGTGAGATAGCCTTTTTACCTTGCTTGGAATTGCCTTGTTTTTAAAATTTTTTCAAGAGAATTT
The DNA here is from genome assembly GCA_028749045.1 of Cupressus sempervirens. Taxonomy (NCBI): domain Eukaryota; kingdom Viridiplantae; phylum Streptophyta; class Pinopsida; order Cupressales; family Cupressaceae; genus Cupressus; species Cupressus sempervirens. Next base: position 260,602,528 of record CM053793.1, read on the forward strand.
CAAAAATTGTTTTGGCGGGCTTATTCATCTGATGGTTTTATTTACGACAGAATACCTTTTATTTTATGACAAGCCTTAGTGTTGTTTTAACTACAATATATTATCTTAAAAGGTGACAAGTTGAAAATTTTTTGAGCACCGTTGATCATGTTCAAATCAACGATGCCCGCATTCCTGGATTATGAAGTTGCAAGTATTTTAAATAATGTGGGCAAGCAAGATTTTACCACGTGGCCTAGGCACTGAAGTCTTTTAAAAGACATTTATGCTATTCAAATAAAGTCATCCGATCTGTGGGTCCATTTCGATTTGTCAGATGAAAAGATCCTGATCACCATCGATTAGGGTAAAATTGATGGTGCTTGCTTTCCCACATTATCAAGATGCGAGGTTTTTAAATGATGCGAGCAAGCGGGCTTATGAAAGGTCACACAAAATGATATCATGGGCCCTCCTCTTGCAAAAAAATAATAGCAGTTTAACTCACGTGGCAAGATGTCAGCTAACACAGAATACGAAGGAAGTTTCTTATTGGTCTGATCAAGTGATTAGGTTGTGTCATCATCTCAAGATTTGATCACCGTCGATTAGGGTAAAATCGATGGTACCCACTTTCCTGCATTATCAAGTTGCAAGTGTTTTAAATATTGTGCGCAAGCAGGCATGGTGGGACCTAGACTAAACAAACAAAAAGGGGGTATGCTGAGTCATGCCATGCTGGAAAGAAATACATGAAATCAAACATGCCCATTGGTGGTGAGTGACAGGTGTGCCAACTAGGATCGGCAATGTTGTGGACACAAATTTCTTAATTAGATAGAACACGTAGATTGAAAGCTAAGTTTTCATTGGTCAAAATAGTCTAGTGGGCCATGAAAAGTAGAGATTGTGAATCACTGTCAATTAAGGTGAAATCAACTATGCTTGCATTCTCGCATTATCAAGATGCGAGGTTTTTAAAAAATGTGGGCAAGTGGGCATGCAACACGTGGATGCGATCCCAAAGTTAAAAGGGTTTTTACTTTTGAAATAGAGTCATCTGATCGTTGGAAATCAACGGGTGAAATTCAAATTCCACAATATAGCACGAAAATAACCGTTGCAGGAATTAATGTGATACAGAGTTTCCTTTGTGTGATTTCAATGCTTTGATGTAATATGTAAATTCACCATTGTTGAAGCATAGATCAGAGATTTTCTCAAAGCAAAAGGATTTCCAGAGCTAGGGTACAGAAGTCCTCACGATTTTAAGAAAATTTGCAAGGAAAATTGCAGAAGGAAGAACAGATTCTAATAGGTAAGTGATCTATAACAAATAAAAATCAAGAATTTGCTAAATAAGTTTTAAATTTTTAGAAGATGCCTCAATGAAAGGAATTTTCTAGGCAAACCGAATATTCAAAAACGGGTATGCATGATGATTTTCTGGAACAATTTCCTCTATCGGTACATGAGATAACTAAGGGGAGGGGGTTAATTCTTAAAAACCCTAGAGTAGCCGTAGCAATGGGTTTTTATGACAAGGAAAATTGCATGCGAGATGCTCAAGCATCCATGGGGGGTTTGGAATTATATAGGATATAGTTTTCAGAGCGAAGATCAGATACTCCTCTGAACAATGTCTGGGAGTTTGACATTGGAAAATTAGTAGTCCCAACAATTTTTTTTTGGTAATGATTTGTTAATGGACCTGGCCAAGAAGTATGATCCAATTACTGGGTGGGTAAAGAACCATGCTAGAGTGAACCTCTTTAGGGTTTGTCTTGAATTAATTAGAGAAGTCTTCAATCTTAACCCTAACCATGTTGTACATGAAACTATTGACATGGATGATTTTCAAGCAAGATATGATGCACAAAAAGTCTACTTGAAAAGGGGGCTACTGCAGGAGCATGCTGCTAGAATTAGTAATTTGTCTGTGATTACTACCAGCACCCCAGAGTCGCTATTAAAAAGACATTTTAATGCTAGAGCTCAAGCATTATGTGTTTCTCTTTGTAAGATTTTTGGACTAGATGAATTAGAACAAATTCTAGGCTCAGTTGTCCTCATAATGGCTCAAACTCTTCAATATGGAATGAGCACTATTCTGGATTTTGCAACATTTCTTGCAAAAGAGATTCACAATGGATTGGTGGGAATAGCAAAGGGAAAAGTAGATAAACCTTTCTGTGGATATTCAATCCTTATGCATATATGTTTGCATAAAGGACTTGTTTTATTTTCCAAGGGTATGGAGCTGGAAACAATTATAAATGGAGAAAAGAATCTAGTGCAGCTATGGAGTGTGGATATGACCTCAGAAGCCAAAGGTGCTAGTTATGTGAGGTCTGACAAGTATTTTGCATCTAGGATTAGATTGCTTTTGAGAGGAGACAACCCTAGAATTCCACAAGTTTTGTTAGAGTTGGTCAGACCCAAGGATCATGCTAAAGGGTTACTTGTTAGTCATAACTAGGGAAAAATAATTCCCTAAAATGTTTCAACAATGATAAGAGTATATGGCTTCTTGGGAAAGCCTCATGTGCTAACATTTTGTGTGCCTTTGAAGATAGGAATAGCTGAAATGTTATGCCAAATAGGCACCATAGATGAATGGGAGTTGACAAAGAAGGGCACATTTTTTCCAATTGTTACTGTGACTCATAATTTTGTTTTTGTAAGGAAAGGATGGAAGAATCTAAATTTGTTTTTAGACAGATATAACATGGTAGAGTCTCATGCCAAATTTAACGACCCTGAAGGATTCTATGATATCTTCAAGGAGAGAATAAAAGCTTCCCGCATGGTACAACAAGTTTACTATCTTGAGGATGTAATTAGAAATGTTCTTACTTTACAAGAACAAGAATTGAGAAAAGAAAAATGGATAGTATTTAGTAAAACCCTTGAATTCATTAATGCTTTTGACCCCCATTATGATTCATTAAAAGAAAAGAAATATTGGGGAGCCAAGATGCAAGCCTTGATGAATAATTTTGTTGAGATAATACAGGCCATGAATGAAAAGAAGGCTACATATGTTGAGACATATATAGACAAGGCTACAAAAATAAAGAGGAATATTAACAGTAAAAACATAGTAGCTCCTGGTCAATATACCTTACACAGGAGGTTAGGGTATGTGATGCTTCAAAATGTGCAACATGCTCCTCTCCATAAAAGAACAAGAAGCCCACCATCAACCAGTTCTCCAAAAAGGCAGAAGTTAGAACATGGGTCTTCTTCTTCTCAGCTAGAGCAATACTCCCCTAGCCAATCCCCAATCAGGATAGATGATGAAGTATCTTTAGGGGAACAACTTAGACAAATTGGTGGAGAAGGAGATGTAATTGTTACTTCTACCGACCTAGAGAGTGGGGAACCATAAGAGCCCCCTACACCTTCCTTGGAGCTCACTGTTTCTGATTATCATGGTAAGGAAATTGATCCTATAGTTGCACAAGCCTCTGAGAAGTTTGTAAATGATGAAAATTTTGTGAAATCTAGGGCATTTGCACAATTTTTGTGGAGGTTAAATATAGGCAATTTTGAAAGGACTTGTGAAAAGATAAGGGTAGAGCAACCAGATAAATTAGAATCTGTTATTAAGGAAGAAGTGAACTCCATGTTTTTGAGTGACTTTGCTCAATTTACACCTAAGGCCGGGAGGCAATTAGTTAAGCAATCAGGAATCCTTATCTTTCCTGAATGGGATATAGTGAATGCTATAGTTTTTTATTCAATAAGAAAACAAAAGGATTTCCAGTTGCCAACTGAAGAAGAGATACTACAGGCTCATAGAGGAGTCAAATTCAGTGATGACTACCAAGCCCTTGTAATTTGGTCTATTGAGAAAAGGGATACAACTAGGATGCAGGAAATCTCTACTGTAGAACATACTGGTGCATTGACAGTTTATAGGGCCGATGAAGTTGGTAGTAAACAAATAATTGGGATGGCCTCAAAATTGCTAAAATTTGGTAGTGTTGTATCTAGCAAGGAAAAGGATAAATTTACCTAGCTTAATACCAGGTTTGAAGAAGTTTTGAAGGCATATAAGGATAGGGGCATGCAAATACAAACACTGGAGAATCAGGTGTCTCAAATGGAGAAGATACTTGGGAAGAGAACGGTTGGAGAATCCAGTGCATCTGGAATTGCATACCTTCCACAGTCATCTATTAGAGAAACACTTATTATTGAAATACCAGACACCCCTAAAAGGCCTTAATTCTACACTATAGATGATTTTGAAGAAGAGAAAACAAAATTTCATGTAGAATTAAAAAGTAAATATGAAGAAAAATTGAGGCAGGGTGTGATGTACTTAATGAATAGGATAGAATGGCCAACCTTTTTTGACCAATTGATGAGGATTACATCCATTAGGGATGAATTGCAGAGAGATGAGGATAGGTTGAGGCCTATTGTGCAAAAATGGAGGGAAAGGAACAATGATATCACATTCATGTGCATATCTGTTATCCAAATGCCTAGTCATCAAATAGAGAAGATTTTTGATTTATTGAATAAATTAGAAGGTTTTGATGAAAAAAGATATTCTTTTCAAAAAAGATTAATAAATTGTTTATCGAAATATATGGTTGAAAATTTTAGCCTATTTCCTTGTGCTTTAAAGATTGTTGATACATAAAGGAAAAAGAAAAATGGAAAAGGGAATTAGATGAAATATCTTATGAAAGGATGAATAGCATTTTTCATGACATTGGTCACCAATTATCGGCAAAAACAGTTGAGGAACTAGTAAAAATATAGTTATTTTATAAAGCCATCAGAAATGATTTCGCTGATTTAGAGGCATTTGCAACTTCTTTAATAATTGTACAAAGAGAAGTATTAAATTTAGATTGGCTGGAGGACAACACTTATGATGAGTGGAAAGACAATTTTTTTTTAGAAGAACAGTGGTTATAGGTTGATGAAACAGAAGAGGGGGAGGAAGAGGAGGCAAAAGGAAAAGTTACTTTCACAGTTAATGAGGAAAAATGGGAAAATCCTCAGATTAAAGTAAGTTTGCAGGTAATCGTAGATAATTCATCACTCTCAAATTAATGGCCACTTACTCCGAGGATGAAGAATAAATAAAAGAATAAAAGCTCTGGTCTCAATCAGTGAAGATATAATAGAAAGGGCCCACCAAGCTTTTCTAAAGCAATGCATCATATGTCATCTGCATGGTCAAAGTAGGATAAATGATGGGCCCTACCTCACTAAAGAAAGGTGCTCACTTTTTATTTATAGCAAGATAACACTTAAGCAACATGTGTTCTCAATTGCCAGTGGGTCCAGACGGAGGCACCATAAATAAAAGAGCTATATATGTGGGATGTTTTCATTAGATTAGAAGGCCAACTTGTCAAGTGCAATGCCTAGTTGTCTTTGTTAGTACCGCAAAATCATATGATTTTAAGATTTATAGTAAAGTTTTAAATTCTAAAGGTGGCAGCATCCAACACATTAATAAGATGTGAAAAGTTTTGCATGTGAAGTTAACAATAGGGTATATTAGGCAGGATTTTCCTAGTTTCACCTTGCACGAACAAAGATTTTGAAATCTCTTCTGAACAAAGATAATTAATGCAAGGATTGAGATAAATTTGGCACGAGTGTAAAGTGATTGGTTCAAAGATAAATTGCAGAGTTACGAAGAGTAAAAAATCCAAGTAAGTTCTCATGCCATAGTTTTCGAAAATTTTCAGTTTGGTATGGCAAAAATGGTTCCAAAGAGTTCATTAGATTCTAGGTTATGGATAGAAGAGGGATTACTAGGTAAAAATACTTGGGCCTAGGATTGTAATATCCCATATACTAGTTCGAATTGGTTTATAGAAAAGAATTGTTTTATCCCATGTAGAAATATGTGGATTTTTGATAGAAGAAGACTAGTAATCCTAGGTATCTTTATGGGTTGTGACCAAGATACTAAGGTAATGAGCAAAGCAAAGAATAGAATTGATTTTAGAGAAGGGGAAGAAGAATTTGTACCCATGGGTTGTATGTGAATAGTCCTTCTGAATTTTGATCAATGAATGTCATGTTGTATCAATGGATGGCAATTTTTGGTTTAAAAATGGTTTTGGATGCAAACATGGTGGGCTAATCAGAAGTTACCCATTTGTTTATATTTGACAGCCACATTGTCTCTCTACTCAAGGATAGCACTTTAAGAAATTTTTCTATTATTTCTGAAGCTTGGCATGATTGGTGAAGAGTGGGAACTAAAGATGAATTTCACAAAGTAGTTATCTTGACAAAACCCATGGGTTGAGGATATAATGCAGTCATCAGAATTGATTTTTTCAGGGACGAACTTAGCTATTTCATATATGATAGAATCACCGTTGGAGTAGAATCAACAAAAGGAAGTGATAGACAGAAGCCTGCAAGAGAATGTGTGATTGGCATAACTTCCTGTTAGTCTTTTCTTTTTGACAAATGTGTGTGTTTTCCTCTTGTAAGGAAATCTATCAGTCACATATGCCCTTTGCTTGCTGCAACTCATGCTATAAAAATGAGTTTTCGAGGCATTGTGATGGTTCAAAAATGTGTGCAAATTTTGTCTTTCAAGAAAATAAATTACAATTGGTCCAGTAGTGTGTAGCTTATTTGAGTTTGCTTCCATTGTACTTTCTGGTAGCATATTGAAATGATAGAAATGGAAATCTATTCTGGGCATTCGATTGGTTTTCTATTGGATATTGTATTAGTCATATAAAAAGGATAATACAAAGGAGATATTTACACTATATCTGTGTCATCAGATTATGTCTCCAGTTTATGAGTTTGTTCACTTTGAAATCATTTAAATAAGGTTTAATTGGCTAAATGCAATCTAGATGGATTGTATGTTGGTTTTATTGTTTCTTTTAATTCAAGGGATTATATAAATGCTCCTGTAAATCAGTAGGGTTTATGAGCTCATAAAAGGGATATTGCATAAGAATGGAGATAGGTGATTGTAGTTGGTTAATTCTTATACAAGTTATTTGAATTAGATCTCCCACCATTAGTAATTTCTTTCCCAATGGATAAGACACTAGTCCTATAAATTAGAAGTAAACAAGGATGAATTCTGCTACTGCATATCAAATCAATTTATAAAATTAAAATCATTTTCAATACTTGTTCAAAAGTCATAAATGCTGGTCTCAACTCATTTATATATAATTCCTAAGTCTTATATAGTTACTATTTCCAGGAATATTTATAAAATTTAGGAGAATTATGACAATATATGCTTATAAGGGATGTGTATAAGTTTGAAATCATTGAAGAATTGAAATAAATGGTATGTGTATGTGAGGGTAATAGATGAGAATCAGAATGAATCTAAAAATTTTTCTACACAGCATTTTGCACTAAAATTTTCCCTAGGTACACCCACCTTGGTTTAGCAGAGCCAAAGAGTAGAAAACCATCCTTTGGTTTTGTTGATGTTGGGCCCAAATGCTCTGCACATGTAATTGTTAATAAGAATTGGCTATTCTTTATATTATGTGAGTACTGTCATCTTGGTATTAAGCATTTTGTTGCTTAGTAGTTTTTAAACACCAACAGTGGGGATGGTGTACCTATAAACCCATGTGATTGGGGTGGCATTTGGTTCCAATCCTCTCCCAATCATTGATTTGTAGGTGTATCTTGTATCTTATCACCCACCATTTCAATTCCTATGGGCATAAAATCAAAATTAGATATGTTAAAGACATCTATTTCTTGCCCTTCTTGCTCATCAATCCACTAATGCTTCTCATCTTTAGAAATAGTAAAGTTAATAGGTTCCTTAGGAATTGATGGTGATGTTATAGTCAAGCTCCTTCTTCTTTCTTCTATTATTTCCCTAGCTAAATGAATCATATGACTCAAGGGGATATTATGTTCTTCTTTTTCTTCATCATCTACCTCAAGGATGATTTTAGGCACTATAGGGATAGGAATAATCTTCTTTTGTATATTTTCCCTTCTTGTCCTTCTCACAATAGGTCCAACCCTTGCTTTCTTAGGAGTTCAAGGAGAGACTTCTTCCTCTTGAGCTGGTGGTGTTAGTTCTTGTGCCTCCTACTCTAGTTCCTTCTCCTATTACTATTCCTATTCAAGCGGGGGCACTTGTGCAATATCTTGATATTGAGCTACTTCTTCTTGAGGTTCTTCATTCTCTAGTTCTTGAGCTAAATCTTCTTGAGGTGCTTTAGATTTAGGCTCAACTTGTTCTAGAGAATCTATTTTCCTCTTATTTTTTCCTTTATCTACTCTGAAGTACCCAACATCCTTGTCATGAATATATACCACTTTTGGCCTAATTGAAGATTGGGCAGGGAATGTTGGCACTATAACTTTTGCGTGCCTTTACCCTTTACTGAGCATGTTGTGGCTTGGAAGGTTTTATTCTATAAAAGGATTCTTGATCCAGTCCCTTGTCAACTAAATTATGTGCCTAGACTTGTGATTTATATCTAGATTTGTCATCTCTATCAATCACTGCATTCATAATGGGCCTATCATATATATTGTCTCTATTATACAATGGATCCAAGATATCTTGAGTGTCTTTCTGAATAGCCTTGAGTTGGACCTTTATATTTATTGTGCTCCCTACCAAATATAGAGTCATCCTACAATAATCTCTTATTCGAATATCATAGTCATCTATTGCATTCATCCAATGATCTTCAATGACATCTTTATGCACAAATTGTTTCCCTGCCAAATGCTAAACTTTGCCACTATTATAAAAATAGGGAAAAGGGGAGTTGTAATCTTCTAAGGGATATTGATCCCACTCTGAGTCAAAAGTCATTATATCCTACTTTTTCTTCACCTCAAATGCAGCTATAGTAATAGGCCATACCCATGCCTACTTATGTTGTTTTCTCACACTATCATATGTAGATGTGATGGTCTTGCAATCTCCAATAGAATGAGCCTATCTGATGGATATCTCGGGAGTTTCATTGGATTCATCATTGTACTAGCTACCCTTAGGTAAGTGAATGTTTTAAATTGGATCTAACAAATGTTGATCTCTATGATCTTCATTGTTACCTCTACTAACATCCTCTTAGCATAATCATCCTTTATGAAATGGATGATTGTACATATGAAAGCATCAGTCACTATTTGAAATTATTTTCTTTGATCTAAGAGCTTCTTATTTACCAATTGATGATATACCACATAGGGCCAAGCATTGGCATCTTGCATGCTTTCTTTCTTGTACAGTCCTTGATAGTCAGTTGTCCTTGTTGCCAATATGTACACCAAATATGATCTCATGTAAAATTTGGGATCGGATTTAACTCCTACCAGTTGTTCATCTAAGTTTTCACTTAGTATTGTAGCCCAATAGATTGGGATCTTGGTTGTTTTGATGGTCTCTATGAAATGTATCATCCAAATGTGAAGATGCCTAGCTATCGATAGACCCATGATCCTACTATAAAGTACAATAGCATAACTAATGTTCTCCTTCATATACCCTCTAGTCATTTCTACCTTTCCTTCTCTCCATCCCAATTGTGTTCTATCAATCAAAAATGATGGTTGTATTATCTCTGTGGCCTTCTTCTCATTCTTTGTATACCATCTTTCTGTTTGATGATAAGTTATCTTCACATATTTATCCATTCTAGGAAGATGGAAAAATTTCTCAATATTCCTAAGTCTCGGGTCCAAGACTATCTCACTTGTGATACTTTTAACAACTCTTTCCTTTGACACATAGTTCTCTACTAGAGTCATAATAAGCTTAGAAGACTACACTAATGTAGAATGTGATGCAACATTGACCAAACCTGATCTGATAAGTATCGACACCATCAGGGATCTCTTTAGGCTTATTGCAGAGCACCGAGAATGCATTCTAGTCTATGTGTCCCAACTTAGTATCTTTGATTTTCAAATGATTATCTTGAAAATAAGATTTCCTTGGTGCACCTTGAAACTTGAAAACAATGGGTTTTGGAGCAATCTTTTTTGCAAGTGAGGATGATGAGAAATCCATTTTATCTTCATAAAATAGAAAGTCATCAATATGGAGAGGTGAAAATTAAACCCTAACAAAAAATAATTGCTAAAAATTAGACCCAAAACACTAAAACCCTAGAAAACCACTTAAAACCCGCTTAATAGCCCTGATATGTTATTTAGTGCACCTTGTGCACCTTGATACATGTATGCTAGGTTCACTTAATTTCCTTAAAGAGCTTATTTTGTGAGTAGTTGTGCACCTGCATAGGTGTGCACATATGCATGTGCAATAGGGGGCCAAGGTTTGTTTTTACTAAGGGTGTGCACATGTGTTCCTTAGTGGGGTGCACATATACACACCCTTACTTAGTCTTAGTGCTTTGGGTAAGAATTGGTGCACAGATGTGCACCTTGACAAGGTGCCCATCTATGCACCATTACTTTAGGAGTTCTAACCTTTTACATATGATAGGTATGCACATACACACCTTGGATAGGTACACATATGCACACCTTTTACTTAGTTGCTTTTATTTTATTTTATAGTTTTGTTTAGGGTTTTGAATGTGAGAAAAGATGCACATATGTGCACCTTGGATAGGTGCATGTGTGCACACCTTGATGACTTATGTATTTGTGTGTTTGTGTAGGTTTAGTAGGATGTTGGTGCACCTAAGTTGGAGGTGCTGAGGTGTACGCATTGATGATGTAGAGGAGAAAATGGGGGTAAGAGGAGGGTGACAAGGGCTTTATAGGCCTGAGATAGTGCACACCTTTGGAGGTGTGTAGGTGTGCATCTCTAGAGGAGAAAAGTGCACACTTGCACACCTTAGATAGGTGTGCTTGTGCTCTAGGTGCACTAGTGCATCTTTTAGCACTAAAATCACCTTTTCATCCTCAAACACTCAATTCTGACAATCAATTTTTTAGTTAGAGTACTAGGTAGGGCCCAGACACTAGGAAGAGTCCCAGAAAAAGACCCAAGCCCCAAACTAGGGGTTTTGGTGATAAAAAATTTTACTAGGGTCCCTGTTTGAAGGAGAAATGGGGCATGCATTGTGAAACCACAACAAGTCTCACCTTATTGCATTCTTATTTCATCAAATTTTCCTCTAAGACTTTCACCTTTTTCTCTCAACACATTCTTATCTCCTCCATAGATCTTCTCTAGGGCATCCCATATCTTCTTATTAGATTTACATCTTTTGATGTTATTAATCTTTGAATAGCTTAGGGCAGATGCAATCTCCAACATTACTTGATTGTGTTCCTTCTTCTATTTCAATTTCTTAGTAGTTGGGGACCCAGTGGGATCAACTTGCTCAATGGAGATAGTTGACTATGCATAATATCCTAGTCCTAGAAGTAGCTTCATCAAAATTTTCCATGTCGAAAACTTTTCCTTGTTTAACTTGGGCACCTCCTTTCTATACATCTTGATCTTTACCTTTAAGTACCTTCAAAAATTTTCTTCACAAGCACTTGGTGTTTTGATACCAACTGTTGGAATGTTTATAATAATTGAGAGGGGAAGTGGGGGGGGGGTGGGTGTTGAATTATCTATCCAAGGTCCAAATGTACAAATAATAATTTTCAGTCCTTCAACTTATACTTATCCATGAAATAACTTTGTATAAATGTAAACATGCAATACCACAAAATAAATCATACATTTTGACACAGATTTTGTGTGAAAATCCAATTTGGGAAAAAGCACCAATATCATGCTCCCAATTTTTAATCTTCTAAAGTGAGCCCTGTGATGAGCAAACCTTGTTAAAGGTTAAAATGCACATTGTTAAATGTGACCTAGTTAAATGATTTCAATCACTCTATTAAGAGTGAACCTTGTTAGAGGACTTTAGACCATTCCATTAGAATTTCATCATATTAAAGAACTTACTAAATGAGTTTAGGTGAACCTTAGTCCAAAGGATTTATCAAAACTAGTACCATTGTTCGAGAGTAACAACAAGACTTGATTTGATAATTACAAAATCACTTGTAGACTATAGATCTCACATTCATTCCTCTATTCTACTTGGAATTCATCCTCTTCATCTCTAATAGCTTATTCACCCTTCAAGCATTCATCTCCTTAAGCCTTCTTTCCTAGTACATGCCAACTACACACCTTCATTCAGCCACCATATGAAACAACATAACCTAGACTTCTTGTCTTTCTCAGGTTCTCACACATGACAAGTTGCTTCTACCTTGATATATCCTTATATAAAGAATTTAGATCTTTTTTCATTTAACCACAATCACCTATTTTAGGATTAGGTCAGATTCACTAAATCTTCCCATGTTTCCATTTTATTCCATCTATAATTTTCCTTTACAATCCTCTTTGAGTTTTCCTTAAAATGGTTTATCTTGAATTATGTGCCACCAAATCATCATAGTTATCTTCTAAACACTTCACAAAATTTGAGAAATCAACTTTGTTAGCTCAAATTCATCAAATCTTTGATCTAACTCATTTTACCGTCACTCAAAAATAACAAGTTGTTTGCTCAGCAAATACTATCTTCTAATGCTTGGAAAACACTGGGTTGTTCAACATACACTAATTCTTTACTAGTGCTTGACACATACTAAACTTTCTTCACTCGACACTAACTAGATTTCTTTTTTCTCGATGCATACTAAACTTACTACTTAGCTTTAACTAACTTTCTGCTCGGTCTACACTAACTTGCTTAGATTCCATTGTTTGCTTAGTTACACTTGGAAGCCACATTTCTTTACTTAACCTCTAGTATTTACTCAATTATTGTTTCATTATAGCCTTAAGTAGATAAACAATACACTATATCATTAATATCTTGCTCGGTCATAGTGCTCCTTTTATACACCATATAACTCAACCTTTCTCTAGGTTCTCTTGTTATCCTTTCTTTTGATGCTTCTTCATTAATCAATCAAATGATATAATTCAAACCAAAATAAGAAATTATCTCACCAACAAGTTGTAGGTTTGACATTAGTGACAAAATAATGATTGTTCCATGAGTTCTTCACTTTAACAATCTCTTTAACACTAATGGCCTAATTGTCCAATGTGTATAAATATAAAAATCCACCATCAATTTAAAGGCTTTGAGCTTTTAGTGAGTCATTTTTTTTCCATTTTCATACACCATACACCATTCAATGTATGGGACGATGCTTAATGCATTACTATAATGAAGCCTTCTAACTATCAATGTGGAAAAACCTCATTGTTTTACTACATGATATTCCAATACTTTATCAAGGAATTTATAGATAACATAGTGTTTAATAAAATAAAAACTAAATTGCGTTCCACAAGTATTTGGTGGAGATAGGGAAATGAACAGAAATTCTCGGTGAAAGTCATTCCATTAGAAAGAGTGAATTGGCCAGAAAGAGTTTTTTTTTTTTTTTTTTGGTTTTTTTGTTTTTGCAGGGGGGAGAGGAGACTCATGAGACTCATACACATTTTAAGAAATAAGAGTTTGGAGAAAGAAATCTCTGGATAAAATGTATTAAAGAAAACAACAAAAAATCAATCTTATTTTTTTAGATTCGTCAAAGTATAGTGATTTTTTTTTCAATTTTATGCTTTTTTTATTATAAAATATGTAGATCATCATGAAGAACAAATGCTGGAAATTTTGTTGTGTTTTTTATTTTTTGAATACTAATCAACATTGCATTTTGTCTCGAGCTTAACCATTAATTTCAGTATTAAAGTTCCCCCCATTCCTTTTTGCCCATGACCTTGTGTATTTTCTTTCTATATTCAAGGTGTAGTCAAGTTAAAATTAATATATTTATATGTTTAGTTATTAACAAGAAAAAGTATAGTGTACACATAATAGCAAGAAATTATTTTTACCCAATTCATTGTCGAGTTTCCTTATTTTCTATATTCAAATACTACTAGCATATCTTCATATACTTATCTTTGATAAATAAATAAACTCTAGAATTTGTTAGTTTACCCTGTTTAATTTCACAAATACAAACCATATTAGTTGTTTATCAATAGTTGTAAATAAGAAGAATACTCAATTTTCTTTAAAGATATGACAAAATAAATTGAAAATCAATGTCATCTAAATTATTTATATAGTCAATGAATATTTTATGCTTAGAGATAAAAGTAATTTTCAAACACAATAATGAGTTGCATGTGTGAAATGCACCGGATTATCCAATTCCAAATTGAACCCTTCGAAGGAGCTAGCCTCCCTTACCTCATCTACATCCTTTCCTTCAATTGTGCCAATAAGAAATATGTCACATGTACAAAATTAAATACATACAAAGAATACATGAACATCATCAAAATGATGCTATCATCATAATCATGATAAGTAGGAGACATTTTTCTATAAAAAGTCAAATTGTAATATTGATATTATGATTCAACTATGTAGTTTTTTAGTCAAACACATGGACCACATATTTCATGAGTAGTGGGTCACAAACCCATCTTTCATGAGAATGATTGGAACACTTAACACATCAAATCTAGGTGATGCTCACGAGAGGTGAACCTACAGGACTTCCTAGGAGGTTACTCATTGCAGTACTACTCTAGCTTGAACCCTCTTCACTGCAAAGTTCCCTCCATGGTTAAACACACTTTACTTGCAACTTCATATGCAAAACCTTCACCAAGTGTTGTGCCTTATGAACCATTCATTAGAAAGACCTTTAAGCTAAGCTTAAGGGGCTTTTTGATGAATAAGATGAATAAACTTAAGGGGCTTTCTAATAAATAATTCATAAGGCACAACACTTGTGAAGGCTTGGCATATGGGATTCCAAGTAGAGTGGGTTTAGCCATGTAAGAAATTTCGTAGTTAAGCATGCTCAAGATGGAGTAGCACTTAGATGACCGACCCCTCGGGAAGTCCTGATGCTTCACCTTTGTGAGCATCACCTAGATCCAATATATGTTAAGTGTTTCATTCATTTTCATGAGAAATAGGTTTCATGAGAAATAGGTTGTGTGAACAACTACTCATAAAATATCATAATACAACTAAACAAAACTACTCAAAGTAAGTCTAAGTCAACCATACTAAAATGCCAAATATATCCTGAAAAATAAGTAGTCAAAGATGAAATTGTGACAGATAATACAACACCAAACCAATTCAATTATGATATAAGTGATTTGTATAATATGAAAAAATAAAAAATAAATACTCAAACTTTCTAAATATTTGAATATCACCTTAAAAAAAAATCCTACCAGATCTGTGCTGATAAAAATAGAGAACAAAACAAAAATCAAAAAATAAAATTGAATTGATTACATTCAGAAGAGAAAAAATGAATGAATAACTACACAAAGCAAACGACAGTTCTTTAGTTAAACATATCATGGGCAGAGTGACTAATACATGAAAAGCTACATATCCAAACAGCCAAAACAAAAGACCAAGTGAAAGATTTCCATTGAAAAAAAAGAACATTTATTATATTATATGATCATTCAGCTCATCTAATATCTAACATAAATTG
Organism: Cupressus sempervirens; assembly: GCA_028749045.1. Classification (NCBI taxonomy): domain Eukaryota; kingdom Viridiplantae; phylum Streptophyta; class Pinopsida; order Cupressales; family Cupressaceae; genus Cupressus; species Cupressus sempervirens. Next base: position 260,618,005 of record CM053793.1, read on the forward strand.
GCTTTACAAAGCAATTATTTTGAAGTCACTTCCTGCTTAATAACTTAATTAAGTCCAACATCCATTTGTTAAGCAAAAACCATAAGTACCATCACCACAATGTCCAAGTTCGCAGCAAAAGTATGGAAAAGGTTCCCACTCTTGACGACAATCAGTCTGTTTTGCAGATAAAGTCACAGTAATCACCCAAAGAAACCACCATGCCCACTTCAAATATGAACATCAGCAATAGCGCAAAATGCTTCTTTCCCATTTCTTTCTTGTGATACTTTGAATTGCAAGAAGGGCTTAAAAATAAGCTTCATTTTGCCCATTTGCTATCGTTACATCTGTGGCTTGCCTCCCTTTCACGCCGGCCATTAATGATCTTCCTCTCCTCGGCCAGCAAACAGAAAATCATTGGAATTTCAGCTTCAACATGATGACAAGGAAGCAAATAATAAAATATGACAAAAGCGTTGGAATTGATGCAAGCATACAAGGTTACAATGGAGGCGACTATAAATACAAATATAACATACACACGTTTTGAAGTATTAATGCGAAACCTGTGTAGAAGGATCCAATTTTATAATATAATATAAAAAATTTAACTCTAAAACCAATAATAGCTTGTTGACATTTAAAAAATAAATATTATGTCAATTGCAACGTATACAATTTGCATTCACTTTATTCTTATTTTTCTAGTTTTTTTTAAGTTTTGTTATTTATTTATTCTTTTGAATAATAGAGATATTATATGATAGATTGAGTATATGTGTATTATTAGTTTTATGAATTAAGACTTTTTTTCATTATATATACATTATTATTAATAATATATTTTACTACAAAATGAAATATATATTTCATAGAACTATATAATTATAGAAATATCTTTATTTACAATTTCTATTGTACAACAAAATATGTATATCTATATCTATATGTGTGTGTGTGTTTGTATATAGATATTTAGATATATACATATAGATACATATATATGTATGTATGTATATAATAATATAGTATGTATATATATACATACTATATTATTATATACATATAGACACATACTATATTATTGTTACATACATACATACATATAAAGTGTGTGTTTGTGTATTTGCTCTAAAAACGGTTAGAGCTTTATATTATATAAGAAAATTGAATAATTATAGAGTTCTTCATTCAAACAGGCATTAGTAGGAATGAATGGAGTAAGAAAACCTCCAGTCTTGCCCGGGACCAACGTCTTATAAATTACATAAGTTAAAAGGGGCATACCCTAGTGTGAACTTGAGAACTAGTTATTAATTGTATACATAAGTCTTGTCAATTGACAACTGAATAATGATCAGGTGGATAGGATCAACAAGCTTGAAAAAAGATGAGAGTGCACCTAAGATAACTACAGTATTGGCCAAAGGAAGAAAACTATCTTGTGACAAATAGGTCTAACTTCCACATGGGGATTAGTAGCAAGAGTTAGTGAAAAAAACTGAGGATGGATAGAACCAAATCAAACAATATACTCAGCACCTTTACTGACTATAGCCAATTCCCTCAAGTATTGTTTTATCATATATCGAATATGACTTTTAACCTTAATTATGCTCTAATAATCTATGAATTAATAAGCCACCAGGATATAATAATGTAAATTAATTAATTAATTAATTTTTAAAAAAAATATTAGTGCTAATAAATATGCCTACTGTTTAGCTTAATTTAAATATTTTCTAGTTTTAAGTACACTTTATTTTACTGTTACCTTATATATCTATTATTGATTATTAAAGTATATTTGATATTTTGGTGAATCATTTTAAATTATTATTGGGCTTTGAGATTAGAGACACCTAAATTTGTTATCCCTCGAAATTATATAGTATCTCTACTTTTTATAATTTTAAGATTAATGGCTGTAGGCTAAGTATTGAGTACAACTATAGCACGTTCTATCAATTATTAAACAATTTGATAGGGAAAATTAATGATATTAATCTACTATATATCATTTCGAAGTGAGACCTAGAAATCCACGATGGAGTTGGTTATGCTAATACAATCCTAGAAGAGATGAAAGATTAATCCTCTACTACTAAAATCACTAACACATATTCTTGAAGATAGAAAATAGAATCACCCTACAAAAGCCAAGCTTGAAAGAACTAATATGGAAACACAGAGAAGAGAATGCAAAAAAACTAGCCTAGCTCATAAGCAACCCTAGAGGATTAAGAGATCCAAACATTGCTTAGGAGGATTGCAGTGGCCCTTGCATCCTAAAAGATGCAATGACAAACCAACAAAGGTCAAAATGGGGGCCTATCTAGTAAATAACCCACCAAACATATAAGGGAAACACCCATAAAACAACCTAAGAAGGGAAAAAAGAATCACCGAGTCAAATTAGAATGCCTAAAAATATAGGCGCCATTTATTTCCTAATATGTTTCCTTCATATTTTAATATTCTAAATTTAAATTTGCATGTTCCTATTTAATTTAAAATATGAAAAATATAAACTTGTAACTGGTTTCTGAAGGTAATAATACCATAATTCCTCCATACTTCATACATATAAGGGAAAACAGATAATAAGATCCTGAATCATCAAACATATATTGATAGATTTAAAAACCAAACTCATTAATAACTATTATATTGACCCATACGAATTTCACAAATGGTGAGTGCGAGTGGAGGCAAGGGAAGGATTTAAAATTTGAATTCAGAGAAGGGCAAGGTTCCTTTGGACTATTAGAATTGGAACCCTAGTTTGGAGCATGGGCCACAGAAGGGGGACGGTTAGGGGTCTTGTACAGAGGATTAGTTGGAGAATGCGGATGGGGACCCAGATGCTCCCCCCAAGGAAGTGGTCAAGATTCCTTCGATTCCCAAAGTGGGTTAGTTAGCAAAATGGTCATCTCTTTTTGGGATCAATCCCTTAGGTAAGTCATCTTTCCTGCTTGTTAAGATTCTTCCTGAGATGAAGAAAGGTACTTGCACCATTGCCATCCTAGATGAAATTGTGGATCACAACATTTGATCAATGGCTTCTACCTTGATTGGTAAATTTCTGGGGCCTAGACCTAATATAGACGATGTGAGGTCTTTTATTAAGAAGAAATGGGTTCTTAAAGGCCAAGTTTTAGTCACAGCCATGGAAAAGGGTTTTTTGTCTTTTGAATTTACTTGAATGGAAGACCTCTCTAAAATTCTCTGTGAAGGTCAGTGGGCTATTGGTCATTCCACTATGGTCCTCTAGAAGTGGTCCTCCAAGTTGAACCTGAATGACCTTTTTTTTGTTCAAGCCCCTGTATGGGTTAGACTGCCCAAATTGCCATTAGAATTCTGGAATGAAGAGGTTTTTGTGGAGCTAGCTAGATCTTTTGAAGAACTTTTGTCCATTGATCTGATCACAGCCTCTAAAAGATCTCTCAACTATGCTTCAATCTTCATAGGGGTTAGGGAAGGCACAGACGTGTCGAAAACTATGATGTTTCACTCCAAACTTGGAGTGCATGTTCAAAAACTAATCTATGAAACAGTGCCTTTTGCCTATTTCCTTTTTTGAGGGCTGGTCACAAGGAAAATCAATGCCCAAGGGTTGTGAAGCAGAAAAGTAAGGCTCCTATTACCTCTGATAAAGCAAAGAAGAAATCTAAACCCACCGACACTTTTGTCAAGGGAAAGAAGAAATTGATCTTAAAACACAAACCTGCTAAGTAACTTAAGATCCAGGATGGTAGGGAGGTTAAGAAGAATGCCATCAGGCAGGATGGAGTTCAAGGCAATGATAGTGGAAATGGTCTCACCCTCTCTGACTTGGAAAAGTAGGACGGAGTCCACAATCGTGATTTAGTGCCAAAGGAGCCTACAATGGAGGGCCCAACTATTGATGCCATAGCTAAGGTAGGAGACAATGTGCTGATTGAGAAAGAGAAGAATGTAGGAAGGCAAGAGACCCCCCAATTGGAGATTACAAGGGTCTCTGACCCAGAACCCCCGCATAATGGTGCTTCTAATCTCCCAAGGACAGAGGATCACAATCAAAATGATAGATTTATCGGTGATGGGTCTATTTAGGTGGGAAGTCTTGTTGCTCCTCTGATAATTTTGCTAGCATCCAAAGGTTTGGGGACAAAGATCTTAGAGCTTATTAATAGTTCTTCTCTAGATCAAATATCACAATGGGAAGATTGGATTGACAGTTACTCTCAAGACAAATAAATGGCTGGAGTTTGGTTAAAAAAAGAACAAGAATCATGACCGCCCTCCATTGTCCCCAATGACAACTAGAAGTAGGGTTAAGGTTGATGTTAGGGTTAAACCTAAGACTCTAGGAAGGGAAAATTTGAATCAATTATTTCAAGAAGAGACCAAAACAAACCTGGTATATGGGAGCCAGAGAACCATCAAGGAATACTCTAGAAGTAAGAAATGAAGATCATATCTTGGAATATAAGGGGCCTAAATGGGGCTCACAAACATGAGATAGTTAGGAATATGATTAGAGATCAAAGACAAGAAATTTTATTGATTCAAGAAATCAAAATGAGAAAAGATGTGGTAGGCAAGCTCTCTTTCAACAAAAGCATGAGTAGTGAGGCCATAGACTCAGAGGGAGCTACTAGAGGGGTGTTGATTCTCTATAATAAAAGGCTTATCAGATATATTATCTATAATGTAGGTAATGCCCTCCTATGCAAGGTGTCCCATATTCATAGTAATGATTCTTGGTTCATCTGAAAACTTAATGCTCCCAATTCTAAAAGGGAGAGAAAGGTCTTCTAGGATAAGATTCTAGAGGTTATTAGCATTAATAACATAAACAAAGGGATTATAATGGGGGATTTCAATTCTCCCCTCTTTGATGATGATAAATGTGGAGGGCTTGCCCTGAATCAAGAAAGTAAGTTAGACCTTTCAAACTTCATTAACAACTTGGCTTTTATGGATGTTGATCTTCTAGGGAGAAAATTCACTTGGTCTAATAGGAGAGTTGGGGTGGAATGCATCCAAGTTTGTTTTGATAGAGCCCTTATTTACCCTAATTAGTTGCAAACCCACTCTTGTAGACTCTCCCTTCTCCCTAGAGTGTGTTTAGACCACTCCCCCATTTTGCTCTCTATTTTCCCTTTAATGATCAAAAGGACTTTCCCTTTTTGGTTTGAGAAAATGTGGATTTCTCACCCGACTTTGGAAACCAAGATTTCTTCATGGTGGAACATTGAGGTGGAAGGTATTGCAATGTTTAGGGTAGCCAAAAAATTGAAGAATGTGAAAAGAAATATTAAATTCTAGAACAAATCAGATTTTGGCCACATTTTCCAAGGAAAGGATGAGAAGATTGATCAACTCCATATAGTTCAAGAAGAGATTCAACAAGATGGATATAATGATCAGAATTGGCTAGAGGAAGGGACTATTCTCTCTGACCTCGACAACATCATCTCTAGGGATGAACATTTTTGGAAATAGAGATCAAGGGTTAATTGGCTTAAAGAAGGGGGACTAGAACACCAAGTTCTTCCACTTATCTACTTTAAAACATCAAGCCAATAATAGGATTTCTAGCATCAAGAAAGGATAGAATTTGTTATCTAAGGATGATGAGATAGCGGATGAAGTAGTACATTTTTTCTCTTCTCTTCTCACTAAGGATCCCTCTCTCTCAACACTTGATCAAGAGGAAATTTTGTCTGCTATTCCTTCATTGCTGCAAGCCCACCACAACTCTATGTTGAAAGCTATCCCATTTCCAGAGGAAAATTTTCAAGCTCTCAATTCCCTTCTGAGTGATATGGCCCCTAGCCCAGATGGTTTCTCGACCTTTTTTTGCTAGGTCTATTGGGAGGTGGTCAAAAGGGATGTTGTGAAGGCTATGCAAGAATTCTACAAGGCCAGAAACCTTTTGAAGGAACTCAATGCCACTTTTCTGGTTCTCATACCAAAAATATTAGGGGCAGATTCGATGGATAAGTTCAGGCCCATTAGTCTTTGCAACTCTTTCTATAAAATCATATCCAAAGTCCTAACCACAAGGCTCCTCAGTGTTCTTCACCTAATTATCTCCTCACATCAAACTGATTTTGTCCTAGGAAGATAGATTCTAGACTCTATTATCACAGTTCATGAGGTGATTCACTCTTTTGAACCTGGTAAGAAGGAAGGTTTCCTGCTCAAGCTAGATATGTCTAAAGCTTATGATAGGGTGGATTGGAATTTATTGATGGCTATCCTATAGGCTTTTGGTTTTGATACCCAAGTTTGTAAACTTATCCTTCAGCTTGTCTCTTCTCCTTCTTTGTCTATTCTAGTTGATGTTTCCCCCTCTAATTTCTTTTTCCCATTGAGAGGGCTGAGACAGGGTGATCCCCTATCCCCTATTCTCTTCATCATTTTGGCTAAATGTTAGGAAGGCTAATTATGAGGAAAATTCAAGACCAGAGTCTAAAATCTCTCAAGCCTTCATTTGGTCATTTTTCCTTCACCCACCAACCATTTGTGGATGATACTCTTCTAGGGGGAGATGCTCCAGTCCAGGAGGCCAGATTGTTTAAGGGCTTCCTAAATACTTACACTAGGGGTTCTGGCCAAGCTATCAATTGGGATAAGAGCTCAGTCTACTTCATAAATACTCCACTAGAGAGATAGAGGAAAATTTCTCATATCCTAGGAAGTGCTATTGGGACCCTTCCAGCAAGTTATCTTGGTTTTCCTTTGGGGTCCAAACCCATAGAATCTTTTTGGAACAACATCATTCATAGATTCAACAAGAAATTATTTGGCTAGAAAGGTGTTACACTTAGCTAGGTAGGCAAATGCACTTTGGTGAAATCTATATTCCAAAATCTCCCCACTTATGCCTTAAGTCTCTTTGGGATTTCGGCTAAACAAGCTAATAGAATGGAGAAGATTCAAAGAAACTTTCTCTGGACAGGGGTTGAAGAGCACAAGAGATATCATCTTGTTTCTTGGGACCATGTTTGTCTTGCCAAATATTATGGAGGTCAGGCCTTGGTATTAGAAAAATCAAACATCTCAATAACACCCTTTTAGCCAAACAAATCTGGCACATTTTTCAGAACACCGAAGAATGGAGGGATATCATGATTGAGAAATACCTATGAAGGTAGTCTCTAAGCCTTTTTCTTCATGAGACCAAGATTCCTCAAGGATCTTACATATGGAATGGGATCCTAAAGACAAAATTCCTGGCTAAGTCCAAGGCTAAATGGAAAGTTCACAAAGGTGAAAATGTATTATTTTGGCAAGACAACTAGACAAGCCAGGGACATCTTATTAACCACCCTAATTATGGAAGATGGGATAAGCCATGCATTAGAAGATATGGTCTGAAAGTCAGTGATTATAGAATTGGTAATGGATGGTAAGACCTACCTGTGACATCCCTTGACCTTAAGTCTTTGATGATTAGCCTGAATTCTATTCATTAATAACAAGAGGGATGAAGTCATTTGGGGAGATAACTCAAATGGGTAATACTTTGTCACCTCTAGGCATTTTTCATTGTGGGATAGAATGGAGAAACCCATCTGGGCTAAGGCCTAGACTCCTAGCCTTACCCCAAAAATTAACATCTTCTTTTGGCTTCTACTCCAAGAAAAAATCCCTACTTTGGATGGCTTAAATAAGAGAGGTCAGATTATCCCCAACAGGTGTAGTTTATGTAAGCACAACTTGGAGATAGTCAATCACTTATTTATTCATTGTCCCTATTCCTCCAAATTTTGGAACCTTCTAACCAGGGACTTTGGGGTCAGCTAGTGTCCCCTGACTAACATCCAAGAATTCTTCAACCAATGGAAGAGCTCACACTTTGGTATGATTACCCAGTTATTTTTCTCTTGGTCCCTTCCACATTTCTAATCAAGAATTTGGAAAGAGCGAAATAACCAAATTTTTAGAGATAGGGAATCCCCTATGTTTGTTATTGGTGATAAAATGAAAGGATTAATGAAGGATAACTTTGCCATCAAAAAGGAAGGAAATATTGAAGAAGGTGAGAATAATAGAGAAAGGAAAAAGGACAGGGACAAGAAAAGATAGGAGGCCAAGTGGTTCCCCCCCGCCCCCCCCCCCCCCCTCCTGCAAATTGGTACAAAGCCAATTTCGACAAGGTTGCCAAAGGGAACCTTGGCCCTATTGGCAGTGGAGACATCATTAAAAATAGCTATGGAGGAGGTGTTGTGGCTTTTTCATACCCTCTTGGACATCAAATGAATGATTTCACAGAAGACATTGTTAAACTAGCCCTTGCTTCTAGGATTCAGGAACCTCTGGCTAGAGGGAGATTCTTTAAATATCATCAATTGTCTAAATGGTCACTCTATGCCTTCTTGAACCATCAAATGTGATTGAGGAGTTAAAGTTTGACTTGGGTAAATTCAACAAGGCCCATATTACCCATGTGTATAGGAAGGCCAATTCAGCTGCAGACTAGTTCCCAAATTAAGCGATCACCAAAAATTTAGTGATGATGTGGCATGTCGGCAACAACTTTCTGGCGGCAGTGAATGATCTAATTCTACTAGACTGCATCCAAGAAGTACTAAAATAATCCAAAATTAATAATGGGAAGATTTTCCAGATTGCACATTAGTCTGGGAGTTAATGAAAATCATGTGAAACCATTTTCAAACCATGATAGCTTGTACATTCGCCACACTTTATGGGTTGTCTTGTATACAACCATTAAAATTGATAATTTCAAAAATGTTTTCAACTTTCGCATTTTGAAAGAGGCTGAAGTCTATAAGAGAACTATGAGTAGGTGGGGGCTTACTAAACCTAAGAAAACTATGGTTGGGGAGATAAGTAGGAGGGAGCCATTGGGGAGTTAGAGGACTGGAAGAAGAAATCGAATGTTTGGCATAAGTTGGAAAAAGATGGTATCAAAAGATTCCTAGAGAAGATCCATGGATTTGATGTGGGGATCACCAAGATTATGGTGGATTCTTGGAAAAATGGGAGAGTCAAAATCAATGGGTCACCCACCATGTCAATGTGGAGTTGATTGCCCAAGTTACGGAGATCTCTCTAGATGGGAGTAACTTCTTCAGAGATAAGAAATTTTTGACTAATGCTATCAAATTTTTTGCGAAGGATGAAGTTGAGAGGAATAAAATTTTCAAGGTAGAGATTTATTATCAGATGGAGTCAATTAAAAAGCTTTGGAGGTATGTTTTAAGGATCATCATTGAATATATTTCTTTGGATCTTAGCTTTGATAGGATCAGAATGCATCATTTTGTTCTGATTAACCACTTTAGGCATGGAATCAAAATATCTTTTATTTTTTATCTTTTTGCCTCCATGAGCAAGGGTATCAAGGGTTTTAAAAGGAAACCTACTGCTAATCCAGCCCTTTGTGAGACATTACTCCTCTTGGTCTATGAGTATCTGAAGACTCAAACTATAGGAAAATCCCTTGATGATATTGAGTGTGGTTTTGAGGAAATTGGGAGTTTGGATTTAGAGGATGTGCATAGCATAAAATTGAAAGAAGAGGGGAATTCTTCCTCTAAAGGTAAAACCCCTAAGGACAAAAGGAGAGTCACCCCTTCTATTCACATTCCCTACAAAAAGAGACCTAGAGGCTTACCCCCTATTCCCCCTAAGTTTGAGCCTCAGGAGGAGGAGAAGGATAATGATGAAGAAGAGGATATAGAATTAGAGGAAGAGAACAAGGGGGAAGATGATGAGAAGGAGGAGAAGGGGAGGGAAAGTAAAAAGGAGGAGGAGTATTTAGCTAACATTTCAAGGAATCCTAAGAAAAGGAAACTAGATGAGGCTTTGTCACTAGAAACCAATGACCAGATTCCTAAGACTCCATGCCCTCGACCCTCTTTTTTTTGTCTGAGGGGAAGATAGAAATTTTGAGGAAAGAGAGTGGGGAGGTGATAATGAAAAATAGGAGGAGGTCTTGGAGGAATTTTAACACAAATACTACAAAATTGGGGATAGTTAGGGAGCCGACAGGCCTCCAAGTGATGGAAGACAATGATGGAAAAGCCCACTTTGATGAATTCATTGACCCTACATTGGTTGTTATCTATAATAATGCAAGTGAAACTGGGCCTAATCTTTTAAACAATGCAAAGAACAACATGATAGACAATTTTTGATCTATCAAATGGTTGTTCTATGAAATTGAAGACTTTAAGGGGAAAAGAAGCTAGGAAGGAAGCCAGAGTTTTAGTAGCAACCAAGGGCACAACGAAGAGAAGAGAAGCCAGGATGGAAGCCAACAACATTGCAACATCTAGGGACACAATGTTGACCAAGAGGATAGAATCACCAAGGTTGAACAAAGAGTCCAAAGGATGGAGTTCTCCCATCAAAACCTAGCTAATCAAGTGATTTCCACATTGAATGCCCTAAATGATAATATTAACAGTCTAGGTGAATCACTGATGAGTGATGGATTTGGTGGGAAAAAGATGGGGAAGGAAAACTTGGACATTGGGTAGGCTAAGGATGATTTGGGAGAAACCAGGGATCCGATGGATGCTCAAAACTAGGACCAGGAGGATATGGACAACTAGAAGAACAATGAAGCTACAGAGACCCTACAGGCTCTAGATAGGGAGAACTAATAGTTAGTGCTTCCTTTTTGTCTTGTCTTTTACTAGTTTAGCTAGTTTTTCTTTTTCTAGTGTAGCTAGTTTTTTGTATCCTAGTCGTGGGCTTGTCGTTTGGGTTTGGATTTTGATAAGTAGATGCATTGTAGCTAGACTTTTCTTAATATTTCTATTTTAGATATGTTGTAAAAACTTTTGGGTTTTAGGGTCCCTATAAAACCTGTTTTACTTAATCAAAAACTATTATATTGATCCAAGATGTGAAGAATAGGAATAACAATAATACTAATTGCCTAGCAATAGATAGATCTATCAATACTATATAACATCAGAAGATTAGGGAAAAAAGGGGGGCCCAAAAAGGGAAAAGAGACCTAAACCATGAAACCTTAGAGATATAATTTGTTACCATTCGATCTACATAAGCCAAATGATAGGAAAAAGGGGCCAAAAAGAAGAAAAACCTCAAAATTTGACATCCATAGAAAACTAAACATGCATAAAAAGCCATCCAACTCAACCTTTCATTTTCTAGTATGCCACGATGATTTTTGCTATGTCCTTAGGGTTCTTGGTTTGGAAGTTTGGCAGAAATTTGAAGGAAATTTTTTGTTTACTAGACTTTTCCATATTTGGAATGTCAAAATCCAAATTTTCCAAGATATTAAGCTCCACTTCTGGTTGAATGTAGGAATCGAAGATGCTGAGATAATGTCTGAGCTAGGCCTTGCTGAGATCTTCAATAACACCTCACCACTTGAGAAGAAAATGTATACTAGCTTCCACTTTTAGCCATTCTTGAGAAAATAATACATTCTTTCGAATAACCAACCAGGGTCATCTTGGGACAATGGCCAATGCAAAGTTCCCAGGAGGATGTGCCCTATAGAGCTCAGGTAGAGGAATTCTAATGTTCTCATCTATGCTCTCAACTGCCTCTTCAAGACCTAGACACCATGTAGGGTTGAAAATATTATAGCATAGCCTGAGAATTGCCCACTTTTCCACTTTGGCTTTGGCTAGACACCCTATAAAGGAACCTACAACGTCACTGTTAGTTCTCCAAGAAAATTCATGATTGAATACCCCTTCCCCTAGGACACGTATAACAACTATCCTAGACATATCATCTACATTTCCTCTAAAGGCCATGGTACACACCTTTGAGGAGTGGAATAGAATGACATTAGTCTCCATATTAACTCTTTGTCCAAATGAAGCTTGACAAAGACAAGGCAAAAAAACAACATAAACCAAGACTCAAATAAATATAAAACCACTAAACTTAAATGAAGGATTCAGAAGGGTCAAGAGTTTTAACACCATCTGCTAATGCCAGCTAAAGGCAAACATCAACATGATGCCATCAAATTATACCTACTATCAAGAAATGATGAATTAATCAATGACTAATTAGGACGTTGCAAAGAGGGGTGTTATAGAAAATATCACAAAGGAGGCCAAGAAAGAAATAAGGGCTAGTCCTAGATAGTAGTAGGATTCAAAAATATGATCCCAGATACACTTACTATTTATTTAAATCTTCATATTATTTTCTTTTATATATGATTGTGCTATTTTTATTGTTATTTAAATTACTTTTTTAAATTAAAACTCTTTTTAATTCTAAATTTTTAACTTTATATTTGTAGTTCTATAAGAAGTCTTAAGTGATAGCTAATAATTCTTCTCTATCTGCCCCTTTTTTTGCTAACTGATCTGCTACTTTATTCCCTTCTTGGAAGATGTGAAGAATCTATAAATCTTCAAAAAGTTCCAGGAGATTTATAACTTCTTCTAGTTTAGATTTTAAAGCCCAATTTGGTGTCTCCCTTTTGCTAATGGTATTTAGGAAAATTTTTGAATCACCTCCAATAATAATTTTTGAGTTGCTTAAGTTTAGGAAAATTTGGAGACCTTCTTGAAGGACTTCTAATTCAACAAGGTTGTTAGTGATGGATCCTATAGATTTGGCCCTTTTAGATATCCATTTTCTAGAGTCATTATTAATGATGCATCCCATCCCAACAGTCCGTAGATTGCCTCTTGAAGCTCTATCAAAATTAAGTTTGGTCCAACCACTTGGTGGTGGACTCCATCTATAGTTGCCCCTCGCTTCTTTATTCTTTTTTTTTTAAACATCAGTGGGGGATTAATTAGATTTCTCAATCTCTTTTTCATTATAACATCCCACTCCGAAAATGACCCTTCCTCTTTTAGAATTTTTACAAGATAAGAGTTTAAGGTTTCAACAATACTAGCCTCAATTTTATAAGTAAACTCAAGAGCCGTCATTTCTTGATTGTGGAATATTCTTCTATTTATTACTTTCCATACTTCCCATGCTAGGGTAGATGGAGAAATATTCCATATTTTTTCATAGATGCAGCTACTAATATTAGTTGGCCATCCCTAAGATGATCGTTGAGACACTTTGGCAAAGGAGCAGACCAACCTAGCATGTGTGAAAGCCAATCCTAGCAATATTGTGTTTATAGGCATCTATATAGGAGGTGATCAGAGTCTTCATAGTCATACTTGCATAACACACATCTTGAAGGGCCCTCAATACCCATTTTTCTAAGTCTGTCAATAGTTAGGATCCTCTTCTAGGAGGTAGTCCACAAAAAGAAGCCTACCTTAGGTAGATAAGATGAGTCCCAACAAAGTTTATGGGGAATATCAACTTCTTCCCACCTTTTTGAATGTGTCATTACTTTATATCTATTCTTAACATTATAACAACCATCTTTAGAAGCTACCCAAATGAGTTTGTCATTTCTTCCTAATTGCTTTACTTTCCTCTTAAGAATAATATTTCCATAAACCTTTTTTATTGCTGGTTCTAGCTTAATACTATCCAAAGTTTTCCATTCCCAACTAATATTGCCATTAATATAATTTTTTAGTTTTATAATTACTGACCTTATGCCCCCAAAGTTTAACTAGTTGATCTTTAAGACTTGTTGGGATATCCATACTATCCATTGGGGGTGTCCATCCTAAGAGTCCACCTAATAGAGAGCTTCATCACCATTACTAACATCCCATGTGATATATTTACTTATCAAGGGTCTGCATTTTACTATGAGATTCCAAATTTTGAATCCTTTAGGGAGTTTCCTCATTCAAAAAAAAGAATAGGGATCCCCTGCATTTAAGTATTTGTTATATAAATGTTTTGACCATTTCTAATCTCTTTCAATAAATAGCCACCACATTAGTTTAGCCCCTAAAGCTTCATTTTGCCAGCTTAAGTTTTTGATACTTAGACCTCCTAATTCCTTTGGTTTATATAAATTTTCCCATTTTATAAGAGTCTATTTTTTAATTTTTTTCTGTTCAGTAGTGTCATTTTGAAAGAAGCATTTAATTTTTTCCTCAAGATTCTTATTAATACATTTAGATAGGTGTGAGCAAGAAAGAGGGTAAGTTGGGAGGATAGATAGGAATTCTTTGATTTTCATATCTTTACTAGCCTTTGTGCGTCATTTATCTTTCCATCTTCTTATCTTCTTATTCACTCTTTCAAGGATACTATGCCATCCCTTGTTAGTTTTACTACCATTTTCTAACTTTATTCCTAAGTATTTACATGGGAATGTACCTTTTTTATATCCCATAATATTACAAATCTATTTTTTCGTATCAGGTTTAGTGTTAATGAAAAAGATTTCTAATTTTCCAATATTCACTTTGTGACCTGATGCTTTCATGTACTATTGAATGATTGATTTGAGGTTTAGGGCCTCTTTTATTTTACTTTCTCCTAGTAGAATGGTATCATCTACATATTGTTGGTGGGTTATATTTGGTACATTTTTAGCTACCATAATTCCACTTAATTTGTCATCAAAGTGGGCATTGGTTATTGCTCTACTAAAGGCTTCTGCCATGACGATGTAAAAGAAAGGAGATAGGGGGTCTCCTTGTCTTATTCCTCTTGATGGGTCAAAGAAGTTTTTGGGAGTTCCATTAATAAAGACTAAAATTTTAGATGTTAAGATATACCGAGAGATGAGATTAATCCATTGGTGTGAGAATTTGAAGGGTTCTAAGGTTTTACATAAAAAACTCCAATCAACCATGTCATAAGCTTTTTGGATATCTAATTTCATGAACATGCTTGTCACTTTATTCTTATTGGTTGAGTGTAGCATTTCTTGTATAATGAGTATTCCATCTAGGATCGATCTTCCTTGAACAAAGACAGTCTGTTCTTCTAATATAATCTTGGGAAGAATAGGTTTTATTCTATTTGCTGAAATTATGGATATGATTTTATAGATGGTGTTGTATAGAGCTATAGGTCTAAAATCCCTTGGGTTTTCAAGATCATTTTTTTGGGTATCAAGGTAAGAAAGGTATTATTGATTTCAGATAGTAATGATCCACCATTTCTTGATGCTTCAATGGCTTTCCAAAGTTCAATTTTGATAATGTCCCAACATTTTTGGTAGAATTAAGCCTAGAATCACTATTGACCTAGAGATTTCTTAGGATTCACATTGAATAACATAGATCTGAATTCTTCTAGAGATATAGGTGTAATTATTGCTTTATTATCCTCTATAGTAAAGCCTTTTGACCTAATTATTTTTCTATAGTGCTTTAAATTAAAACTATAATCATCCCTCTAGCTTACACCCTCTAACTCATTATAATTATGGCTCAATTACAAAATAACCTATTTTTGACATTGGCACATATCCCAAGGTGCTCAAAAACTCTAACCTAGAAAACCAATAGTTGAGCTATGAGAGCTGGAATCCTTATTTGACCCAAATGGGTATCCAAAAATGAAAACACTTTAAACAAAAACTAACACTAAACTTATTTTTGGGTGATATAGGATTGTCCTTACACCACTGGATGCTCTTGCATCAATTTTACATAGGTTTTAGATAGAAAACCTATCTATTGAGAGTACAAGAAATTTTATTTTGGTTTGCATATTTAGTGTGATTAAAAAAGTGGATTTGTTTGTCAAGGCTTGTAGTGGAACAAATGATATGAGGTTGAAAGCTTTTCAGGCTAGGGGAATTGATTAATTTGGAAAAATCTTTATCAATAATTTGAGGGTTTACCAAAGGCTTACTTATCATATTCTAATCTAGGAGGATTTGGAGCAAAGAGACCTAATTCAAATCCAATTTAGCTTAAGCGTTGAAATTTCCATTGAATTTTGTCACTAGTTGAAACCGTATCATCTCTACACAATTTGTCAAGATCTCTAAAGAAGTGGCCCCAATTTTTTTGTATTCATCTGCTACACATCAAGTTGTTCTAGATCATTTGGTTGAATTAAGACTAAAATAGGGTTTGTCATTTTTACAGCATACTTTAACTTTGCAAGGTGTTTGAGATTGCAGGAAGGGGGATCAGTGCAGATTCTCCCCAACCTTTTTCTTTCCTTGCTAGGGCTTTGGAGCACTAGCAGAGGATCTGGGACCAATGACTAAGAGCTAGATTTTGTTTTATTCGCCAAAAACCCTATCTTTTAGATTTCCAACCTTGACCACTATTTCATTGCCATGCCCAAAATATAAGGGGCAAAACACACACACAATTTTTTTTAATTTTTTTATAAGAAATAATTTAGATAATAAGGTCGACAAGAGTTCAGATGATTATCTATAATGGAACTAATTGATCAATTAGTTTGACATTCAGATAACCGAATGTACTAGAAGATAGAAGCAAGTTCACATTATTATAGAGAGGTGAGAACTCGGTTAGAAACATAACATAAAATAGATATTTTGGATGAACTTAAAGTTTCTTAGTAATAAATTTATTTAACTTAAACAATGAATTCATTTAACATTAAGAGACTCTGAAAACTCTAGAAGGTCAATTAAATTTAACTATTCTACCATGCTAACTATGCTTATGACATTAATAAAAAATCTAGCTAGCCTTTAATAACATACCATAAAGATAACATTATTATCGATGATACTATCTATATTTTAATTTTATAATTTTCCCCAACATATCCATAACAATTTCATTCATTAATTTATCCTTTATGATTTTAAATTGAAGACTAAAATCAATTCAATAATCTATAAGTTAAATCTAAACTCTATTTAAAACTATTACAAATTTTAAGTTCAACATTAATAAAGTCCATATAAAAAAATTAATCTAACAAAGCTCACCACAGTATTTAGCTGATTAATAAAACATTAAAATTATTCTAATTAAGATATTCTAATTTCCAAGTTAAAACTTTTAAATTAAACTAATTTAATATTCTAACCCCTAAGAGACTATTTAATACTAACATCTATATTAACATAAACATACTATATTACTTCTTCTAAACTTAACAATACTAAAAACCCACTAATATCTATATAAAAATACCAACCTAAGCTACATAATAATCATGATTTAAAATAATACTAACTACTATCCAAAATCATCATATCCTATACTAGCCTAGTCTACTCACCTATCTCCACACACTTTACTACCAACCTAAGACATGCCCTAGCCAAGTGACTTCACCATTTAGCCTACCCACCTACCCTCCATGCTGCCCCAAGCCCTCTATGCACTAACAAAGGTCTATCAGCGTAGACCTGGCCCCTTCTGTGAGTGGAGGCATGAGGAGTCAACGAATGGGGGAGTTATAAGGGGAGTTAAAGTTTATGAAATGATGTTAGATAAAAGATTTCTTAGCTCCCCCAACTGACCTAACATGTCATTAATATCATGTAATGACACCAGTACACTTCGTCCATGCCTAGCCTCCGAATAGGATAGAGATATAATGTATTTTTATTTTTTTTGTGGGGTTTTATGAGATGGTAAGGGTAGTTATGTCAAAAGTCTATTAGGTGGATTTTGATAGGAAGCGTCAACAATAAATACTATTGCCACCCAAATTTAATTTTATAATGTATATTTGTATCAACGAATTTGGTAAAAGATTTTCTTTTATTATTATTTTGATTTTGAAAGGCATCAAGCAAGAATATGCTATGTTTCCTTTGGGTGAAAATTTTTGCAACTCTCATACAAACTCCAGAGAGCAAATCTGCTCCTGGAGATGTGTTTTTTTTTTTAAAAGTATAAAATTTTCTCATTAAGCTATAATGTATTGGTGTTATGAAATTAGTGGTTTCTATCCTTGTGATGACATTGATTTCTACTAAACAAGCATATTAATACAAGGGAATGTGTAAGGTCATAATCTTTTTTTCTTTCCTCCTATAAATTATGTTTATTTAATCATCATATAACAAGGTATATGTTCCAATTTTATATGAAATTCAAGGAGATACATAATCTCTTAATCAAATTGATTTTGTCCATTATGAAACTTAACAAGGAGAGAGATCACTTTGTGATCACAATGTAGGATTTTTATTTCATCTTAACACTTAAACATCGAATTGGAAGCCTCAACATATCAAATTTCTTTTCATTAACATAATTGAAAACTTGAAAATTCATAATTCAAAGACATTATCTATCATTCTATTTTCTCACATACATATGCAAGGTTTGAAGCCACATAAAAACAATGCAAGGAGATTTTCATAATCTTTTTCTTTCTCTATTATTCATCCTAGTTCAAGGCTCCATCGGGAAAGAACCAGTAAGAAAACTCGACATCATTGCCGAATACATCAAAATTTAAAATACATTTTTACAAATATTACAATTCAATTGAATTTTCTTCAAGGGCTTTCACAAGAGAACTTTTCCAATGACTTCAATGCATCAAGGGAACCATGGGAGAGACAAGAACCAACATGGAGGTAAAATAACACAATAAGATGAACAATTCAAGAATACATTCCCAACCCAATTTTGCACAATAGGTTCAACAACGAACCAAAATAGGAGTGAGGTGGATTTTCTCAATATGAGATGTCAATCACCATACCATAACATAACCCTTTCGGGGCTAAAACTTTAAGAACTTCCATTATTTTACAAGGACCTTTCAAGGCTATTTCCACAAGGATTTTTAGTCCTTTTCATATTGAAGAATTCCCAATAACAAAAAGGTATGGGATGACAAGTAGGGGCCCATACACCCTACCCTTTTTCCCTCCTCTCACCATGAGAGGAGACTCTACACCATTGAGGTCTAACTAAGGCCCTTCCCCCATACATGGCCACTTCTTCCCTATCCAAGGGTGAGTAATTCCAAAGCAATCCCCATGAAATCCCCTCAAAACACAAAACATCAAAGCAAGCAAGAGGATAACATCAAAGAAAAGCAAGTTAAGATCCCTCCAAATCAACCCCAACATACAAGCAAACAACACAATGCCTATGCATGAGTCAAGCAAGATTCAAGCATGAACACATGAAGAAACAATCCAAAGGAGTGAAGAACTCCTACCTTCACCAAAAGAGTTATGGTAAAATGGTGGTTTGAGAAGAGCTTTTTCCCTTTTTTTCTTCTTCTTTCAATCTTCAAAATTTTCTCTAAAACTAGAGATTAGGTAACCGAAAAAACAAAAAAACCCCAAAAATGCCTCTAAGTATGATCCTTAACTCAACTAGACTTCAAGTAACCTCAAGATGGAGTTTTGGGTTACCAACTCAAGTTAAGAGACAATCCATTTTCGAAATCAACCAAAAGTAGGGTTTTTGAGTGACCTTAAAAGTCAACCAAGAAGGCTAAAGGGTTGAAAAGTACTCCCCACCCATACCCTTACCCCTAGGGTACTTAAATTTAATGTTTTTAGGCCTTAAAGACTTGATAGGAACAAATAAAAGCTAGGGGAAAAGTAAGACCAACTAAAAACCTTCAAAGAAAGATAATGCAAAGATGACACAAATTAACAAAGGGGTTCAATTTCATCTTTTCCATTGGGTTTCCCGGCTAAATTTCCTACACTCATTGCACACATTAGTAGATCAAAAAATCACATGCATTATGTAAATTACATATTAGAAAAAATCATATAAATTAAAGAATCCATTTCCTAATAATCAATTGTTCATCTAATTCTACTCATATTTTCGACCATTAGAATTGCATAATCCAAGTGTTAATTTTGCATTCATTTCATCATTATACATGTTCATAAAACATTAAATGATGAAATCAAATAACTGAAGTAAAGCATGACACATCGTAAAATAGCATAATAATGTTCAGTGCATCGAATAATATTCTAACGTATTGAGTCAAGAGTATCAAAATAATAATGTATGATCGATGCTAGGATGGGTCGAGGCGAGGCCTCACATTCATTTGTCTTTGTTTGCATTATTCACATTTTTTGCATGTTTGACATCTGCTCTAATTACCATGTTCACTTACCTTTATTATTATATTTAAATTTATTTATGTATATACATACATACAGACATACATACATACATACATACATACATACATATATATATATGTATGTATATATAAATATACACACATATCTATATATGTATATATTTCAAATGTTAATAAGATATTATTATATAATATATCATATAATAGTATTATATTATATATGTAATGTTATTTATTATTATTATATTGAAAAAAATTATTGTAATATATCGTTATTGTATAATATAAAGTATTTATTAAATTTTGATTATTAAAAAGAAGTCAAAATGGGGGCTCACCCAAAATAGAAAAAAAAAGGCTAAGAATCAGTCGAAAGTCATTACCACGTGATTAACCAACCTCTTTCCTGAATATCAAAATCCCCCACCTTGGATGAGATTGTGTCATAGCCTATTTTTGGACCACGTGAATGAGACTCCCTATAACTCAGTATCAATGAGACCATTCCTTCTAAGGAAACCATCTAGATCTTGCATACTCTTGGATACATCATTAAGACTACCAAGTTTTTCTATGGGGTATAAAGGGGTATTAAAATCCCCCTCACATGTAGCTTTAGATCCCTTACAGTTTTGAATACCAACTAAAGCATCCTTTCAAGCATGCAATCTTCCCTCTGGTATATGGGTGAATGCACAAAGTTGGGTTGCAATTCTGTAGAAGTCAAATCCACAGAATGAGACCTCTTAGAAATAGGTACCCGATTTTAAAAAATGCTCACCCATTTTCAGCTTGGGTGCCCGACCATAAATTTAAAAAAATGGGCACCTGTTATTTTTAAAAATTGGGTACATGTTTTTATTTTCAAAAAACGGGTACTTGTTTCTCAAAAAATTAAAAATTTGAATTTTTAAGAAACAAGTAACCATTTTTTTAAAATTGGGTACCTATTTTTTAAAAATCAGGTACCCATTTTTTAAAAGTAAAAAATGGGTACCCATTTCTTAAAAATTCAATTTTTTAAGTTTTCGACAGATTTTACATGCCGCTTTTAGCTTTTCAAAATGGGTACTCATTTTTTGAAATTCAAATTATGGGTGCTCATTTCTTACAACATGAGGGAGGATTTTTTTTTTCTTGCCTCAAATTTTGGTTTGGGACAGGCTTGGTGAGACCAAGCCTATGCCTTGGCCTCTCAAGATTTGGCTAAGGCATTGAACTGACAAATTCATGCCTTGCCATAATTTTTAGAGGGTCTTCTCAATCAATTTTTTTTACGAAACAAAAACCTATTAGAGCTCTCACTATTCTGATTTCAAAAATATAAATTTTATAGTGTTATGATTTTATTCACTATTTTTGTCTTATTTTTTAATCAAAGATGGTACCTAAATGTAAAATAGCAACATTCACTAAAACTTTAATAACTTTTTTATTTTATAATTTTTCTTCAATTAATTTATGTCATCAATCTTCATTCAATTCTTTTGAAGTTAAAAAAAAAATTGAAAAAAGTGAAATTTTGATCAAATTATGGTGTCCATACACGAGAGGTTTTAATTTATAGTCAATTACAAATTAATAAAAAAATTCGTTAAAAAAATTAAGAAAATAATTTTCATCAATCTTTGGTGTATCAGGTAACTCCATTTAAAAGGATTCACAAAAATTCATTAATTTGTGTCAAATTATGGTGTCCGTACATGAGCGTGGTATGGTCCTAAAACAGGCATTTTGAAAAAGTAGTTTTTGAAGATCCATACCAAAAAAGTAATCCATCATATGGGTAAAAAAATAAATTACATATTCAAAAAAAAGATTCTAGACACTATAATTTTTATTTTTGAAGTTTTTTTATATTTAATCTCTAAATAACTCAAATTTTGGCATCAATAGACAATATATTTCAAAAATAGGAAAAACACTTCCACTTTTTGGCCAAAAGTGAGACCCAACTTCTTTCACTAACCCATATATTAGGAGCATAAAAATTTAAAAGATCCTAATTACTGAGTGCATCAATAAAAGCCACAACCAAAAAATTGAGGGTGATAGTGAAGCTCAACCCCATTGAGTTTATTAGGGTTCCACATAGTCATAATCCCTCTAGAAGAACCAAAAGCTTCATAGTAGGCATATTTATCCCCTTGGCAAATGTAACCCATAACTTTTTCAAAGTTGTGTTTATTCATCTTAACCTCTTGAATGAGGACAATATCTACCTTATGATCATAAATCATGTTTTTCAAAAAAAAATGTTTTCTTGTGTTGTTTAGTCCTAGGTAATATTCCATGTAATGAACTTCATTTCCTACCTTTTTGGATGTCCTCCAAGGTCCTCTTCTTCCCATGAGCAATGTCTTGCGAAGTTTTCTTTGTTCTTGCCACTCTTTTTGATGACCTTTTAGTTCTCCTTTCAGAGCCCACATCCACATTTGGTTGTCTACACACGTTCTTCCTAGGTTTATGCCAACCCCCATCAACCAAAATTGGTGACCTAAGGACTGAAGAAAATAGAGATTCCTCTTCACACGAGAATGTGACCATAAGAGTATCCTTTGGGGAAGGGTATTCTGCCCACTTGGTCGATTTAGGTGATCAAATTTTCATGTTCTCCACAATTGTTTGTGGGGTTGAAAAGTAGTAGACATTCACTTGATCCTCTCTCTTCCTTGGAGGGGAAGAAACTTCACCTATTAGGGCTTTAAATTCCTCCTTGAAAGGATTTTAAACCACCTCTTTACCCTCATTATCAACCAATATCTCTCCTTCCTCCATTCAATCCCTTGGTTCTTCCATTTCTTTTACAACATTAATTGATATCTCTCTTTCCTTCAGTCTAGCCCTAGGGACATCCTCCATGTTTATTGTCAATAAATACTCTTCCAATTAGTCAATCTACTTCTCCACATCACCCATAAAGGTTAGATAAGAACCTTGGTCGATCCCCTAGGAGCACCCTAGTTCTTGATTAGGAACTCTTCCTTCAACAACAACCTCTTTAGCCTTTTCTATCTCTCCAAAATTCATATGGATTTTGCAATCAGTGGCCATATGGCTATATTTCCTTCATGTTTGTAGTATAAGTCTACCTTCTTATAGTTAATTACCTACTTCTAGGTCCCTTGATTTGATTTCAAAGATATATTACTAGGGAGGGCTTTATTAACCACTAGATTACCACAAAATATAGCAAAACCCAAGTGAAACTTGTGGAGGGAGACTACGTCCACTTTGATAAAATACCCAAAGGAGTTAACTATCCATCTAAAGACCTTTACATCCCAAAACTCCAAGGGAAGTCAATGGAGCCTAACCCAAATTAGGGGCATTCTCTGGAGATCAATACTAGGGTCAAAGCCTAGTTTGCATTTGGCCACTATCAAGAGATGCTTACCATACCTCCATGTTTTCACCAATATCTAATTTGGGTCTTCCTCAATAGAAAATTTGAATTTGAAGAGGGAACCTACCATTGACACTACCTCCATTGATCCTTTAAGTTTCCACTTAGTAGAAATCAATCTCTTAACCATTTAAAATGTAGGCTTGTAAGATAAAAATGTGTCTACCAAACTCAAAGGAAAACCGCTAGAAATATTGTCAATCACATAATCCAGAAGAGGGATATCCAAACCTACTTCCTCCTGAGATATAGTTGGGAAATCTTTAGGTGGAGCACCTAAATCTGAGTGTCCCATGAATGCTCCTTTCCAATTTTATTTCATAATCATGCCACATTCCCTACCTTCTCCAGGCTAGTCTTTGGACTAGTACTTCAGAGAAAGGTGAAGTCATTCAATATTCCAAAATCAACCCCTAAAGTCAACTTCTTATCAAAATCATAGCTGACCCCAATATTAGTGGGAACCACATTGGAGATGACAAGCCAGAGATCTAGATAGATTTTTGGATTAGGTGGGGTTGGGTGTCGAAGAGAAGATTCCACTAGGGATAGAGGTTAAAGATAGGTTGCAGAGCTATTGATACTACTAATGTTAGATTGTGGTGACTGATTAGGGAAGTATTGTACATATTCCATTATTCCTTGGTAAGGTTTGGGGTCAGGTTAGGACCTAAGTAAGGGTTTGGGGGTGACAACCCCCAATAAAATAATGAGAAAATAATGAGAATGTACACAAGATGATAAAAGAGAACATGCAGCTCTAAACTTCTCAAAAACTAAGCACCATGTATAATGAATAGAAAGGAGACAACAATGAGTCAGAACAATTGAATCGAGTAATATTTCTACTTGCTTGCTTTCTATTCATAAACTAATTCAACAAAATACAAATGTGGAGCATAGGGATTCAACTAGAAAAAAAATACTTTAACCTACAACTTCTACTTGTAATATAAACTTATTGCACCACAAGGTTGCATACAATAATGCCTAGAGAAATCATTGCTTCACATGACAATCAAAACAAACTTACAGAGAACAAGGAGAACTAATCCTCTATTGCTGCAACTCTGATCCTCTACTATTCCTTCTACTCCTTCAACTCTCCATTTTTCCTTCTACACTTCTTCTAATGGGCTAACTCTATGTATCCTTATTCTCCTCCTTTGATCAAATAAATAGACACTTCATTACTTTTGTCTTTTTGTCAAAAGCTTTTCCCTCTCTTTCAAATTTCAAACTCACCTACTCAGTTAAATGTGTCAAGTAGGTAGATGGGCATTTGCCTCAATGGAAACTAATCATTTTCAACATTCAGCCTTTTTTCCAAGCCAAAAAAACCCCAATCACTCCTAATCCAAATCAACTATGCCAAGACTACTTCTTAGATGCACATAAGTTGCTATGCCCAAAGGCTTAGTCAAAATGTTTGTTAGCTACTGCTCAGACTTGCAAAATTCAATTTTGATACCTCTATTTTCCACCAACTCTCTAATGAAGTGATATCTAATTTCTTGTGCTTGCTTCTCCCATGGAAGACTAGATTCTTTGAGAGTGCAATACAGGAAATGTTGTCACAAAATATTGTGGTACCATCCTCTTGCTTTTTATTCAAATCTATTAAGATTATCCTTAACCAAATAGCTAGACATGTTGCTCCATTCACTGCTATGTATTCAGCCTCTACTATAGATTGAGAAACAAAAGGTTGCTTCTTGGATGCCCATGAAATTACAATCGAGCCCATATAAAACATGTATTTGGAATTAATCTTGCTATCATCTAGGATTTCATCCCAATCACTATCAGTGTATCCAACCAACTTAAAATCATTATATGTAGTATAAAAAATTCCAAATCACTTAGTACCATTCACATACCTTAAGGTCCTCTTCCCCACTTTCCAATGGGAATCCTTTGGTGTTTCCATAAATCTAGAAATCTAACTTATAACATGCATCTTGTCAAGCTGAGTTGCTATCAAATACATCAAGCTTCCAAACATGCTCTTCTATAATATTGGATTTATACACTTTTTGCAATATCCCTTGTCAACTTTAGACCTACTACTGTTGGTGTTGGGGCTAGGCTACCATTTTGCATTTTGAATATCTCCTAGATCTAATTTGCATACTTTTTGAGAGATTAAGATGTCATCATGCATTAATTTTACATCTATGCCTAGAAAATACTTCAAGAGACCTAGGTCTATCATTTCAAATACATTCTTCATGGCCTCTTTCAACTCACCAATTAGGACATTATCATTTCTAGTGAACATTAAGTCATTTACAAAGAAGACAATAATCAATACCTTACCATTTGTTTCCTTGATGTAGAGAGTGGGCTCACTACCACTTTTTCTAAAGCCATTTCTCATCAAGTATGAGTCAATCCTACTATACAATGCCCTTAGATCTTGCTTGAGCCCATATAGATCTCTATTTAATCTATATAACTTGTGTTCTTCACCCACAACTTGATAACCAAGTGGCTTCTCCATATACACTTCTTTTAATACACCATTGAAGAAGGTGGACTTCAAATCGATTTGATATACCATCCATTTGTGTTGGGCTACAATTGCTATGATAGCACATATGGTTTCCATTCTTGCAACTAGAGCATATGTCTCATCATAATCTTTGCCATACTATTGCAAGTACCACTTGACCACTAATCGTGCCTTATGCCTATCTATTTTTTCTTCAATATTCTACTTGGTCTTGTAAACCTATTTTACTCCAATTACTTGTTTCTTGGGAGGCAAAATAGTTAACTCCCATGTTTCATTTCTTTCAATTGCTTCTATTTTCTCATCCATGGCATTACACCATTTCTCTTCTTACATAGCTTCTTCAAAATATATTGGATCACTATGACAAAATAGTGCAAAATTAACACTCTCATCAAAGTCTTCATCACATCTTTCTTTTGGATATATCTCCCTTTGACTCTTAGTCTTTCATGGTGATAGGGAGGTGAGAGTGGGATATAAATTTTTAGTATTATTGTTGCTACTATTTTGCATGCTAGCATAGGGCTTCCTTGAGATGCTATGAGCTGAAACTTGACATGTTTGAGGCTTTCCCTTTTACTTTTGTTTGTAGCTATCCATGTTGGCTACTCCATCATCTTGCTGATCACCAATGCCATCATCTTCTTCAATGGTTGACACTTTACTTGATGTTATTGAAGATTCATCTACCAAGCCATCCCATTACTGATTTTTAAGAAACTTCACATCTCTTGAAATGATTATCTTCTTGGTGATTTGATCATACAACTTATATGTCTTTGATTCTGAGAGCTATAACATGTGAAGATGCACTTCACACCTTTATCATCTAGATTTCTCCTTTGTTCCTTTTGTACATGTGCATATTCTATACATCTAAACACTCTTAAGTGCTCAACTATCCATCTATTTTTTGACCATGCTTCAAGAGGAATCTTGTCGTGAAATTAATTTGTAGGACACTTGTTTATCAAGTATACTATTGTTTCTATAGCTTCTCCCCAATATTTAGTTGGGAGTTCCTCTTCTTTCATCATGCTCCTTGTCATCTCAACAATGGTCCTATTCTTCCTCTCAGCTATTCCATTTTGCTATGGACTATAACTAGATATAAAATCCTTCTTGATGTCATTCTTCTTGCAAAAATTTACAAAACAATTGAAGGTATATTCCCCTCCTCTATCCATCTTAAGAACTATTAAATGGTGCTCACATTCTTTTTCAGTTAGGACTTTAAATTCCAAAAAATTATCAAATGCTTCATATTTGTTTTTCAAGAAATACACCCATGTCCTATGCCTAAATTTGTCTATGAATGTCATAGAAAAAGCACTCCCCACAATAGAAGTGGTTTTCATAGGGCCAACTTAGTCATAATGCACCAATTCTAATGGTGCCCTTTCCCTTCTAGAATTACCAGAATTAAAGGGAAGACTATGTTGCTTACCCAAAATACAAGCTTCACACTTGTCACATGAATTTACAATGCTTGACAAACCATCTATCATTCTTTTCTTGGACAAAAAAATTTAAACCAAAAAAGTTAAGATGTCCATACCTGAGATGCCATAGCTTGGAGGGGTCTTCAATCATGCTCCTAAAAGTTGATTGCTAATGTACTAGTGTACATGCATGCTTGGGAGGTGCAACACTAACTTGAGAAAAGAAACATGTCTCTATCTTCAAGGGGAACATCCAATTCTTTGTCATTTGGACTACTACTAGTATTCTCTTGCCCCCATCCTTTTCATGAATGACACACTTGTCATTTTCCAGTAGCACCTTATAACCATTTTGAATGAGTTGTCCAACACTCATCAAATTGTGCTTCATACCTAGGAAAAAATAGAAATTTTGTATCTCTTTCTTCTCACCTTACATGGTGCAAATCATGATAGAAGTTGTGGGATTGTTTGCATTTCCCATGCTTACATCAACCACATTTGCATTCTGTCTTGACTAATCACCCTACTTCTTCTAGCATTCACTTGCATAATACCCAAAATTGTGATTGTAGTAGAATTCTACATTTCTCTTGTTGGAGTTGTAATTCTTCTTACCTCATCTAGACTTGTTTTGAGAGCTTCTTGCTCCCTCTTGATTACTTTTTCATCTTGAGCTTTCTGCACCAAAATTCCTTTTCCATTTCTTTGATGAACTTTATTTCTTGAGAGCCATTTCTTCCTCTCCCCACATCTCTTGAATTCTCTTGAGTCGTGAAAGGTTTTTGTTGGGAATATGTAGTTGATCTATTAATCTGGTGCTCATGGGTTTGAAGAGTTCCTATCAACTCATCCATGGTCAATGTGGTGAGGTCTTTTACTTCCTCAATAGTAATCACAAGATTGTCATATTTCTAAGATAAACTTCTCAATATCTTTTCCACTACCCTTTTCTCTTTATACTTTTCTCCATTTGATTTGAGATGGTTTAACAAAGTAGATATTCTTGTTAGATTGTGGTGATTGATTAGGAAAGTATTGTACATACTTCATAAATTCTTTGGAATTTTTGGGCTCTATTTTATCAAGATTTTGGGCCGACATGTAATTATTAATTATAACCCTAAAGTGGTTAAACTACTTGTATAAAGGGGCTTAGGGTTAGGGATTGTTTCATTAAGGGTGTGATGTGAAATTGGTTCTTGTGATGGTATTGAGCTGTAAGGGATTACATATTGTAATCAAGTTGTAATCACTAGATCATAAAAATATTGGACTTGTTGTTCGGTGGATGTAGCCCAAGGATTGGATGAGCCACATTAAATGTTGGTGCCTTGTGTTCTTTTCTGTGTGATCTATCATTTTCTATTATTGGTTATATTTGTATGTAATTGTTATTTCTGTTTGTGGTTTAATCCTAACAATTCTCAAGATGAATTCTATAATAGGTTCATTGTCCTTCATTTGAAGGTTTTCAAACTCCCTTTAATCATCTGTAGCTTCACTACTCTAACCTTATCAATCCCCTTGAAGTTTGTCTTAAGGATATCCCATGGTTCCTTTGAGTAATTTTCTATTTCAATCTTGGGAAAAATAGTTTCTAACATTGCTACCTCAATTAGACTTAATGCTTTTGCATCCTTTCTTCTTGACTCTTTCAACTGCATCTTCTAAGGATTTTTGAGGGCAACATAATATGCTAGGTTAGTAACATCATTAAACTCATTCACCATGAACTCCCACAAATCATTTGTAACCATGATGGTTCTCATTTTCTTTTCACAATTTTTTCCATTAAAGGATGTCGGCTCCTGCAATATCTCTCCTGCATCTCCTGCCATGTCAAATATCTAGAAAAAGATTCCCAAATCCATGATGGATGTGGGTCCTCAAAGCTCTAATACCATGTATAAAATATAACTTCACAATATAAAATTTTGCTTGGCAAGGAGTTAATACTCAATGATAGGTAGTGGGTGTTGAGGGAGCTCGACATGTTAAGGAGCTGAGTGGAGGTTTACTCAAAAATAGTAGATGTGGAGTAGCCCAGTCACCAAAAAAGGAAATGGAGCTAAGAAAACAATGCTCATTCAATAGTGAGATTGAGTGAGCTTGGTCGACTAAGGAACCGAGTGAGCTTGGTTGACTTAGCAAGGGAGAGACCAAGTGAGCTCATTAAGAGTAAAAATTGAGTGAGATTAGTAAGCACTAAGGAGGTAATAGATGGACTCAAGTGTAGCTTGGCAGACAAAATTCAAATATGTGCTAGCCAAGTTAACACAAAAGAGGACTTGATTAACAAGGAAACCAAGCAAGTTAATAAAAAAATTGTTGTCTAGTCTATTCCACCACTAAAACACAAAAGATGATAATAGTGAACATGCAACTCTAAACTTCTCAAATGCTAAGCACCATGCATAATGAATAGAAAGGAGACAACAATGAGCCAAAACAACTGGATCAACTAATATGCCTACTTACTTTCTTTTTATCCATTATTGATTCAACTAAATACAAATCTAGGAGCATAGGGCTTCAACTAGAAACAAAATACTTTAACTTAATACTTCTACTTGTAATATAAACTTGCAACACCACAAGGTTGCATACAATAATTCATAGAGAAAACACTTCTTCACAGGATGATCAAAATGAACTTATAGAGAACAAGGAGAACTAGTCATGTGCTATTGCAACTCTGATCCTCTTATATTCCTTCATCTCTTTGAACTCTCTATTTTTCCTTCTATACTTCTAATTATGGGCTGACTCTACTTATCCTTATTCTCCTCCTCTAATCAAATAAATAGAGACTTCATTTCTTTTTGTCTTTCTGTCAAAAACAATTTCCTCCCTTTCAAATTTCAAACTCACTTACCGAGTTAAATGTGTCAGGTAGGTAGGTGGGTGTTTGGCTCAAGGGCAACTGACCATTTTTAATAGTATCATGCACTCTTTTAGTTTTGTCACATGTTTTAATGTATTATATATAATAGTTATGCAATGAATCCCCTTTCTTCTTTAACAAAGACTCAAAAACCTTACTATCATAAAAATCTAATATCTAGTTTTTGTCTCATAAATAGTACTTAAATTAAATAGCACTTCAATTATTTTAGATATTCATGCAAAAGTTAGGTCAAACTCAAAAATTGATTGGATTGTGTCCAAGAACTCAAATATTATTCTTCCTATCATAACTTTTAATTGAAGAACCCAATATTTCTATATTAAAATTTGGTTAAAAAATTTAATATAACACAAATAATTGATGTATATTTTAACGTATCATTGATTCAAATACGTGAAACAATTTTGAAGACCAACACACCCTTCACTTTATATTATAATTTTGTGACTTGAATGAGTTGAATACAAACTTTAATTCACAAATCTTAAACTTGGTAGTCACATTAAAGTAAATATATGAGATGCATATATACTTTCCTAGAAAAAAATTATATTTATAATTATTTTGTAAAAGATTCAATAGATATTTAATTTATAAATAGGAGATATTTTCTATGAAAGTTAAATTGTTCTATTTCTATTCGAATTCAACTGTGTAGTTTTTCTAGGCAAACATATTGACCCATGTTTCATAACTAGTGCTTCACATAAACCTATTTCTCATAAGATTGAATGGAAGACATAGTACTAATTGAATCTAAGTAATGTCATGGAGATAAATCACTACTCATAAAACATGGATCAATGAATTTAACTCCAAAAACTACTTAGTTGAATCCTAATAACAATATCATAGATATATAATTATTAAGGTAATTAAAAAATTTTGAATTAAATTACTTACATCAATCTACTTTATTTACTACAAACTACCCATTTATAAATTTTTAGTCCACTTCATTTATTATGATTCAAACTGTGCTTCCTATGTTCTCATTTAGAATGCCATCTATAAAAAAAGGATTTTTCTTGATACATCCATTTGTAGAGAAGTAATCCAAAAAGAAAAAACAAAAGACCAGTTCAAAGATTTACATTGAAACACTAATACGAATTATATTATGATCATTCAGTTCATAATATTGACTTTACAAGGCCATTATTCTTTAAATAACTTGATTCTTAATAACATAATTATGTCCAACATCCATTAGTTAGGCAAAAACCATTAACATTGTTACAATCTCCAAGGTTATAGCAAAAGTATAGAAAAGGTTCCCACTCTTGACGACAATCATCATCAATTGTGCAGTAAAAGTCACATCATTAGCACAAAAGATCGACTTAAAAATAAGCTTCATTTTGCCCATTTTCTATCTTTACTTCTGTGGTTTATTTCCCTTAAATGGTTTCCATTAATGATTCCTTTACTCGGCCTACAAATATAAAAGCATTGGGATTTCAGTAGGAACATGATGACAATTAAGCAAATCATAAAATATGACAAAGCATTTTGAATTGATACAGGAATATATGCTTACATTATAGTAGACTATAAGAGAGAGAGAGAGAGAGAGAGAGAGAGAGAGAGAGAGAGAGAGAGAGAGAGAGAGAGAGTGTGTGTGTGTCTATATATATATATATATATATAGAAGTTAAGAGTTATCAAAATTTTATTTTTTATCACATATAATTTAATTATCTGTTATTAAATTGAAGTCTCCAAAATTATTATTTTTCTTATATATTTAGAATATATAAGTTAATAGGAGTGACACCCCAACACATTTTATGTCAAATACTTTAAAAAAAAAAAATTTAAAGTTAATTCTTAAAAAATGGTTCATCATTTTGTGTGGTAGTAAAATAGTGGGTTTGCTGTCATAGTTGACCAAGGCTCAAATCCTAATCATCCTTGTTGATCTCTATCTCATCTTGCTCCTTCTCCCCATTCTCACTTCCTCATTTTTGTACCCTTCTCCTTTTATTTTGCACTCCCCCCCCACTCTCAATTTACCTATTTGATGCCCTATTTATCCTCTTTCTCAATCTCTTCCCACCTCCCCCTTATTTGTGAAACTCACGTCTCTCAATTCCTCAATTTTCTCATTCTCCCCCCTCTCAAATTATCTTCTCGAAATAAAATTTATTTATACCTCATGCATCTCATCCTATCCACATTAGACCACTCTCTCTAATGCATCATTGCCATATTTATCTATGTCTAATACTCTCTCTCTCTCTCTCTCTCTCTCTCTCTCTCTCTCTCTCTCACACACACACACACACACACACACACACACACACACACACACACACACACACAAATAGTTATTCTCCTCATTCATTTGTATCTCATCTCTCTCTTCATCTCCCCTTCTTTCTTTGTATCATGTATTTTCCTTTCTTTTTCCCCCCATTATCCCTCCTATCACAACATTTTCCAACAATTTTAATCAATTTCTACATGATGTATCTCACCATATTCCTATTTTATCTCTCTCATGCATTATGGGCATCTTGGTCTACTCTAAGTGCTGATTATGCTCTTTCTTAATCTCTATCTCATCCTTTTCTTTCTCCCCCTTCTTTCTCACTCTCTTCGCCATCTTTTCCCCCTCCCTCTTCTCATTTTCTCCTACTCTCCCTTTCTTCCCTTCTCATCATATATTCCACCTCATTACAATTTATTTCTGCCTAATGTCAATAACACTCTCTCTCTCTCTCTCTCTCTCTCTCTCTCTCTTCTTTAACTCTCTCACATATTTTAAATATTTTCCCTTTATATGAATTTTTCTCTTGCTATCTCAAATGTATCTTTTTCTATTTACCCTACATCAACATCTCCCTGTCTCCTCTCACCATATCTTCCTCTCCATTTAACCTCAATTCTTACCTATTTTCTATCAAACTCTCCCCATTCTCTCATATGTCCCCATATAATTTCTCTCTCTTATTATAATTATTCCATTTCTTGATCTCTATCTTATCTCTCTCCCTCTCCCTCTTCCTTTTTTTTCCTCATATAGCCCCCTCCCATAATCTTGTCACCCAATTGAAATTTTTGTTAGCCTCATATCTTTGAACCTATTCTCTTCCTTACTCTCATGCATCATAACTATATTTGTCAATTCTAAGAGATAATTATCCTCCTCGGTCTCTATATCATCTTGTTCCTTCTCCCTATTATCTCTTTTCCTCATTTTTGTACCCTTACCCTTATATTTTTCCATTGCTCTCTCTAGGTCTCATGTATCTCACACTAGCGCCCCCCCCCACCACACACTCACTCTCTCATTCTTAATTTACCTATTTGAATCCCTAATTATCCTCCTCCCTAATCTTAGTCTTTTCTATCTCCCTCTCCCCCTAATTTCTCAACCTCGTGTCTCTAAATTTCCTGGTACATTTCTCTTACTCTCCTCCTCTCACAAAATCTTCCCCCAGTTACAATCTATTTATAGCTGATGTATCTCACCCTATTTTATTTAGACCAATATTTTTCATGCATGATTGCCATATTTTTATGCTCTAATAGCTAACTAACCCCCCTCTATATTTTTCTACTCTAAGAAATATCTATCCTCACTCCCCATTCTCTCTTTTCCTTAGTTTTGTACCCTACCCATTTTATATTTTCTGTTACTCTCTCTAAGTCCCATGTTTCTCAACCCCTCTCAATTTACCTATTTTATGCACTAATTATCCTCCCTCTTAATATATGTCTCACTCTCTCCCTCTTCCCTTTATCTCTCAACCTCATGTCTCTTAATTTCTCATTTTTCTTGTTCTCGTCCCTCTCATAATATCTTCCCCCAATTTGAAGTGTTAATCTCTCTCTCTCTCTCTCTCTCTCTCTAGATAATCCCTATAATCCCCCTCTCTCTAATCTCTAGATACAACCCCTTATCTATCTCTCTCTCCCTATTCTTTAGATAAACACCCTAATCTCTATCCCTCCCTGCTCTCTAGATACACACAATCTCTCTCTCTCTCTCTCTCTCTCTCTCTCTCTCTCTCTCTCTCTCTGTGTGTGTGTGTGTGTGTGTGTGTGTGTGTGTGTGTGTGTGTGTTTCCCATATTAAAAACATAATAATATTTCTATATAGTATAAGACATATGGTTAAGGTTAGATATATAATTTACTAAATGCTTAGTACAATCATGTATAGAGTTAGGATCCAAGGCTTACAATTTCATATATATGACACTTACTGTTATGGTTAGGGTTAATAAGTGGTTAAATTTTATGCTAAAACAAGGGACACTGTTAAGGGAAGTATGAGATTTAAGCATAGTGTTGGAGTATTTGGAGTACAACTATGATTGCGATTTAGGCTTCTTTCATCATTGAGGGAAACCCATTCACTTTTGCAGATGTGTCACACATAGATTTTTCGCATCTTTCATCTACATTATTTCCATTTCCTCAACATGGTCAATTGGCAATGTTGTGTTCTAAACAATTTTAATTATAGTTGTGTAAGACTCTTTAATTATTTATAGGCATTTATCAAACTTAGCATGAAAGAAATCAATTGAGGCCACTAAAGTACTAAGGCTAGTATCAATATGCTTGATTCTTTGTTCAAGGCATCCATAACTCAAATATTAACCTGTAAACTTATAAAAAATATAAACATATAGAAATTATTAGAATAAAGAAGTATTAAAAATTAATATAATTTCTTTCAAATGAATAATGTTCAAAATAAGAAAAATCAAAATCAAAACTAGTTTAAAGAAAACATTTAGATTGTAATGTTTGAAATATGGTGGCATTTTCAAGTTCCACGTTTTAAACTTTACAAACATAAACATTATACATATTTTTTAATGAAAAGTACTGAATAAAATACATATGTAATCTAATTAAATAATGAAAAAATATTAACTAAATATATGATTTGTCCATCTTAAATAGATTATTAACTTTAATAAAATACAAATTTCATTGATATGGTGACATTGCCATCCATATTAATGATAAAATTTAATGATGGAATATGAAAATATAAATTTTCTGAAACATGCAAATGTAAAACTACCATTAAATATACAAATCTAAAACATGCTAGCAAAAACCATTTTGAAATATGCAAATCTAAAATTAATATGCAACATGCAAATCTAAAACTAATTTCAAACATGTACTTTAAAAACATGCAAATGAAAAGTATTATCAAATATATAAATCAAATAGATTTTGAATGCAATTGCAAATCTCAATGAAACTAATTAAAATTGAAATCTAAATCAAAGTAGAATAGTACAACTAATTTTGACACTAATTCTACATCTAAATCTAAATACATAACTAAGTCTAAATCTAAATGCAAAACTAAATTTAAAAAATAAAAATAAAAAGTAGAAATCTCACTTACAAAAAAATTACTCCAAAACTTTAATCAACTCCCCCTCAAGAACTTCAATCCACTCTTCCAACAATCTCCACTTTCTCCTCCCTCCAAGAACACAAAATAAAAATGAAATGAAGGTCCCTTTTATTATAACTTGTGAGAGACTTATTATATCCCTCAATGGCTATCTCTTCACATTCAACAAATTTATTTCAAATTCCACTACTCCCCATTAAAAAAGAAACATGAATGTGTGTGCAAAAAAATATTTTAAGAAAATATTTCATATTTAAAAATTTAATGAAATTACAATTGGAAACTTATAATTGGAACAATTGCTTGCTTGTCATTGATGTCAAATCTATGGATAAGACACATTGCTACCTAATATAAATGTCATATCTATTTGATTGATGAAGAGGATTTGTGAAGTTACTGATAACTATAGCACCTAAAGGAAAGGTTGAAGTTATGAAAATGAAGTTACAATGGACATTTGATTAGATAGACTTCGATAAAGAAAAGTAATTATTTATGTCAAGAAATCTAGGCTAAGCCAAGCAAAATAGTAAAATACTAAGGAGTTTTGAGTAATGCTAGTGTCAACCAAGCTACAATTAGTGTCAAGAAAATCTAGTGTTACCCAAGCATTCAAATTGATCAAGAAAGTCAGTTGATGTTGAGCATTAGCATCAATCAATAAAGTTAGTTGATGCCAAGCAAGAAGATTTATAGAGATTGAGTATTTTAGTGTTGACCGAGTATCTAAATTTAGAGATTACCAAGTGATAGTAAGAAAATAAAATTCAAAGAAATCATAATCAAGCCAACTCAATTGATTTCTTGGGAGATGTAAAATGTTTTGAATATAAGATTGATGAGTTGGATCATTAAATTCAAAGATGTGATTAGGTAAATACCTAACAGAGATATTCTAGAGAAGTTTCTAGAGGATGATCAAGAACATGAATAGATACATTGAATTGAGTTGAATTTGATCATAAACCCTAAGATCAATGGTGGATGTAGAAAATAGTAAAGCTCAAAATTCCTATTTAAAGACACTCAAAATTGATCATTTGGTGTAATGTTTAGCTATTTCTAGTCAAGCCAAGCTGAGCCTAGCCAGTGTGTGTATGCACATGTTTGTATATGAAGAGAGACATATAGAGTGAGGTTAATCAAAAGCACACAAGTGTGTGAATGTGAAGCTAAAGGAGAAATATCATAGATATGATATTGTTGTTGATAAGAAAATTAGAGCAGAAAGCTTAAGTGTTGATAAAAGAGTAGACTAATTTCTTGAAGGGTGACCATGCAGATCAAGATCATAGATAAGAATGAACAACTTATTAGTGAACCAACATAAGGACTAAACAAATATTTGAACCAAAAAAGTGAGTTGTAATCACACAAATCAAACATACTATTTTCTTTCTTATCATTGTAAAAAAATTGTATAGAAATCCTTTAATTTCAACAAAGGTTGACCTAACAGTCTGTGTAAATCCTTTAATTGGGTGACATTTTAAATGGAATAATCAAAGTCCTCTTACAAGGCCACTCCTAAGAGGGTAATTGAATCCTCTAACT
This sequence comes from Cupressus sempervirens, assembly GCA_028749045.1. Classification (NCBI taxonomy): domain Eukaryota; kingdom Viridiplantae; phylum Streptophyta; class Pinopsida; order Cupressales; family Cupressaceae; genus Cupressus; species Cupressus sempervirens. The sequence goes on from CM053793.1 coordinate 260,655,100, forward strand.
AGGTCACATTTAGCAATTTGTATTGTAACCTTTAATAGGATTGGCTCCTAATAGAGCTCACTTTGAAAGAGTGAAAAAGAGTTACATGTTGATGGTATTTTTTCCCAAATTGGGTTTGCTTGTAAAATGATAGTGTCAAATTTTGATGAATATTTTATGAATGTTTATGTTTGATAATTTTTCCATTATGTAATGCAAGCTATGTTTATGATAGTTTTATAGGAATGACAAGAAATAATAGGATAAATAGAATAGTGAATTGATTAATGTTTAATTGTTCAAGTGGTACATATAGACCTTGAATAAAAAATTCACCCCCTTAGTTATTCTAAAAATTTCTAATAATTGGTATCAAAGATCAATGCTTAAAGAGAAATTTTTTAAGGTACTTAAAGCCCAAGATCTCGACGAACAAGAGAGATGTGCCCAAGTTGAACAAGGAGAACTTTCCTACATAGCATACCTTGATGAAGTTGCACATATCTAATATTAGTGATGCTACTATCAAGTTTTTAGAAAATGAATATATTGAAGTAGCAACTACTCCTCTGACTACTGATGAACTAAGATAGAAGTTAGATCATAACCAAGCAATGTTGAAGATTGCCTCATCCCCAAGCTATGTTGAGCTTGATGACCTAGAAGATTGAAGAGTTACAAAGAAGATGTGGGACATATTGAAGATGATATATGAAGGTGATGATAATTTTTTCAGAGCCAAATTGGAAATCCTGAGAAGAAAATTTGATGACATGATAATGATGGGAGGTGAGAACATAGTACAATACTGCACAAGAGTTAAAGAGGTTGTTAATGCTCTATTCAAGGTGCAAATGGAGAAATCAAGATGAAATAATGATAAGTAAGGTATTGAGGACTCTAATCCCTATCTATGCCATTAGAGTTTTTGCAATACAAGAATTGAGATGTACATCAAATAACAACTTGAACTTAGAAGGTGTAATTGGTAGACTTACTACTTTTGAGATGTCTAATTTTGATAACTATACACCTGCTACTATTGAATCTTCTTTTAAGTCACAACTTGTTCTTAGGAAGAAGAAAGAACAATATGTGAAGAGTGAATGTGATAGTTCTAATAATGAGATTGATGAACTTTAAGCCCTCATTATAAAAAGGATTAGAAGAGATAAATACAAAAGTAAATTATCTATCAATTTTTTTTCATGCAATAAAGTTGGTCATATTGTATGTGAGGCCTTGCCCTGACCCATCGTAGCATAGTGATACATTATTATTTTGATACTCACGACTCGAGATGTCGAGACACTATTTGATGTTTTGAAAATATTATATTATTTCATGTTGTGTGATGTTTACTTTCAGAGATTTGAGTTCGTCATTTAATGCTTATCAACATGTATGTTGGTGAAGTAAGTAAATGTAGGATTAACACTTTGATTATGAAATTTTAATGATTAAGAATATGAGTAGGATGAAAAAAAACTTGATTGATTGAAAGATGTATATTTTAATTTATGTCATTCCCTTATATGTATATGCATATGTGCATGTGATTTTATGGAGCTATTGATGTGTGCAATGAGTGTGCAAGATATTTTAGACGAGAAACCTGATGGAGCAATGAAACTGATCCGTATGTGCCATTCGTGGAAACCTTGTTGTTCATAGCTTAATTGTATTGTGAGATGTATGAATGTATCTTTTCATGATTAGTAAATGTTAATGTTTCATAACTGTGTTCTTATAGTGTCACTTGACACTCGTGAATTACTTATGCATTCCAGCATGCTAGTTAGGGTTATCTGTGTACCCTTTGGACCTAAGTCAGACTAAGTTAGTGACCTTTTCGCTAATTTATTTCTTAATCGAGTTTAGTTACCCCTAATCTAGATTTCTGCTTAATCTACATTTTGGAGTTGTTAGATGGTCCTAAATATCCCTAGCATTAGTGTTGGAATATTCAAATAGGAAGAATGCTCCTGAGGGGAGGAGGGGGGGGGGGGGGGGGGGTGAATCAGAAGTACTGTATTTTGACCATTAAGACTTTTTTAACTGAAAGTAGATTGCATGCATATGAACATATCAAACAATTATGAGAAACACATAAGCATCACCACATAACACATGAGACTTTGGTAACCCAGAAACCATCCAAAAATAAGAAGGTAAAACTGGGGTGGGGATAATACCCACAAAATCACTACAGTAATAATATTTAACCACTTCAGATGGTCTGTCCTATTAAAGGCCTGCCCTGGTAAAGGCTTTACACTGTATCAATAGTGACCTAGTTAAAGGATTTACAAACACTTTACATGAAGTATCACCCTATTAAAGGATTTAATCACCTATTTAAAGGATCTACAAAATAGCCATTAAGCTAACCTATCACCATAGGGTTTTCCATTCTAATACAATTGCTAGAGAGTATTAGGTACAATAAACCTGATAGCTTACAATCCTTTGTTTGCTGAATATAGGCACTTGATCTACTTTCTCTAATATTGATCCTCTAAGATTTGATACTCTTTACTCTGAAATAGTTTTCCTTCCATACCCTTGTACATCACCTTCCTCTTTTCTAATGAGATTTCATCTTCCTTATAAAGACATTTAGAAACTTAGGGTTAGGCATGGATCTATGATCCATATTGAATCTTTGCTTCCCACTCATTCCTTACACTTTTCTTATTGGTTGCATGCCTTCTCCATTTTTCTTATTGGCTGCATGTAGATTGCATAGGAAATAAAAAATATTCGATCTTATCATTTAATCCTTTGAGATTCATCATATGTCAGCCATGAAAATGGTTTACATATGAATCAATAAAGTTACAAACTCACATGTACATTCTGTGTTACTGAGCACTTGCTGATTCTAGATGCTCGGTACTAATATCAAACTTCTTGTCCTAACTCAACTAGAGGATCTTAAATGGTGTGAATTGTCATTCCTCTTTTATTTCACTGAGCACTAGTGTTCTTTTCAATAACCTCCTTTGATTCACTTCTCAAGGTTTTGAACTGATCTAGGGTAGGGTACCTAGTTACCCTATGTATGATTCCTTTGGTTAATTTGATGGGAATATCTTCCAACCAGAGACTTCCACCATGAATTGTACTTAACACAAGTTTAACCCATTCTATCTTGAATACGGTGGGAAAGCTCGAAACTCGGGTCAAACCCTTCCTTTCAACAATTTTGAATTCATCTTTTAAGACTCCATCTATGCACAATTTCTCATAGGCTTGCCTTAGCTCCATATCTCCTAGGGCTCCTATCTTACAATTGTAGCATCTTCTCACATCTTGAACCATTACAACTTTTGGGGGTATTTGAGAGAGAGCTTCGGTTGGGTCATTTTTGTATGCAACTTCAAGAATGGGATGAAAATCAGGTTGCTTGACCTTATTGGACACTAACTAAACTTCAAATGACTCTTTGTCCTCGATTTTCTTGGAACTTGATGCCATTTATGCAAACTAGGGTTTTCCTTTTTTTTTTTACGAAATATGAAATTGCGTAGCTTGACACAAATGAAAATACCTCAAGATCGATGAAAACACATTGAGAGATGTTGCAATCTGCTTGAAATGCTAGATTCTCTATTATGAAGTCGCTCTTCTCTCTTTCTCTTCTTTGCTTCTTGATCGCGATGAGGAAAACTGATTGGAATCACGATAATATACCTTATTTTCATCGCATTAAATGCTCAATTGCCAACTTGGCTTCTGATGTATTTTAACATTACTTAGCTTATACTACATTACCACTTTACTTGACTTGCATTGGAGTTAACCAACTTGGCATCAGTTATCAACTCGGTCGCTGTTAGAAACTTGGCATGTGTTGGAGTTTAACTCAACATCCGAAGACAACTCGGCAACATCATTTAGATTTTGTCTTGACATCTTGTCTCATGTAGATTTATACTTTGCATTTCTTCTATGTCTTGGGACTGATGTGTGATATAACTTTATATATTAGTCCCATATACTTCTCATGCTTAGTTTGATGAAGTGTGATCACTTGACCCATTGGGTGAAGTGATCCCTCCACTTGATGTGTTGCACTCATCTTTCTTTTTCCTTATCTTTTTGACATCAATATTTTCTTTGCCCTTATTTTCTTTAGTCTTGGATGCCTTTGACCTTGTAGGACAGTTTCTACTAGTATGGCTAGTTTTTAGACAATTGAAACATGTAGTTTGGCTCAACCATCATTTATAGTTTCCCTTGAAATGTGTTATTATGCAATTTTGGGGTGTATTTCCATATTCTTGACAATAATGACAGCTATACCTAGTGTTGTAATCCCAATGATAGTGACTTTCATTTCCTTTTGATTTTGCTGGTTGATTTGATGTCCACATAGGCTTTGATCTACATTTAAAAGCTCTATGTCCACACTTCTTGCAATTATGATAATGTCCATCAAATCTTTGAGTCCCTGTGACATTGGATCTACAATCTTGTGCTATATGTCCTTGCATATTACACTTGTGACAGTAACTCTTGCTCTTGAGTGTATTTGGCTGATTGAATCTCCTACTCCTGCAAATATTAGTAGTATGTCCCTTTTTATTACAATAATGACAAGTGGGTTTAGAATCATTACCTTTGTCACTTCTTTGATCAACACTCTTTGATGATTCTCCAACTTCAGTGTTGTTGTATCCAAGTCCTGATGTATCATGGGCAGATCTTGGGAATTTCAGCAACTGTTCAAAATACTTGATGGCTTCACTTGACTTGTTGAGATTCTCTGCTACCTCTTTTTCTCTATTTAATTCATTCTTCAGTTGTTCATTCTGCATCTCCAAAGTAGAGATCTCAATATCTTTCATATTGAGTTCATGATGAAGGTTCATCATTTGGGCAAGTGTATCCATATGTATGTTTGAGATCCTTGTTAATTCAATACATTTTTCTTTAAGTTTGTTTGCAAGATTTATTTTTTCATTTTCCATCATGACTTTGTCCTCAACTGCTCTTTTATTTTGTTCAGTGATTTCACATAACATCATGGCCTGTGATTCATGTTCCATCGTGAGAGATCTTATCTCTTCTGCTTGAACTTTGTTTTTCTCCATCAGTTCTGCTATTGCTGCATCAAACTCTTTGGTGTCTCCATTGACACATAGTTTTGGGGTATCAATCTCCTTGTAGTTTATATCATTTTCAGCTATGGCTATATCCTTCCTTCTCTTCAAGGATTTTCTCAATTCCTCCCTTGCTTCCTCTACTTTGTGTAGAGCCAGTTCCACATCAATCACTTGATTGTCAATAGTCTTCCAAAGTTTGAAGACTTCCATCTTTAGATCTTTTTCTCCAAGTTGTTAGACTTGTTCTTCTGAGAACCTTGCTCTGATACCAATTGTTGGAATATTCAAATAGGAAGAATGCTTCATGACTTAGTGTAAGGTATGAATCTATGATTGAGATTCATAAATCTTTCCCACTCAATTCTTTTCATTTTTCTGATTGGTTTCATGTTGATTGTATGCGAAATCAAATAGATTTGATCTTATCTTTTAATCCTTCAAGATCTATCCATACGTCAGCTCAAAAATGGTTTACATCTTAGTTTGTGAAGGCACAAAATCTTATGTTGATTCTATTTTACTTGGTACTTTCTAATTATTAATGCTCGATACATACTAAATTATGTCTTTCTTGGCACTTGAACTTTGCTCGACATCTATTAGTCACTAGGCACTTGAAACTTGCTTAGCACTATATATTTTCTTGACATCTAAATGACTTGAAACTTGTTGAATTTATAGCTTGGCACATATTGCAACTCAACATCTATATTATACTTGGCATCAACTTAGAAAATTTCTTAAGTGTGTTAACACAATTGTCAGAACCAATCTGAGATCAACAATTAGGTTTGTGATGAGTTGCGAAGGAAAGGGGGTCTTGAAGTTGAGTTAGAACCTTCTATTTTGGAATATGATGTAACCTAAAAAAGGGTGTTTGAATCCCTAATTATTTTTCCAAGTTGTTTGGAAGTTTTTGAAGTTCACCCATTAAAACCAATCAAGGGGACCTACTAGGAATTGTTAGGTGAGGTTGGGTTTTAAACATTGTGCAAGTGTTTTTATCATTCTAATTGGTGTTTTAATGCTATTTAGTCATCCTTTAACTATTAAAATAATTATTTTTGATATTTTAACTATTTGGTGTGTTTCCCTCATATTAGCATAGTAGTGGGATGGAGTCCTAAAGAGAATTTGGGTGTAACCTTTGATTTTGATCTATAAATGTGTATGAATGTCTATTTCATTGTTTTCTACAAGTTTGGAGAAGATTTGGCTTGTTGAAATAACATACCAAGTTAGAAGACTTGATAGCTTGCTTAGTGGCTGATTGAGTGGAAAAGCCTAATAACCTTTCTTGTTATACTCTCTACATCAAGTGGTATCAGAGCACAATAGACCTAGAGTTTGGCAGCATGCCAAGAGGAGAAGAAGAGGAGGAAGTCCCTCCAAGAGTCACCAATACTAAATTGGCAAGACTCTTAAATGACCATATTGCAAAGTCTAAAAAGATGAAAGAAAAGATCCTCAAGTTTAAGGAGATGAAGAAGAGGGTGGTAGAAGACTCTAACAAAGAAGGGGAAAGGAAGGAAACAGAAGATATATGTGCAAATTGGAGGCCACTTCCAGAAGCCCTTGAGAGGGTTGGAAAAAGAGACAATAAAGCATATCTACCTATCTTGATAGGTAGGATGGATCCTAATGGATTTTTTGATTGGGTAGAGGTGTCAAACAACTTCTTTGAATACTAAGAGACCCCTAAAGATCAGAGATTGAAGATTGCAAAGCTGAAGATGAAGGGTTTGACACTTAGTTGGTGGAATTAGTTGTAAAATGAGAGGCTAGATACTATTAAAAGACAAATAAGAAGTTGGAAGAGGATGGCTATAGAGGTGAAGAAGTAGTTTGTGCAAGAAAACTATGAGATGATGGTGCATAAGAAGTTGTTAATTTTAAGGAAAAAAGACCTTCATGTGGAAACCTACATAGAGGAGTTTCAAAAATTGACTTTGAAGTCAAAAGTGGCTAAAAATGAGGTACAAAAATTGGCAAAGTATATCAATGGACTGAGACACAATATCTAAGATGAAGTCAATCTATTTGAGTTGACTAGTGTAATAAGTTCTATCAATTAACACTCAAGGTGGAAGAAAGGGAAAATAGAAAGGGTAAATAGAAAAACAAGAGTAGGGAATAATTTTTTAGGGGTAGAGGAAGGTTTATAGGTAGGGGTACTTCATTTAAGACCCAAGGAGAGACAAGTGGGTTGGGACAAGAAGTTGAGGTAGGAAATAAAGGAGGCTTTAGAGGTATAAGACCTAATGGTAGAGGGATATTTAGTGGAACGAGCTCTATAATTTTTATAGGAAGATTCTTCAATTGCAATCATAGATGATCCAAAATATTATTTTATTGTATTCCTTGACAAGATGTCTACTCATAGCACAATGATTAAAGAAAACAAAAAAAATAGTAGTAATAATAGAAATTCAATCTCATGGAATGTTTTTCACAGACTTGCATAAATCTATCCAATGCACCTAGATTGTTTTATAGAATGCATACTAGATATTATCCAATGACATAAAATGATCAGAATCACAAAAAATGTACAAAATAAGTTTGTTTGAAAAAGCTTTATAAACTTCAAAGATAATACACACAATGGATCATGACGAGAAATATTTTCACAAATATTATAGTTGGAAATGCTCAACTCAACATGCACAAAAAATATAAAAGTGAAGGACAAAGAAGACAAATCACAAGGAACAAAACATGATGATTGTAACAAATGGATACATTCAACAAGCTTGCCAATTTTTTAAGTGAATAGAATTGAAAATTATAATATTGACCAATAACTTTAGCAAATAGCATCACTTCTTGTAAAAGAATGGGAGCCCCTAAATGACTTATAGATGTTGGAACAATTAATTAATTATGTATTGTCTTTGATGTTACACAAAATGTCATATAATTATTAGTCAATACATGCTGAGATCATTCGAGCATTAAAAACATTTTTTTGTGGCTACCAAGCATTCCAAAGTTTGTTTAGTTTAGATGGTAGTGTCTACTGAGTTCACTCAGGCGTCAAAGGAGAGATTGTAGAATTTTAATGTTAATTGATCTCACTCGGTTAATGAAGGAAATCTTGGATGGAACTAGTGCTAACCAAGCTCACTTGGTTATCAAAGGATCTGTGCAAGTATGCAGTGTTAACTATGTTAAATTGTTAACACAAGAAAATCATTTCCGAGTTAGTGTCTATCAAGTAGGGTCAGCCAACAAAGGATTTTCTTATTTTGGCATATTGAGTTTAATTGATTTATCTATTGATTCTAGCCAACTGAGAAGATGAATATTAGTTATTCTAAGTTGTATTTGAGCTGATTTGACAATATGAAAGATATAAATAAAAGGTCAAGTTGAGAATCAGAGTGTGTGAAGTATGTGAATGCATGGAAGATTTTAAAGATCTAATGATGCAAAGAGGAAGTAAATTAGAAGGACAAGTAGAATATCCTTATGAAGCTGAAAAGATATATTCAATCAAGAAGGATCAAGTATACAAGCCATAACTAAGATTTGTAATCAAAAAATTAGTTGCATCTAAAAATTAGGTCATCTCATTGTTACTCTCTAACCCTTGTAGCAGAGATTTAAATCTCTTAACAGAGTTGGCTTAACAACAATTTGCAAATCCTCTAACAAGGTGACAATTCTATTGAATTTTCTAAAGACCTCTAATAATACCACTCCTAATAGGGTGATTAAATCTTCTAAGAAGGTCACACCTAGCAATTTTTTTTGTAACCTTTGATAGGGTTGGCTCCTAATAGGGCTTACTTCAGAAGAGTGAAAAAAAGTAACTAGTTGTAATTGGTAGTTTTTCCCAAATTAGGTTTCCATGTTAAATCTTGTTGTCAAATGTGTTCATGCTATTTTATTTTATGTGTTTGTAACTAAATTAAAGTAATGGTAATCATAGATAACATCTAAATTTTTCATGATAAGTGTTTACCAAGAATATTTAGTATTTACCGAGTTACAACATTTCTTTGTTTGTTGAGCATCAACAAAATTGTTTGTACTGACATCTAAGGGATCTATGATTTAATTTTGTAGTAACTAATTCACCCCTCCCCTCTCAGTTACTCCTCTCAAATTTCCAATAGGGAGCCTCTAAACAACTTATAGACATGTAAAAAATATAGAAAGGCCTTTCTACATAATGTGTGGGAAAGGTGGAGTCCTACATAAATAAGATGAATAATTTAACAAAATCATTAAAGGAAATGAAAAGTTGTTTACATGACTCAATATCAATGTAAAAATAATCCTCTACTGGGGGCATAGGGGGAAGTACCTACCATTTAACATTTCATCTCCAACATTAACAATAGATTTTGCATTTATTCTTAATCCTTTTCCAAGAGGGGTAGAAAATAACTACCAACAAACCTCAGCCTAGAATAACCAACTATTATTTAATGTTCTCATAATAAGGCATTAGGAAGTTACAATTGGTAGAATGCTCTAATTACATCACATTAGAAGAATGATTTGTCCACCATGTAGTTATGGAAAAATAAAAGGATCCCCACTCATCTCATCAAATAAATGAGGTGCCTAGTGATATCATTGTATATAGTATACTCTTCACACACTATGTAATTATGTTTACATGTGTATTTAATTTTTTGAATATGATTTTTTCATCTCATATATTAATAGTTTTTTTAGGTCTTATAGGAAGGTGCCAAAAAGAGAGAATCTAGGGGTTAGGGTATTTGGTGTTTTGGTTCCAACATCTATGTCACAATGGTAAGTGGTGCAAAATTATGAAATCTCAAATCAAATGAGAGATGAAAAAATATTTTTAATTGCAACATTCAGTAAAGATGAGGGGGGTGAAGACTATTATGAGGATGAAATATTTGGCAGGTTTAGTCTACTTTGATTATGTACCACAATATTGGTAGATTTCAACGAAAATTTGTAGGAGATGCTCACAAAATGGGATTTTATGAGTCAATTTTAGTGATTCTTGAGTCTAGGTGGGTTGAATATTGAAGATATCCAAGCACCATATTGATGTAGGCAATTTGAAAAGACTAATAAGGAAAAATTCAAGAATGGATAGTCATGTGGTAAATTATCATTTAAAAAGGATGAGGGCTTATATAGAAATGTGAACAAACTTTGAAAAATAAAATCAAAATTAATACACACATCCCTATCATTATTTAACTTTATATTCCCAATTTATGTTTATGACTTCTTAAAATAAAAATTTGCATTCTTCCAAATTTTAGTCTAGCTTTAGTTTAGGTATGTCTAAGGAGACACAAATTTAACATTTAGAGACTAGCATAAAAATAACTATAATATTAAAGACAAACTTAGATTTTCTTGTTATTATATATTGAAAGTAGAGATTCAAGGTAAAAAAAACTTCATAGATTCTTGTAAAAAACATAACTCAAAAAGAAAAAGAAAATGATAACAAAGAAATAGTGATGAACTTGATGCCTACAACATGCCATTTTAAAAGTGTCTTTGGTACATCCTCAAACAATTCCCCATATCTTTCATGCCTCACATATATAGTTCTCGATATGTGACCCTTCAATCAATGTTGATTTTCAACATCCATAAATATTATGAGTTTTTCATTCCATGAAGAATATAAATCTTCACATAGAACACTTAAACTTGAGAAAAGAATTGTAGAAAAAATACAAAAAAAAAACTTCAACAACACCTAGGGTTGTTTCAAAGCAATAATATTTTCATCAACAATTATCATTGAAGATACATTGTCCTTCACCTCATTAATCATCTCATCCTTACCAACTTTGGTAGGGAAAATAGGTTGACCACCAACAACACCCTGCTTAAGGTCTTCATCCACCTAAAATATATTTTAAATTTAGGTTATAAACATTATAATACATTCATTTTCCTTGCTAATACTCTAGACTATTTGATAATAGTGAGATATTGCAGCCTAAATGATGCAAAATTTCAGTTATAGACATTATAATAATTTTTCATTCTACCTTGGTGATGTTTGTTTGAGCCAAGTTGTAAATATTCAAACCCAACCTTATTGTTGATAAGAGTATAATTTCATCATCTAAATCTCAATCAAAACCCTCCTATCCTGTGTATTTGCTAGCATTTAGGGACCGTCAAAAAATGATCTCTTCAAATAGGTCTTATTGTGTGTGAAAGTGCTAGTGTCCTCTCTTTAAAATATAATTTGCACTATAATTTTTTTTTATAAAGTAATTAAAAATAAAAACATCATATATTTAATCACAAGATAATTAATCTAAATGAAAGGACAAGAGGTATGAAATGAAACTATCATCCCCTCAACATAAAATATAAGAGGGAGAAGAGTCAATTTGAAATAAGGAATTAATAGAGCAAGAGAAATTGGAAAATAAAATATAGAATAATCATCTCATCAAATGTAAGTGTTATAACTATGTTAATGCCCAAGGAAAAATTAAAACATCTGATCAAACAATTGAGGTATATGAAATAATTAAACCTTTCCAAAATTTTCATAAGATGATTAGGAATTAATCGAGAGCCTCCTAACATGAACCTTGGAATCGTATAACTCCATTCAAAGCCCTAGTCAATAAGGACAAATCTCCCATGAGATACAACTTCTTACATTATCTCCCCTTACCAAATTCACTATTCAATTAACTTCTTTGATCAAATCTAAAATCCATCAATAAATAAGACTACTCACTCTCAAGACAAATCAATGTTCTAGGCCACACACCTTGGCCATGTTCCTTAACCACCTAAATGCTCTTACTCAAATTCATAGACACTCAAACTCAACTTTGATCAAAATTCCATTTGCAGATCACATCTCCATTGTATCACATTCACTCAGTGTCTCAACTATAGGAACAAGGTATTGTACCCCTGTACCAATCACACAAAATCTATTCAAGAACTATCTTACTCTCTAGAGTTAAACCTTCATGTATTAAGCCTACAACACACTCTATAACTATCACACACAAGAAATAACCTATTTTAACTACCTCTGATCACATAAATCATTCACCTAATCTTAATCATATTATGTGGACAATACATAGTATCATTAGTCATTAAATTGTTGAGACTATTTCAATACTCTTTTAAGACTCTCAATGCCCTTTCTATTCTCATCATACCCCTCTAAGCCACTGAAAACAATACCATTTCATTAAACAAAGCAACATACCAATTTACTATCTCAAGATCATAGTCATAGAATTCTCTAAAAAACTTATTGGCTTTCCCTATTCTTTGGCTCTCCAACTCTTGATATACCTTCTCCCTAATAGAGACATATATTACATTATCCTTTAATAGCTCACATGACCAAACCCTCATTCCAACTTTGTGGACAAAGCCATTCTGCAAATTTATACTATCAATAACCATGTCTGTAACTGATCATAGTTGCATTCTTTTATCCAATTCACATGTACCTTGGTGGATTATACCTAGATATTTAAAAAAAATTAATACATTTCATCCCTTATCATTAAAAAAAAATGGGATTGAGACAATGTAGATATGAAAAAATTACATTTTGGCACTCACAGTTTACCCTAGTAAGTGTTTGAGAAGATTTCATTAAAATATCAATAACTTTGCCAAATTTTAATGAAAATAATTGATTCAAAAGCCAAAAAGAAGAAGATTCATCTGTCCTTATAAAATAGGTTTCACGACTTTATCATTAGATTAAGACATGAAAAAATAAATCTGCAATCAAACTATTCTTTTATGGTAGAACATAAAAAACCAAAAAAACTTAATGTTTATCAACACTTAATTGCTTACAACTACCCCTATTTGAATTCTTTGGAATTTGAATATTTGTATAAAATTAACAACCACTAGAGCCAATTATTACTCTCAACCTACCTAAACAACTAACATTTGACTGGTTTATCTCTTAGTCCATATGTTGTAAACTGGACAATTAACTTGACAACTTATTAACTCTTTTACACCATAGAATTTTTATATCACCTCTATTACATTAAAATGAAAATTTAAAGTCCTTATATCACCTATATTACATTTATATGAAAATTAAAAGATAGTCATATTGTCCATCTCGGTAAAGGATGTGCTTTTAAAAATCAAAGACTAATATAGATACAAGAGAAAATTAAAATACAAAGTTTGTAAAGAATGAACAACATTTGTATATCCTTGACCTACTAGTTACCCATGTAATTCCTTGTGCTTTCCATTATTTTCCAGTCTTGGAGGACTAAGCCAAGACATCATGCCTTTCTCAAATCATGAAAGCAAATCAACCATGTATCTTTAATTGTAATTTCTTTATAGCTAGAACATTGACATTGTGTATGATGAGAATTTAGTTTCATAGAATTAAAAACATATCTTGTTCACATGACTGTGGATATTAGAATTCAACCTTATAATCATGAATATTTATTACATTTACCTTATATGTGCATGTGTGGCCTATTTCACTAATCACAATGTGGGGAATTATGACTACATCATTGTCTATCTAATAGGAAGGTCACACTTTCCACATAATTCAACCACCGATATTCTCATGTTGAAAAACAATATAAATTTTAGTGAAATAAGAATCATCTCTACTCTTATTAATATTAAATCAAATGCACATTTATTATTTAAATATGAAATTGGATCCCTTATGAACTTATAAACTTGGACAAGAATTTTTTCCTAGGTTTGAAATGTGAGGCCTCACCCTGACACGTCATAGCATAGACATTTGATTTACATTTTGATATTTGAGACTTTGATATTTTGATAGCTATTCATGACTTAGATGGAAAGTGGATTGTTTTATGTATTGATTTTGATACTATAGTAGTGTTTTACATTATAATATGCACTAAGAACCTAATATTGTGTATGAAATGATTGAACACCTATGGATGTAGTTTTATGACATGATACTATTAGATTTTGATATGATGCTAAAAGTTAATTTAATTATGAGAATTCATGATATGTAGATAAATGTTAATTTGATTAGGATGATACATGATATGCAAATGAATGATTATGATATGCAAATAAATGTTAATTTGATTATGATTACTTATGATAAATAGATGTTGATATTCTAATGTTTCGAACTAACTATTTAAAATGACTAGGGAAGGAAATTGAAATTGAATTATGAAATTATATGCATTTATGATATATGTATTTTATATGACCTCCTTGGACTACTGATGCTTGAGTTTACTATGCAGGAAGTGGAACCATGGAAATTTTTGGGGGAAATATGCTCCAAACCTTTACGGACATAGTTTAACCAAGATGAATCTTCAGAAGATTCAAAAGCCTCATTGTGAAAGTATTTTTCTTTGTAAATGTGATTTTTCTTGTACGTGGGAATGTTTAATCATAAAGAGACATTAGGACCATGTCATGGTGATGTGGAATGTGTTTTTTAGGTGTCACTTGACACTTGTGGATTTTGTGTGTAATTGACATGTCATGCAAGGTCTTGATCATGGTGACAAATTACCCTAAAACTAATTACCTTGTTAATAAGTAAGTAAATAGACTTATTAAGGGGTTGGATGGGTCACAATCTTAGGAAATTCGAATTTGGAGTTGGTTAGGGTTTTGAGGGGTCATTAGGTGGTCCCAAGATGTCTTTTATGTTAAAATAAGTTACCCATGTGATAGTATATCAAGTTAGGGACCTAATTTTTATCATGTGGATGTCTAGCTAGCCTAGGAAGTCCCTTTACCCATGCACTCTTCCATCAATTCAAATTTGTACTTGTTACATGTGTTTCTCCCTTGTTCTCACTAAGTCAAAAGTGGCAAAGTTAGAGGAGACAAGTTTGTAAGAGGAAGTGGTTAGGTGTCTTTGCTAAAATAGTTAATGGGAGGGCCTTATTAGAGAGTCTTGGAAAAATTAGTGGGTTGTTCACCCACTCTCTAAGTTTAGAGATAGTTAGGGTTTTGGAGGGAGATTCAAGGATCTCTACTACAACTGTCCTTTCCTTTATCTTGGAACAAGGTTGGTGTCTCAAAACATGTTTCGTTTCTTTCTTTCTTTTTGTTAGTATGGAAACATAAATCTACAAGTCTAGAGGATTTGTCAATGGAGCATGCATAGTATTGTGAATCTTGAATTGTGTAATTTGGTATTGTGTTGTGGAAATGTGAATGTGCTATGTGTTCTTGAAGATTTACTTTTGGTTTTTTTTTTCTTCTTGATTTTCTTGTTTGAATGTGAGTGTTGAATTTTTTCATGGGCGTGAAGGCTTTACTCACCCTTGGAAGGGAAGAGAAGCCTTGGGTGAAGGGCTTAGTTGTGCTCAACATCGTAGTTGAGAAGATTTACCTCATGATGAGGAGTTTCTCTCTTTCATGGAGTATGGGCTCCATTGAAGCCATATAACTTTGTTGTTTTGGGAGATACAAGGGATTTGTGTGTGTGAAGAAGGATATTTTATGATGGCCTTGAGGGGCATATGCAATTGCAATATGATGTTTTATGTTGGTTATGGAATCACCTCTTTGAAGTGCCCACCATCACTCAATGTGAGATGATTCCAATGGTGAATCATAGTGCAAGCCATGGGAGGGAGTTGTTTTGTGTTTGTGTTGTGCTCATGCAATGGCAAGTGATGTATGTGTGTAACCCATTTGGATCTTGCTTCCCCTACTTGGTGGGTGGCTCCATTCAAGCCTAGGATGGGAGGTGAGCCTCCATGGTTCCTAGTTTGAGGATGCATGTAGGTTTTGTGAAGATGGATCCCTTGAAGGTACTAGGGTTTCACCCTTGACAAAGTTGAATCAAATCAAATGTGTAAGGAGAAACCAATGTTTTATGTCCTCTCAAAAATGTTGTGCTATCAAGTCTCCATTATTATTTCATTGTGATGTAAAAGGGATTTTTTGTCATTGTATATCTTTGAAAATTTATAAAAATAAAGAATGAGAAACTGTATATATATTTCACTTGCAAGGAACTATATGTTGTATTTTAATGTATCAAAAAGAAGTCATGTAAGAGATTCTTCTCATCATGTTAAATGTAAATTTATGGGTAGATGTATTTCATAAATGTTATGAGGAAGAATATTATGTATATAGTTGGCCAAATCAAAACATAGATGCTTGATTTGCAATTTTATATGTATGCATTCAATATAATGGAAGGCAATTATTATGTTTGGTAGCTCATTGTATATGCATGTTCATTACTTCATTTGGATTCTAATTTCAAATAAGGACCTAGGTAGACAACACCATCTTATCATTAAATATTTTCACTAAAAGCTATGGTAGGATTAAAAGGAAAAAAAATTGGCTTGAAAAGAGTACATAGTCCAAATACAAAGAAAACACTCCTTTAGGTGTATATTATGCCTTTGGAAAATGTATGGGGAAAGAAAATAAATCTTTCTCCAAGATTACAAGCAAATAAAATATAAGCGAGTGCACTTGATACTACCCTATTAAGGACCTAAAGGCTAAGGGATTATAATATGATTAATGTTAGGCTTCCTAAATCATTCCCAAATTCATGAGATTTATGAAAATGACATGTAGAGATATTCTATTTAAAGCATGGTACAAGGAAAAACAAAATAAAAGAAACTTTAAAATAATCTTAAAATTTGAACCAAGTAAAATAGAAAGAAAGTATATATAGTAACATAAACCTTTACCAAACTTAAATATGGGTGACACTACATCTCCTAGGTGACACTTTCTGAGGGAGGAGACAAAACAAAAACAAAATTTGTTTAACACATAAAAAAAAATGGGGATGTGGTCCCCACTAGGTGGTCATCACTTTATGCCCACCTTGAATTATGCAAAAGGCATTATATGGTGGCCCTTTGACATGACAAAGACCTCCCTTTTTTTAGGTGCTTAGAAAATGGAAAAATTTGATTATTTTTTAAGTTTAGACCTCCTCACAAACACCACGCACCTAGGAGAGAGAAACATGCATTTGGGGTAGTGGCTAGGTGATGCAGACATGTCCCACGTTAGAAGTATGACATCTTGGGATCCATATTGACTGACCTTTGTAAGTAGGAATTTTGAGGGGGGGTGGAGTGAAAAATAAAACCATCATTATTAAACTTATTTGAAGGGGAAGAAAAGATGGTACATGACTCTAGACCTGGAGGGGAGTATGTTTGGGAAGATGTAAAAGATTTTTTTAAACATTGTTTCAAGTTGAGGTTGGGGCATGTGCAAATTGTATTGGGAGAAATGTTGGAATATAGGAACATTGCGATAGGTACTTTTTTTCATGTCTTGAGTGCCTCATGTGAGAAAGGGGGTGAGAATATTGGTTGGGGATAATGTGTAAAAAAAATAGTTAGTTAGTTATACCTTGAGATGGTAATGGATTAGGGGTAAGCAAGTAACCCTATTTTAGGTGCTTGATTTTCTTATGTTTGGTATAGTTGAATAATTAATAATGCATGATATTTAAGAGGGATAAATAGAATTTTTTCTATTAATCAAGATTATTAGGATTTATAAATTAGATTAGAATTTAATTTTGTTATAGTGAATAGACATTGGTTTTATAGGATGAATATAGTTGTTATAAGTAACTAACTAACTTGCATATAGGTATTAGTGGAGGGATAAGTATATGTAAGAACAATAATAATAATAATAAATAAATCACTAAATAAATGATTAAAAATAAAATAAAATAGCAATCCAATAAATAACTAATAAACGAGACCTAGTCAGTAGCACTCAATTAATAAATTGCCAAAATGGTCAAAGTAAGGAAAAGGATAATGGATAAGAGTACATTAAGGGGGCATATATATGTATATATGCAATGGAGGATGAATGGAAATGGTACATATGTAGTAGGAAAACTTGTAATCAAAAAATTTAGGACAATGATAAGACATCACCATGTTCGTAAACCCTAGAACTAGTGCAACCACAATTGAACTTCACTTGGCTATACAAGGTTTCTTAATTGGAATATTGCAAGTGATAGATCTACAACAATAACATAATTTTACTTCATTGATATAACTTGACATTGAAATCAATGATAGAAGACTAGGTGACCTCTCATGGAAGGCATGAAACCCCGAGTTTTGAATGGAGCCAATGTTGTTACATCAACTAATTTTATATCTCCTAAAACTTGATAAACTTCCAATCCCCTCAAGGAAACATAAAATGTCACTTGAACTATTCCCCATTTAGTATAATGTTCGTAACAAGTATAGGCCCATGAGTGAAAACTATAGTATTTTTAAATTAAAAAAAATTGGTTGTATTTTGTCTCATAAAATTTAGGGCATGACATTCTAGTATTAGAGCAATTGGTTACAACAATAGAGCCTAAACCATTACGCTTAACTCATTAAAATTGAAACTTTTGTGTAGGATGCCTCCCATTACCCATAATGGTCATCAAAGGACTAGAGGACCTAAATGTGCACAAGTGACATCTAGAGGGGTAGGACATGGAATTGTTGAACCTCCACACAAGTAGCCTCAAAATCTTGATCAACTCTTTATAGCCATTTAGAATCTTATTAGAGTGGTACAAGAGAGGATGATAGCTATAATCCCATAGCTTGAATAGAAAGGAATAGGGGAACAAAGAGTAGATAATAGGGAAAGAAGTAGGAGTCCCCCACCTAGAGATGTAGAGGGATAAGGTGACTAGGAAGATGCCTTAGTTCATTAGATTGAATTGCCACTAGTCATAGAACCACTAATTGTAGTGAGAGCACCCAAAGACATAGGGAATGAGATCATGGATTTGATCTAACTCAAGCCACCTCTTTTCATTAAAACCATAGATGATACATAGGTAGAGTCATTGTTATAGAGCTTAGAGAGGTGCTTTGGGTTGTGACCATTTGAAAGCAATCTGAATGCCCTACTTGCTATCCACTTATTACAAGAAAATGCTTCCAATTAGTGGAAATAGGAGGAGACCATATGTGGAATCAGAGTAGAAACACTTACCTTAGAGGCATTTGTAGCCAGATTTAGAGATAGGTATCTTTTAGAGCATTTTAGACAGAGTCAGATTAAGAAGTTTCATGACCTTCAATAGAGGGGCCTTACTGTAGCATAGTATGAGAGTAGGTTCTTAGACCTCCTTCCTTATGTCAAGTACATGAAGGATGTGAAGCTACATATCTATCAATTTACCAAGGGTCTAAACTTGTCTCTACATAATTTAGTATGCCCAACTTTTTTGAGCACTTTTAGGGAGGCAGTTGAGACAACACTAGTTGTGGAAGATCTTTGTAACAAATAGGAATCTCAAGATCGGTCCCACAACCATAACTACTCCTATCAGTTAGGACAATATAAAACCTCATGGAATCTAAGTAATTAAGGTCAATCAATAGGGTCTTCTAAGGGCCCATAGCTATAGTAGAAGTCACAATAGGATAAAGGATACAAGTTAGCACAAGGGTATGAAGGCTCTAAGCTCAAGCAGTGGAAATCTTAGGGGTCCTGATGAGATTAGAGCCCACAAGCTCCATATGCATAGCCAACTAGGACTCAAGAGTCCTCACATGATGGATATAGAAAATCCAAAAGGATAGGTGGTCAACAATAGCCTAGGTCACTAGGCTTTCAGATTTAGACTTGTGAGCCTTGTTATGCTTGCAGTGGTATGGGACATATAGCCATAGAGTGCCCTTAAGGACTGGCAACTAGTAATTAGCAGGGAGCCACTTCAAAGCCTATAGTAGGAGACATGGATAGATCCCGTAGGGTATTTTCAGTGGTTGATACCTACCAAGCTGAGTATTAGGGTACAATCATTGAGGTTACAAGTATAATCAAGGGTATTAAGGTTTCTATTTTGTTTAATTTTGGAGCCATTGATTCTTTTGCATCTCCTTTATAGTGGAGCATTGCAGGCTAGTGCTAGCTAGACAAAATGATAATTGGGAAGTCAAATTGGCATCTAGGGCTAAGGTGATAGTCAATTCCTATATACATGATTGTCATATTCAAATTGGAAACATGAGCATGACCATAGATCCTCAAGTTACCCCCTTAGGATTGTATGATGTAGTCCTTGGTCTGGATTGGCTATGTGCACATAATGCTAAGATGGACTATAGGAAAAATATGGTTGAGTGTCTTGATGATTTTGGTAATCCTATGGTAATTTTAGGGGTACAAAGGCTATTTTCCCTTCGTATGATCTTTGCCATGCAACTTAAGTAGTGTCTATGAAAGGGATGTTAGTTATTTGCAGTATCTATTAGTAACAAAGAGGAAGAAGATGAAAGAGAACCTTCTTTAGATGAATATCTAGAACTAAAAGAATTTAAGGATGTGTTTCTATTAGAGCTTTCAGATATGCTACCACCTAGGGTAGTTGATTTCAATATAGATTTGGTTCTGGGAGCTAAACCCATTTCTTGATCTCCATATAGAATGGCTATGCATGAAATTAATGAACTCAAGATTTAGTTAGAGGAACTCTTGGAGAAGGGACATATTCATCCTAGTGTCTCACCTTGGGGTGCATTGGTGATCTTTGTGAAGAAGAAAGATGGGTCACTCAGATTGTTTATTGACTACTGACAATTGAATAAGGTAACAATCAAGAATCAATATCTACTTCCTAGAATTGATGACCTATTTGATCAATTATAGGGTGCCTAAGTATTCTCTAAGATAGATTTGAAGTTAGGATATCATCAATTCTAGATTGTGGAAAGTGACATTCGTAAGACCTCATTCCATACAAGGTATGGCCACTATGAGTTTAAAGTGGTACCATTTGGTCTTACTAATGCCCTGGGTGTATTCTTGAGCCTTATATATGGGATGTTTTGTACATTTCTAGATAAGTTTGTGGTAGTTTTCCTTGATCATATATTGATATATTCACATGATGAGAAGGAACATTAAGAACACTTGAGGTAGGTATTGCAATGCTTAAGGGAAAATTAGCTATATGACAGTTTATCCAAATGTACCTTCTTCAGGAAGGAAGAAAATTATTTAGGTCATGTGATATCAAGGGATGGAATTGCAGTGGATGCATCTAAGATCTAGGCCACCATGGATTGGCCAACACTCACTAATGTTTTAGAAGTTAGAAGCTTCATGGGATTATTAGGATATTATAGGTAGTTTGTGGTAGTATTCTCCAGAGTAGCTCATCCCATCATCTTGATTTAGAGGAAAGGGAAGAAGTTCGAATGGAAAAACGAGTGTGAGAGGGCCTTCTAAGAACTCAAGAAGACACTCACTAGTGCACTAATCCTAGCAGTCTTGATCCTTTAGCAAATTTTGTAGTATGTGTAGATGCTTCACTGGATGGTATTAGAGTCATTCTCATGAAAAATGCTTGTGTCATTGCATATGAGTCTAGGAAAATCAAGACTAATGAGCTCAACTATCCCACCCATGATTTGGAGCTTGTAGTAGTAGTTCATGCCTTGGCAAGATGGTGCCACTTTCTTCTAGGACATCACATTGAGCTTCATTCAGATTGCTAAAGTTTGTGGTATAATTTCACACAACCAAATCATAATTCCTGACAGAGAAGATGGATGGAGTTCTTATGTAAGCATGATTTTGATGTACATTAAATTAATTGAAAGGAGAATTTAGTTTTAGATTCCTTGAGTAGGAGGCATCACAAGATATCTTCTATGATTACTGAGACAGATTTGAGAGAGCACATGCTACACCATCTTTTGGAAGATGTATTATATAGAAGTTTTTTAGTTAGTCCACTCTCAGAGACCCCTAGAGGGAAGATTTTCTAATTTTTCATTGGGTTTGAATTGATTCCTATGCCATAAAGGATGCATATATGTACCATCCTTGGGTTATTTATGATAGCTTATCATTTTGGAAGCATATGTAGCACCCTATGCAACACATCCAGGTGTCAAGAAGCTTCATGCAAGTTTGAGGTAGTTATATCATTGGCCAAGAATGAGAATGTAGATTGCTAACATCATAGCCAAATTCCTAGAGTGTCAAAGAGTTAAGGCAAAACACAAACATCTAGGTGGACTTTTGCAACCACATGAGATACCTGAGTGGAAGTGGGACACTATCTCCATGGATTTCATTATTGGTCTTTTAATATCTTCTCAATGTTATGATGCCATCATAGTGACAATTGACACTTTGGCCAAAGTTTCTCACTTCTCACTCGCTCGCGCCACCTTCACAACACCCACAGTGCCATAGGTATTCTTACAACACATTGTTAGACTCCATGGCATTCCCCATAAGATAATATTAGATAGAGTCTCATTATTCACCTCCTCATTTTGGAGGGAATTATAGACATCACTGGGTACCAAGCTCAATTTTAGCATAGCCTATCATCCTCAAACAGATGGAAAAACAAAGAGAGTTAACTAGATCATAGAGGATATGTTGTGGATGTATGTGATGGACCACCAATCCAAGTGGGAAGAGTACCTTCATCTTGCAAAATTTTCCTATAATAATGGGCATCAGACTTCCATAGGCATGCCACCCTATCAAGCCTTGTATGATAGGCCTTGTAGGACACCCTTAAGTTGGGATAGGATTGAAGATAGGATATTTATAGGACCATAGTTAGTTAAGGACATGGAGCAGCAAGTGGTATTGATTAGAAAATGCCTTAGAGAAGCCCAAGATAGGTAGAAGAAATATGTAGATTCAAAGAGGATAGATAGAGAGTACATGGTTGGTGAGAGAGTATTTCTGAGAGTGCAACCACATAAGAGCCCAATCCATTTTGGAAAAGGCTCTAAGTTAGCACCTCGCTTTGTGGGCCCCTTTGAGATTTTGGTGCAGATAGGACTAGTTGCTTATTATTTAGCCTTGCCACCTAGCCTATCACACATTCATGATGTATTTCATGTATCTATATTAAGGAAGTATATTTATGATGAGTCTCACATCATAGATTGGGATGCTTTGTAGTTGGAGTCAGATGGATAGATAGGATTGGAGCCCATTTTCATTTTGGCTTGATAAACCCTCATACTTTGAGGTAGAGAGCTAGAGCAAGTTAGGGTCAATGTGATTGTTATGATGAGGTCATAGCTTCATGGGACGATGTAGCTTAGATGAAGACTAAGTACCCATATCTTTTTGATGAACCCTAGGAGGAAGTTCATGCCTAGTGGGGGAGGATATGAGGCCTCACCCCAACCTATCATAGCATAGACATTTGGATTTACATTTTGATATTTGAGACTTTGATATTTTGATAGCTATTCAAGACTTAGATAGATAGTGGATTGTTTTATCTATTGATTTTGATACTGTAGTAGTGTTTTACATTATGATATGCACTAAGAACCTAATATTGTGTATGAAATGATTGAACACCTATGGATGTATTTTTATGACATGATACTATTAGATTTTGATACGATGCAAAAAGTTAATTTAATTATGATGATTAATGATATGAAAATAAATATTAATTTGATTAGGATGATTCATGATATGCAAATGAATGATTATGATATGTAGATAAATGTTAATTTGATTATGATGACTTATGATATATAGATATTGATATTCTAATGTTTCAAACTAACTATTTAAAATGACTAGGGAAGGAAATTGAATTTGAATTATGAAATTATATGCATTTATGATATATGTATTTTATATGACCTCCTTGGACTACTGATGCTTGAGTTTAATGTGTAGGAAGTTGAACCATGGAAATTCTTGGGGGAAATAGGCTCCAAACCTTTGTGAACACAGTTTAATCAAGGAAAATCTTTGGAAGATTCAAAAGCCTTAATGTGAAAGTATTTTTCTTTGTAAATGTGAGTTTTCTTGTATGTGGGAGTGTTTAATCATAAAAATGCATTAGAAGCATGTCATGGTGATGTGGAATGTGTTTGTTAGATGTGACTTGACACTATTGGATTTTCTATGTAATTGACATGTCATGTAGGGTTTTTGATCATGGTGTCAAATTACCCTAAAACTAATTGATGAGACTAAAATTTTCCTTTATTTTATGAGGTTTAAGATACTTTGTTGATACTCTATTTATATTTGTTAAAACATTTGTGGACCTATGTTTACCAAAGCTATGATAAACCTATGGGGTAGAAACTATGCCATCTTTTGCTAATATTATACATAGTATGCAGTATTTCATATAATTATCAGAATGTGTCTTCTTACAAAATTTTTTTGTGTTATAGCTAACCTATTAATGAAGACTAAAAGATGATTGGAGGAATTCAAAAGCTAAGCATCAACAACATTTAAGGAGAAGAGAATGCCAAGGAGCAAACACAATGGAAGAAGTTGTAACAATTCTAGAAGACATGAGAGTGAGTAAGGAGAAACTATGAAGACTCATTGTCTTCTTTGGATTTACTCTGTGGTGAGTGGATGTTCAAACTTTATTATTCCTACCTTAAGCCATTATTTCTTCTTCCTGTCTTCAATTGTTATCTTCCTATTTTCTTTCCTACAAATTTAAAGCTAGGACATTTACTTTTCTATTATGGAATAAGTGTTAATCTCCTATATATGTAGGAATCAACTCAAGTGTGTAGGAGTTTTTTTTAGCAAGTAAGAAGAAAGAGTTTCTAAGAATAGAATGTTAACTTTAAGTTGAATGGAATAGTTTTTTAAGGCTTCTATCCTATGTTAGTAGTCTAGAGAATCCAACCGAGGAGGCCCACTCAGAAGGTGGATTACATTAGGATAGAAGATATTTATCTTCAAGAATTCATAGCATCTTAAGGAGAAGTTGTGAGTTCCTTCCTGTATCATCGCACTTTGTGAATGTTCCTACAACATATGTGAGAATAGTTTTAGTGGATGAACCAAGTTGGAATATTTGTTATCTTTTTATTATATTTCAAGTATTCATAGAATTAAGTGTGTTAGTTTCTTATAGCCATAATGTAAGTTCTTTTGCTTGCATTTTTACTTTTCCTATAGCATAAGTTAGTGACTCATTAAGAGACCTAGAGCACATACTATGCCGACCATTTCAAGTATATGTCACTGTGTTGATAAGATTTTATGCACCTCATAGTGGGAGAAATAGTCCTTAGTTTGAATATATTATTCCTAAGGAAGACGTAATGCATGACTATGATACACCTATTATGAGGTGGGTCATTTTTTGTGCCGTTGCTAGGAATGGTGTCAAGCTAGGAGCATTTTTGGGTCATAGTTCCTAGATAAAGTTTTTTTAGAAATATCCAGTTTGAAGTTTCTTCCACGAATGTGAAAAGTTTAATTGCATACATCAAAGAGGAAGACAACAAGATGAATATGGCAGATTTCTTCCATGAGGATCTGTTAATCTAAATGAAGAAGTTGAAGGAGAAGAAGTTGAGTTATCTTTTGAAGATGCAAGTCCTATTTTTCCCATAGTATCAACATCAAAAGTTGAACCAATAGATATATCTAGTCTTCAATGTTTCACTAAAGTATTGGCTAGTTTTCTTGATAACATTGCTCTGTATCCACCAGTTGTTAATCATCTAGTGCCCAACATCCCTTTTCAGTAGCAACCTCAAAATCTAATACCTCCAATCATGGCACAACCCACTATTCCATTTCCACTTCCAATTCTTGTAACCAATGCAAGTCTCAAGAACATACCTCCCACTGTTCTTCCAAAATTCTATGGCATTGCAACTGAAGACCCTGAAACTTTCTTGTTTGAGTTCAACATACTTTGTCATAGTTTTGACTACAACATTGATGCCCATCAGCTTAAATTATTTCCAAAAACATTGAAAGAATTAGCTCTATGATGGTTCATGGGCTTAGGAGCTAATATATCAGGAACTTGGGATGAAATCCAAGCTCTATTTCTGGATAAGTATAAAGAATACTGCAAAGCATCTAGTTCAAGAGGGGATGATATCTTCAAGATATCACAGAAGGAGGAAGAAATATTGGAAGAGTATGTTTTGCATTTCTTATATTCACTAAAAAAGAACCCTCAACATACATTATTTGAAGATTCACAAAAGCTAGTCTTTCTTAGACTTGTGAATGATGACTATCTCGAAGCATTGGACCTAATGGCTAGCAGTGATGTATATCAAGCCTCTTATGATGACCTTAAAAAGATCTATTAGAACTATTCAAGGTCAACTATGAAGAAAGGTCCAGGATCTCATTCCATAGTCACTAAAGGGATTAGTCAAGGCATTTCAAAGCTCAAGATATCCAACCTATTGTCAGATTTAAAACAAGATATTATCAATGATGTTGCTACATAGCTGGACATGATGACTATAAAGAAAAAGCAAGCAGAAGCTAAATTACAACTAGTTGAGTACTATCCTCATTGCTAGAAGCAAAAGAAGGATTGCCAATGTAAACTAGTCCCAAGCATGGAGAACTAGCATCTTCCAATTGAATATGTCAAGATAGATGGAGATGATGAGAAAGTATTCTTTATTGCTCAATGCCAACCATGGGCCCAACATCAAGGTATGTCTTAGGACCCCTTGCAAAGTTCAAATTCATATGGTAATACTATAATTCCCAAGGTCCTCCACAAAATTAATCCAATTGAAACAATGCTAGGCAAAATGACCCACAACAATCCCAATTGCCTTAGAATTCCCAACCACCTTGACCTAATCAACAGAGTAACCAATGGCCACAGAACTAATAGAACTACTGGCAAAACCAGTAGAACTAATGGCAACCACCCCAAGGGAATTGGTAGTCTACAAATCAATGGAAGGGATGCCAACAATGACCTAACCAAAATATTGGTGCTCCATAATTATCCCCTCCAGTTCAAAAACCTGCTCTAATGCCACCACCTGCAAATCTTGGACCTCAAAAGTAAACATAGTTACCCACACAACCTCAGCCAAATCTGAACATCCAACAACCACAACAACCTATGTATAGTGCTAATAATCATTAGTATCCTACTTATGCTTTGGTTTTTGCAGATATAAATCTAAGATCTAGTACAACTTTACTAGTGTAATACCCCAAAATTGGTTCATTTCGATGATACCAATTCTAGTCTATTTTTGGTCAATCCTAAGACCTATCCCAATAGGCAATTCTCATTCTGCTACTCACTACTTGACTTAATTGTCAAATTCTTGAGACCCTAATTTGCATTAATCAGACTCATTATTTAATCCCTATAGTACGCACTCATATTAGCTACATTAAACCTATTTGATTTCAATTTAATTTAATCTAAAGTATTCAAACTTTATTAAATTAAATTACCTCCTAAGGCTAATGTACTATGGAATTAAATTTATTTAATTTAATAAATATGCCTATTTTAATTAACTAAACAAAGTTATTTAATTAAATGGGAAGCCATTCCTAATTAATTAAATGAATTTATTTAATTAAATAAGAAAAGTGTCTCTAATTAATTAAATAGAATTATTTAATTAATAAAAGAATATATTTATGAGAGCATATCTCATTTTATTAAATTAAATATCTCTCCAAAATCTCTCTTCAGTTGAAAAAAAGGGAAATTCCTAGTTCACTGCTGATCAAATTAGAAATGACTTAGATCACTCACTCTGACACTAAAGTCTATCAGAGTTGACTGACTCTTACACTCAGATTGGAGCCAGTTAACTCCCTTTGATTTGGGAATCTTTCTTTATGATTGAACTTCATCTTCAATCCTGACCGTTGATTGAAATCGATCTCAACCATTGGAGGTTTTTAGGTAAGTCTATTTAAGAGACCCCCATCTCTTCATTTTAGGGGAATGAATTAGAATTTGCATCGAATTGCTGCCAGATTGCATACTCATTTAAGCTTATTACATTCTCATAGATTTTAATTGTTAGATTAAATTTCATCTAGATCTAATATGCATACATCTTTAGCATAGTTTCTTTTATATGTTCTTATACTAGTTTGCATATCTCATTTTGGATTAATTTGCATATTCACATAGATTAATTGCATCTCATTTTCAAACCCTTCATTCTTAGAGGGTCTGGTGCCTACACCTCAAATCTAAGGACATTAATTAGGCAAAATCCCTTTAGATAGGAGGCAACAGGTCACTCTGTCAAGCATTCTGGATGAACAATCCAATGTTTATCCATGGATGATTCCATAGGTATGACCATGTTTAAGTGTCTATGAGGTTTAGAGGCCCACAATTCACAGGTACATTTATGGTGCCCATCGTGGGACCAAGAAAATCAATTTCTTTGGCCTTAATCTACATTTTTTAAATCATTTTTGTGCTCTTTGTCTGTATGATTCCATATAAGTTTTGAATCTTCACGCGAGACTATTCATTTTCATGTGAGGATTCTGAATCTTTGTGCAAAGATTCTCTACATGCCGCACGAGAAAGTACCTGAGCACGCAAAACTTCATGTGGCACCTATTTTCTTCACGTGGGCCATAAAATAATTTTGCGTGGGCCTTAAAATAATTTTGCACGGCTCTATAAGAGATCTCATGCGAGATCTTGTAATAGTAGCTTTCTTTTTGAGAAATTTTTGATCTTTAGATTGATTTCACTAATGTGCTTGTCTTAATCTATTCTCTAGTTTTTTTGCTACAACCTAACTATTGCTTGCAGGACGTTTGCCAAAGATTCCTTTTAAAACCCACTTGAAAATAGACTGATTGTTTGCTTGTAGGATGCTTGTTGAAGATACACTTGTCGAAGACCATATTTCAAACCCACAAAAAAATGTGTATCTTCTTTTCCTACTTTCCAAAACTAGATAACTAGGGCTTGTGAACTTCTTAGAATGCAAGATAGAAGAATAGGGGAATATGATCTTCACTTCTTAGAGGTCATGACTGAGAGTGAATCAGAAACCTAGATACTTTCGAAAGATGGCATTTCGAGGGAGGCAAGTAGCTTGGTGGTTCTCCAAAAATTGTTCTCTTCTATGATAAGACAATAATTTCCTTTAAGGGAATTAGAATCTTTAAGGAAGAACGAGTCTAGATTGATTAAGCTAAGTTGGTAAATTAACTTGTTTTGTGTGTTTGGGCAAGAAACTAAGGTAGAGGAGTATGCTCTTTCCCCTTGGGGGAAATTAGAAACTTTGACCCTTGCAATCAAACCACTAGTCTGAATCAATCCTTTAGAGGGCCTACCAGAGTGATCCAACCTTTGGGAATGACCCAAGTGAGCATACTCCTTTCACTGGAGATTCCAACTCACTGTAATAAAGAATCTTTGTAGAGTGAGAGACTCCAAAGCCAAATTAATTTCTTCCCCTTAATTCTTGATATCGCATATCAAGGGGAAGCTCTATCTATGCATTGGTCAGCACCGGCCCCTAGCTTGCTAAGAAAGTAGTGTTCACTTTCAAATGTTGGTGTGGGCTGCTGGTCTCAACTCCACTTGCAGAGCCACTAGGAATTAATACGAATGGAAGCCAAGTAAAAACCTTGTAGTTAGAAGCCACCCTATTCACCTCCAAAAGGAGGCATAATCTTTGTACAGGGAGGGGGAAGAATCTCTCCTGTAGAACTCACCATAGGCATGCTACTAGATGTTTGAAGGTGGTATACGTGCTCATCCCCTACCACAAGGGTTCTTGTTCACCATATACTATTGAGTCCTTTGAATATACCAAAAACATGGGTGCCCTCTAGGGGGTGACATGGTTGTGTGAGGTACATGCATGCACATAAGATGTGGGACAAAGGTTTTTCCTTCTCTACCAATTTTTATTTCTAGGGATAAAGGGTGTTTTTTATTGAGTCATCAACAAAGTCCAAACCAGTTACAACAAATAAGGGTCAAGACTCCCCTATCTTGTCGAGTTTCTTTGTCCTCAATAGGATTGTTTTCAACTACTGCTTGATTCCC
Source organism: Cupressus sempervirens (assembly GCA_028749045.1). Lineage (NCBI taxonomy): Eukaryota > Viridiplantae > Streptophyta > Pinopsida > Cupressales > Cupressaceae > Cupressus > Cupressus sempervirens. The sequence goes on from CM053793.1 coordinate 260,685,001, forward strand.
GCCATCTTGTTCAAACACTTTGCTTGAATTAAAAACTTGAAACTTTTTCCAAGCATCTTGTGAGATCAATCTCACTATTTGTCCAATTGAACTTGTCTCAAAAATCTGTTTACTCTGTCTGAAAAAGTCTAGAAATCTTGTTGAAATTAGTCACTATTGTAAAACTGGTCTGCCTTCTCATGTGAAAACTTTTCAGTGTCACGCAAAATCATTTTTCCCTCACATGAAATTAAACTATTGTTATGAGTCTTTGTGTGATCATTTGAACTTCCTCACATGAAATTAAACTACTATCACTAACTTTCGTGCGATCCAGGAAACTTCTTCATGCAGCTCAGAAAACTTCCTCGCATGGCCTATACAGGTTTCTCGTGTGAGATCTTGTGTTAGCATTTCCACTTTTGGTCTATTTTAGGTATTCGTGGCTTGTAAGCTACCTTTTTCTACATCCATCTATCACTCTTTGTCTGCAAATAGTCTTGAAACAATAGTACTTTTCTTAGGTGAAGAGTTGTGTCTCATACTTTGACTTGTCTTATCTCTTAAGTTACCTTTTGTCTTTATCTCTTAATGCTTGTCATACCTTGTGTCACCTTGGTCAAAATCTCTAGTTGTTCTAGCCTTTAAATCAGACCATGTGTGCCTTGGTGGATAGCACTCTTGCTATTATCTTGTCCTTTTTGAGACTCAGTCTTAGTGTAGTCCTTGTCCAGGTTCTAGCTTCTTGTCCTTGTCTATGACTGTCGCAACTAGAAGCAGCAATGTGTTTTACCATCTTACACCTAGATGTAGTCATGCCAGGGGTCATAATCATGGTAAATGTCATTTTCCTTTCATTACACAATCTATATCTAGTTCAACTAGTGAGGCATCTTCACGATGTCCCTCACCTGCTAGGTCATCTCGAGTTCAGCGAACATTTTCCATAAACTTGCAACAAATTAGGAATCCTTTGTACCAAGAGGATATTGGGATAGGTAGAGGTCCTACATTACCAAACATGATGTCTGATCCTTATTTTAGAGAACCTTTTGAAACACAACACATTGAAACTGAACACATTCCTATAATGACTAATCATGAACTTGAACATGGTAGTCATAGTCGACATCAAGAACCACCTAGGAATGACAAAGAGAAAGGGAAAGACCATGACACAGGTGAGGAATAGGAAGAGGTGGAAATACTCTCTGAACACATAGGAAAATGTTGAAGAGACAAAAACTTTCAAAAGGTCATGGGAATCCTACTCAACAAAGAGAAAGAAAAGTACTTTCTCAAACTTGCCCAAGAGGGAGGAAAGTTACGCTCTCATTTTAATGTGGAAACCATTATCATGCCTAAAGAGGAAAGTGAGACTTCTAAATTCCAAAAACAACTAAAAATTATGCAAAACCAATTGGCTCAGATGATGCATGAGAAAGAGAAACCCACAAAGACATACACATTGGACACTCTTTGTCCATTTCCATTTGACAAAAGCATTAACATGCTGCCTTTCCCATGAGGCGTAGAGCTACCCAAATATGAAAAGTACTTTGGTACTACTGATCCCCAAGATCACTTGTGAGAATTTGGTGCTTTGTCTATGGAATTTATACATGATCAAACATACCTCATGCATTTATTCCCTAGAAGCCTAGGTGGTCAAGCTTTGGAGTGGTTCTCACATTTACCTCCTGGTATCAAGATGTTTGATAAAATTGCCAATCTATTTGTTCAACAATATTCTCATAACATACAACATCCTGTCAATATTTGAGATCTATGCAACCTTAAATAGAAAGTTGGTGAACCTTTCCTCACTTTCCTCCAATGGTGGAGACAACTGTACACTAAATATTCTCGCAAAATTCTAGAAATGGAGAAGCTTGAAATTTTCATTGATAACCTCCTACCTGATTTTGGGTACAGAGTCCAACTTCAAGGTCCACTTACCTTTGAAGACATGATCACACAGGCTATTTGTATCGAGGAATTTATGGTCAAGAAAGGTGAACTCACTCTTCAAAGAGACATAAAACAAAGTTCCACTTCCAACAAGGATAAAACCAAACAGGTCAACAAGAACCGAGAAATCCTACATGATGGAGTTGTTGACAATGTCACACCCAAACCTGTTAAAGTGGCATTTAATCTCACAGATGGCCTCAAAGTGGCCAAAAAAGCTAATGAACCTCCTCTTAACAATAAGACGTCCGAGAACAAATCGAGAAACTCATGGACAACACGCCCCAAGTGAGAGTATACACCCTTGGGAGAACCGTTGGATGTGGTTTACAAAACATTGCTACAACATAAGCTTATTTCACAAATGGATAACCCTCATCCCTGTAAGGACCCTCCTCATATATGTTTATCAATTATGAACCCTCTGTTAAAACTGTTATAGGAGATAAGAAATAGATATGAAGTAATGCTTCCATTGTGAATGTCTTAATGAAATCTAGAGTAGTTGATATATCCATATCCTAATACTTAGTGATTCAAGAACTATTTCATCACCTCGACTATTTAAAATATTAATTGTTACTAATAATGATGCAAGGTGCTTTCACCTAATAATGAGGTTGTCAATTTTGGTACCTCGATGATTAAATTATAGTTTTTAGATAGTTCATTTTTCCTTAGTAATGATGTTTATGATGTTTAATTATATCCATGCCTAATGATGATTATTCTAGTAATTTAATCAAAATTAATAAATAAAGTTACGTTGATTATGAAAATTCTAATGATTAAAGGTGGGTAGAAATTTCAAACAAGTAAGGGAAGCAATGAAGTTTTAATACTAAAAAAATTAAACTTTAAAATTTATGGGGAGACATAACCCCTTAATATTCCACCCCATACACTCCCCACATGGATGCGATGACCTCCCACTTGGGCTAGACCCACACCAGGGGATAATCTATGCTGAGACAAACTCGGGCAGCACGTAGCCCCTTGGGATGTGGGGGCCTCGTGGGGTGGGGCAAGCCTAGGAAGTAGGGGGGAAAAGGGTAGGTAGTAAGTGGGGGGGGGGGGGGGGAAATTATATAATATAATTGTTTTTTTTTGTTTTGTGTAGTGTGGGATGCTAGGTAGAGTAGGTTTGGGTTTAGGGGTAATTCAAAATTATAAATTGTTTATTGTGTTTTGTTAAATGGTGATGAGTAGTTGCTAGTTAGTAGGTTATAGGTAGTAGTTAGTGTCTTAGATTAGTAGCAATGTTATGTTATTTTGTTTAAATGATTAGTTAGGATTTAAATTTGTATTTGAATTGGGAATAAGAGTAACATTAAAACTTCAGTTAGAGTTGTAGATATTTCATGTTATTAGAGAGTAGAATAATAATTTTAAGTTAGAATAGGATTTGTTAATATTTTTAATGTGGCTTTTACATGGTGTTAGTAATTTAGGAACTTGATTATAAGTAAATTTAAAAATGATAGTATCTTAATTATTAATTGTTCTTTTATTAATTTTAGATAATTTTATTAATAAGTGTTAAATAAGATTAGCTTTAAATTGTTGTTAGATTAGTGACTTAGTTATTTGATTATTAATTAGTTCTAATTTAAAAGTTTTAACTTGAAATTTGAATGTTTTTAATTAAAATAATTTTAATGTTTTATTAATTAGTTTTATACTATTGTGAGCATTGTTAGATTGATTTTAAAATGGACTTTATTAATGTGGATTTAAATTTATGATAGTTTGAAATGAAGTTTAGATTAAATTATAGATTTTTGAATCTATTCTAGACATCAATTTCAACTGTAAATGATAAGTTAATAAGTTAGTTTAGACTTTGGAATTAAGTTTCAAAAATGTAGTTAGCATGCGTGGAATAGTTAGACTTAAATTGATCTTCTAAAGCATCAAATTCTCTTAATGTTAAATGATTAAAATCGTAATGATGTTCATGTATCAAGTAAATGAAAGGAACTAGTTAATTTGTTCATTTTAAAGTATTTATCAAAACACTTCATAGATTATGACTTTATTAAATGGAATAGTCAATTAATTTTATTAATGAATTTACTAGAGAGTTTTAGTTCACCCTAATAATCTCTTTATGAAATGATGAAACTAAGTTGTAACCCTGTTGATTATCAATGGTGATCCTGCATCTAGCTTCATAGCCTATAGCTATCTAAATCTTAAACCCCTCAGACAATTAACTCCATTGTAGTTAAACATCTCAACCTTTTTCGGCCATATTATATTAATTAATCATTAAAAAAAAAATTGTGTGCATTTTTGCCCTTATATTTTCAGAATGACATTTTGGTATTAGAGCCTAAGTTCATAACACTTCGGCAATAATGGGTCCTTGTTAAGTGTGGACGTTTAAGTATTAACATACAAAGTAGAAAATTCTTCTTGCATAATTTTACGAAGCTAATGTATTCTTTCTAAACAATGATACTGATGAATAAAAGTAAGAAAAACTTTGAATTTGTATTAACATTTGAAAATGGTTAACCACATTGGATACAATTAGTCTTTAGGACCTAAAAACAATTGATTTAAGTGTAAGAATATTATATTTATGTTAAAGTATATTATGATCTTATTAAGAAACCAAAAATTATATTGAACAAAATCACCCTAAAGCAAAACTAATTAAGAACCCTAAAACAACATGTATCTTGAGAATGGAAACAAGTACATAACTTAGTAATAAGAGAAAGTGGTTTTCAACTTCACAGTGGGAGTCAGATTTTGTCTGACCCAGTCACTCATGGAAGCACTTTCATGCATATCAAGTATAGAAGTGATCAATTAAGATGTGTGTCAATTTAGGCCTTTCAAACATCAGTAGAAGAAGCCTACAATCTTCATAATCTAATTTTGTACCTTCGAGTTAACATACTGAATAGATTAAATGAATGGAAAGTAAATAGGAAGGTAACATTTGAAGAGTATATCACATCATCAAATTGTTGGGACACCTCTAACCTAATTAAGGGTTTATATATATTGTTCTAGTAATCCTCAGAAAGCAAATTAGAGCTAGTTTAGAATCTACAAGTAACATTGGAAACCTCAAATGATAGGATCACTTGTGTGAGAAATTATTCAACAAGAAAGAGTTAGTAAGGAATTTACAAAGGAGAGTATCTCAACCTTCTATAAAGAATGGAACCCTAACCAGGATAGGAAACTATCTAAATTAAATGGTGATAAGTATGTAACTTATAGTATTGAACTGGCAAGGTAGAAGGTGAAAACTTTTGAGTTAGGGTTATGTCAGTCTATTCATGACTAGCAAGTTTAATGAGTAAGCATGAGTAATACTAAAAATTTTAACTATCAAGCAAATTCTCATAGACTCTATTATTGTAATTATTGGATCAATTATAACCCTACCTTTTTTACGAAGAAAAGTTGCGATGAGGTCATCAACCTAGAATGAACTAAAGGTTTAGGTATCAAGGTTATGTAATAAATAGACTATAAGCCATGAGGCATGTTAAGAGCGATGATGATGACCTATATCGATAGCAAGGAGATAGTCATAAGGGTGAGTAGATAAACATTGACATTTGATAGTAAGCATTGGTGACATTTTGATTATGACTTTATATCTAAGTTGTTACAAACCTACAAACAAACAAACCAAAAAAAAAAAAAGTATTCATAAGTCACTTATGACTAAGAAAGTGTAAAGTATGGATTATTGGTAAGAACAGTAGCAATTAGTGCATTCACAATTGATAATTAGAACTCATATAGCATTGGAATAATGCTGACAATGATATGTATACATGTATGTAAGAGACTCATGTCATTTTGGTGAGATTGATAACATGAATTCACTAGTGTAGAGATGGTAAAATTGATTTAAGGAAAGTGTATGGGTAGATGACATGATATGTAATTATAAGTGAATTTAGGATAAGATATTTGGTTTTTTAATTTCAACTCAGAGTGTAACTCTATTGACACTAAGGTCCCCGCATGGTTAGTTTCTTCAAAAGGAAACCAATGTAATAGCAATAGGATTGAAGGGGACTTATAATTGTATCTGCGCATTTTGCATTTTTTTTTTTGGAGCAAGTTTTGAATAGGAAAAACCTTTTAGTTTAGTAAACCCTAATTTTAGGGCAAATGTCAATGAAGATAAGTATGTGGTGACTATGTGGGATTGATTATTGGTTGAACGACAGGGTCTTTAAACCACCATCTTATTCAAATTCATGATCCATGCAATGTAATTGGGAGACCTAAGATTTCTCATTATCCTCAGAGACCCTAGTATGGCCACATTATGTCAATAATGTGAATTTTGTAAGTAATTGGTTTTATTCCTTATTGTCTTATTTCAGATTTTGTTATTTCAATGTTCCTTCCCTTTTGCTAGTAGTGTAATGTAGGGTTATTTAGCCAACTGTATTATTGATGATTCTAGTTTTGCCTCTTGGTTATGTCTATATTCGTGATTAAAATTCTACTATTTTGGCCACTCTTTATTTCTTTGATTTCAGACTCTTGCGTTGGATGTTTCATTTTTGATGTCAAATTTAAATTTGAGGTATTTTCTTTCAAATTTTGTTGGCAAGTGACATATGATGGGCCTACCAAAAATGGGATTTCCTAATGATTAAGTGGATGTTTAACATTAGGGTATGGGGTTTTTAGTGAGAGTATTCATGGCCCACCCTCTCCAATGACTTTGAGTATAGGGTCAATGCTATCTATTGACTGTTATTAGTAGTGAAGTGTACCACAACATAAATTTGGTTAAGGTTACGGGTTAATTGAAAGGACTTCTAGATGGAAAGGTACATGTGTAGTGATGGACTTGTTGAGCACCCTATCAAGATTCAGTGCATCATGGAAACTCTAAAGGGGAAAGTGTTTAACCTTAATAAGGAACCAAATTGCTTATCATGGAAACCTTGTTTGAGGGAGTCTTGTATAGATGTTACCCCATTGAGTGGGTGTCTGGAATGTGGGATATCTATGATATTTAGAGAGTTCATAAGCATATTATGCTAGGTTTAAATGTTGTTGTGTGTGACCTTTATGTCTTGAGGAATATTTGACCTTCGAATTTATAACCATGTTAGAATTTTGGAATGAACTTTTCTTTTAGTAAGAATAATTAGGTAAATATGTTATCTCCCCTGATTGTGTATGTGAATTATTTATCTTCCTCTTATAAGAGTAAATTTTGAAATAGGTCTAGAGAAAGTCTAGCATAAGATGAAACATTCTAGTTGTGCGACTTCTAGGAGGAAGTCAAAAGCTAGTAGGGGAGGATGTAAGGACCCTCCTCGTATGTGCTTATCAATTATGAACCCTCTGCTAAAACCATTATAGGAGATAAGAAATACATATGAAGTAATGCTTCCATTGTGAATGTCTTAATGAAATATAGAGTAGTTGATATATCGATATCCTAATACTTAGTGTTTCAAGAACTATTTCATCACCTTGACTATTTAAAATATTAATTGTTACTAATAATGATGCAAGGTTTTTTCACCTGATAATGAGGTTGTCGATTTTGGTACCTCGATGATTAAGTTGTATGTTTTTAGATAGTTCATTTTTCCTTATTAATGATGTTTATGATGTTTAATTATATCCATGCCTAATGATGATTATTCTAGTAATTTAATCAAAATTATTGAATAAAGTTACGTTGATTATGAAATTTCTAATGATTAAAGGTGGGTAGAAATAATAAGGGCTTTCTTAAAGGAAAGATTCATGTTTCAATTTGTGAGGCCTCGCCTCGACCCATCGTAGCATAGATGATAAATTATTATCTTGATACTCATGACTCGATATGTTGGGACACTATTTGATGCATTGAACATTATTACGCTATTTTATGATGTGTGAAGCTTTACTTTCAGATATTTGATTTCATCATTTAATGCTTTATAAATATGTATGATGATGAAGTGAATTAATGCAGAACTAACACTTTGATTTTTCCAATTTTAACGAATAGAATGAGATGAATAATTGATTTGTAGAAAAAAAAGGGATGTTTTAATTTACATGAATTTATTGATATGTATTTTAACATATATACATGTGTTTCTTGAACTAATGATGTGTGCAGGAAATTTAGCTGAGAAATCCAATCGAAAGATGGAACTGAACCCCTTGTTTATTTGTGCTATCTTTGCATTGTCTTTCTTTGAAGGTTTTTATTTGGTCTTACTATTCCCCTAGATTTTGTTTGTTCCTATTAAGTCTTTAAGGCTTAAAATATTAAATTTAAGTACCCTAGGGGTAAGGTTATGGGTTGGGAGTACCTTCCACCCCTTTAGCCTTGTTGGTTGACTTTTAGGGTCACTCAAAAACCCTATTTTTGGTGGATTGCAAAAATTGATTGTCTCCTCCATGAGTTGGTGATTCAAATGCAATCTTGAGGTTACTTGAAGTCTAGTTGAGTTAAGGATCATACTTAGAGGCATTTTGGAGTAGTTTTGGGGTTGTTACCCAATCTCTAGTTTTAGAGAAAGTTTGAAGATTGAAGGAAGAAAAAGGGAAAAGCTCTTCTCAACTTACCATTTTACCATAACTCTTTATGAAGGTAGGAGTTCTTCAATCTTTTGGAATTGTTCTTCATGTGTTCATGCTTGAATCTTGCATCAGATATTGTGTTGTTCTTTATTTTTTCTTTCTTGTGTGTTGGGATTGATTGGAGGTATCTTTGTTTGTTCTTGATGCATTCTTATGCTTGTCTTGATGATTTGTTTAGAGGGAATTTCATGGGGATTGTTTTGGCATTACTCACCCTTGGATAGGGAAGAAGTGGCCATGTATAGGGGTAGGGCCTTAGTTAGACCTCAATGGTGAAGAGTCTCCTTTCATGGTGAGAGGAGGGAAAGAGGGTAAGGTGTATGGGCCCCTACTTGTCATCACACACCTTGTTGATATTGTAAATGCTTGAATATGGAAAGGAATGAAAATCCTTGTGGTAATGGCCTCGAAAGGGCTTTGAAGAAGAATAGAAGTTCTTGATGTTTCAGCCCCAAAAAGACTATGTTATGGTATGGTGATTGACATCTCCCATTGGAAAAATCCACCTCCACCCTAGTCAGGTTCTATGTTTGGACCTATTGTGTAAAACCAAGTTGGGGTGTATGCTTGAATTGCTCTTGATGTTGTGATGTTCACCCTAGGTCAGCTCTTGTCTTCTCCCTATTTTCCTTGAAGAATTGAAGATATTGGAAGAATGTACTTGTGAAAGATTTAGAATAGATTTCATTTGAATTGTAATATTATGTAAAATGTATTTGAATTTTGATGTATTGGCAATGACATTGGGTTTTCTTACTGGTTCTTTCCTGATGGAGCCTTGAACCAGGATGAATAATAGAGAAAGAAAGAAAAAAGATTATGAAAACTTCCTTGTACTGCTCTCATGTGTTTTCAATTTTTGCATGTGTTTATGAGAAAATAGATTGATAGATAATGCCTTTGAATTTTGAATTTTCAAGTTTCAATTATGTTAATGAAGAGTAATTTGATGTGATGAAGCTTCCAATTTGATGTATAAGTATTAAGATGAAATAAAAATCCTACATTGTGAACTCAAAATTCTCTCTCTCCTTGTTAAGTTTCATAATGAACAAAATCAGTTTGAGTAAGAGATTATGTATTTCCTTGAATTCAAAAATGGAACATACACCTTGATGTATGATTATTAGATGAAACATAAATTATAGTAGAGAAAGCAAAAATATAACCTTTTTACACATCCTTGTTAGTATGCTTGTTCATAGGAAATCAATGTTGTCAATAGGTTAATATTCATTCCTAGTATAACAAGAAAGTATATAACATGTCAACAATTAGACTAAATTGATTTTAGAAGAAAATGTGCATCTCTAGGAGTGAAAAACCTCTCTGGAAAATGTATGGGGAAAATTTTAATTCCCCCCCAAAGTCACAAAGAATATTCTTTGTATTATCCTTTTGGTTTGCAATTAAGAACTAATATTAAATCTTTTAAAAAGAATATAAATCAATTACATTTGAAATTTAAATAATTAAATACATGTCTTGTTGACATTCCTCAACCATAAAACTTTTACATTAACTCCTAGAGGCTAGGAGGCATGGTACTAGCCTAGGGCTTTATGTCCATTTGAATTTTAAATCAAAATAAAATCTAAACTCCACCCACTTAATATCTCCTTTTTCCCATTCTCAACTTGTCTAAGCTTCCCATTTGTCATTTCAAACAAGTAAGGGAAGAAATGAAGTTTTAATACTAAACAAATTAAACTTTAAAACTTATGGGGAGACATAACCCCTTAATATTCCACCCCATATACTTCCCACATGGATGTGCTGACCTCCCACTTGGGCCAGACCCATGCCAGGGGATAGTCTACATTGAGTTAGACTCAGGCAGCGCATAGCCCCTTGCGATGTGGGGACCTCGGGGGGTGGGATAGGCCTAGGAAGTAGGGGGGAAAAGGGTAGGTAGTAAGGGGGGGGTGGAGTTATATAATATAATTATTATTTTTTTTTTGTGTAGTGTGGGATGGTAGGTAGGGTAGGTTTGGGCTTAGGGGTAATTCAAAATTATAAATTGTTTATTGTGTTTTGTTAAATGGTGATGAGTAGTTGCTAGTTAGTAGGTTATAGGTAGTAGTTAGTGTTTTATATTAGTAGTAATGTTATGCTATTTTGTTTAAATGATTAGTTAGGATTTAAATTTGTATTTGAATTGGGAATAAGAGTAACATTAAAACTTCAGTTAGAGTTGTATATGTTTCATGTTATTAGGGAGTAGAATAATAATTTTAAGTTAGAATAGGATTTGTTAATATTTTTAATGTGGCTTTTACATGGTGTTAGTAATTTAGGAACTTGATTATAAGTAAATTTAACAATGATAGTATCTTAATTATTAATTGTTCTTTTATTAATTTTAGATAATTTTATTAATAAGTTTTCAATAAGATTAGCTTTAAATTTTTGTTAGATTAGTGACTTAGTTATTTGATTATTAATTAGTTCTAATTTAAAAGTTTTAACTTGAAGTTTGAATGTTTTTAATTAAAATAATTTTAATGTTTTATTAATTAGTTTTATACTATTGTGAGCATTGTTAGAATGATTTTAAAATGAACTTTATTAATGTGGATTTAAATTTATGATAGTTTCAAATGAAGTTTAGATTAAATTATAGATTTTTTAATCTATTCTAGACATCAGTTTCAACTGTAAATGGTAAGTTAATAAGTTAGTTTAGACTTTGGAATTAAGTTTTAAAAACATAGTTAGCATGTGTGGAATAGTTAGACTTAAATTGATCTTCTAAAGCATCAAATTCTCTTAATGTTAAATGAGTAAAATCATATCGATGTTCATGTATCAAGTAAATGAAAGGAACTAGTTAATTGGTTCATTGTAAAGTATTTATTAAAATAATTGATAGATTATGACTTTATCAAATGGAATAGTCAATTAATTTTATTAATGGATTTACTAGAGACTTTTAGTTCACCCTAATAATCTCTTTATGAAATGATCAGATCGAGTCATAACCCTGTTGATTATCAATGGTGATCTTGCATCTAGCTTCATAGCCTATATCTATCTAAATCTTAAACCCCTCAGATAATTAGCTCCATTGTAGTTAAACATCTCAACCTTTGTTAACCATATTATATTATTTAATCATTAAAATTAAAAAAAAAAAAAAATTATGTACATTTTTGCCCTTATATTTTTGGCATGACAGTCCCTATGATCCACAACCATGTCCACCATGGTGGAATGAGACCTGATTCTGTGAGTATCACCAAAACAAGGGACACAAAACTAGCAACTACATAAACTTGCGCCATAAAGTTCAGGTCATGATTGATGCTAGTGATATGGTGGTCGATGGACATAACAAAAACTCGGATCACAAGGTGTTCAAATAACCTTTCCCAGATAATGAAAAAGGGGAGACTTCAAAACCACAACCCTATAATAAGGTCAACTATAAATGTTCCAATGATGACAATGTCATTCACATAGTTGAACCTATGGATTTTGAATGTTGCAACATTATTACCATTAAGGGCAAGCAAGATAACGACAAACCCAAGACACCGTTTGTCTTGAGGGGCCCTACTTCCAATGAAATGGATAATATGCCTTCGCAACACTGTGCTAATGTTGTCACTTGCTCTCATGCCAAGTTGGTGCTCAGAGGCCCTACACCTCCTACTTCAGATCTTGAACAACACAAACACAAAGCCCTTGTAGGTCCATCTAGAAAAGGTGCAAAACTCACAAAAAACTTGACTGCAACTAGCTATATTGTTCTCAATCAATTGAAATGAACTAATGCTCAGATTTCCATCTTTGAGTTGCTTAAAATCTCGCCTGCTCAGAGGCAGATTCTGGACAAAGCCCTTGCTGAGGCAAATGTTCCTCAAGATCTTGATCTTGAGTGATTCCAATCCATGGTAGGTCACCTGACCTCACATTATCTTATGACTTTCTCTGAGGAAGATGACAACTCGGTGAGTCACCCACACAATCAACCTCTACACATCGAGGTTATGATCCATCAGACACGTGTTCATTGGGTACTCATTGATAATGACTCGGTCCTAAATAATTTCTTTGCTTATCTTCTTAGACAATTGAATTATTCTGAGGACTCTATTGATCCTCGATGAAAGATCACTATCAAAGCGTATGATGAAGTCAAATGAAAGTCTCTAGGTCTTGTGGTTTTACCCATTCACGTCAGTCTTGTAGAAAGGGATGTCACCTATTAGGTGCTTGACATTCCCTTGGCTTACAATATTATGTTAGGACAACCATGGATACATGAGATGAACACTGTGCCATCCACATAGTACCAGTGCATCAAGTTCTCATTTCATGGCTCTGAAGTTACTATTCCTGCCACTACTAGCTACACCTGCAATATGCTCAAAGCTACTAAAACTTTCATCCCTGCTAACCATGAGTCCACCAATTATCATGAAAATAAGCTAAAATAAACTGAGTAGTCATTCAAACTGAAAGAAACTGGCATGGGAGAGTACCACATTAAACTAGTTCTATCATTGACATCTTTCCCAAAGTCTCCTCGACATTATGGGAGACCCTCAGAGGAAAAGAAGCCATTTGTGCTGACACCTTAGACCAAGTATAATGATGCTTTTGTCAAGGCTATAGTTCCCTTAAAAGATGAAAGTGAAAATAGAGCCATTTCTGCATGGCTTTACATAGAAGAGGCTCCAATGGACCTAATAGAGAAAGCTCATGAAATCACTCCTAAGAAAAATGGGCCTGGTCTTAGGCTTATGAAGTGTTTTGGTAAGGGAACTAGCCCTATTGGGTGCAATAACAATGGCCTAATTGATCCTATCAAAGCAAGAGCTTGAAGCAATAGTGATACAACTGGCCTGGGATTTAAGAAGGTTCCTTTTCATTTGGGACCAAATAAATTCATACCAACACCTGGGAGTTCATCTGAAAATGATTCACAAGCTGAGTTAGATACTCAAGAGGAAGAATCTGATAATTAGGATTCCTATCCCCATCCTATTCCTTATGATCTCACTAAATTCTTCACCAAGCCAGATGACTTTGTGCCATGTGTTAGTACTATGGATGATACTAGTGACTCTTCTGAGGACAATACTGAGCAACCCAAATACCATTCAGAAAAGGGAGAATCTAGTTAGTCATGCCGTATTGAGTATTTGTGTAAGAACCCAAATGATGAAGGCGAGTATGTCCCTATCACTATTGGGGAGTTCTATAGTCTCTCACCATGTATCACTGATTCTAAGGAATATGAGTTTCACTCTCTTTTAGAAGTGACTACTGATAATGACATTGATCAAGTGCATGTCTATGAAAACCAAATCGAAGTGGGTGAAACATCTAGGGTTAGGTCACATGGGTGGGATCTATCTAGTGTCCTAGAGTCATCAATTACTGATATTCATACTCTAAGGCATTTGAACACACCTATGGATGAGGTCACCATAGGTCTCCAATTGCTAGTCCAAGCACTTAATGACTATACTATGAATACTATTGAACCAACCACTACTCTCTCACTCACACATCCCAAGATTATAGATTGGAACCCCAATACATCTAGTGAAGTCCCCACATTCCAAAATGACTATGTTCTCGCCTGTTACCTAAATGCTATTGACCCTATAACGTCTTCCACCATGAGTACAGTGTCAACATGACTGATGCCAACATCAAATATCTTAGTCATAAAATTAAAAAGAAAAAATGCAAAAGGTCCAATGGTCAAAACCATGTTGTGGCAATATCAAAACCCAAAAAAGTAAAAACAAAAGATGTATCCAAGGGTGAAAACCTCTCTGAGGCACCTGCGGATGAGATATTTGATGTCCTTCCTAGTCACTTTTAGAAGAGATCATCAGTGTTGATCGAGCCAACATAGCCAATTAATCTGGGCATAGAAGAACATCCTCATTTGATACATCTGGCACAATCAATATCACCTGAAGAAAAGGAAGGATTCATTACCTTTTTCAAAGAAAAGAAAATCAATTTTTCTTGGACATACTCTGACATGCTAAGATTGGATCCTGATCTTATCATGCATCATTTGTCTATAGCACTAGGCATCAAACCAATTAAATAAAAGCTTCAAAAAATGCACCCTCATGTTGCATTGCTCATCAAAGAAGAATTGGAGAAACTTCTAAAGGCTAGTTTCATCTGTGCAATTGATTATGTTGAATGGATATCCAATATTGTTCCTATTTCAAAGCAAGATAAATCTAACAGGGTTTGTACTGACTTCTGTGATCTTAACTTGGCATGTCTAAAAGATGACTTTTCACTCCCTAATATTGATATGATCATGGACATGATAGATGGCTATGAGATGTACTCACTTTTGGATGGTTTTTCTGGATATAATTAGATTAAAATTGCACTAGAAGACCAAGAGAAAATAGCTTTCACATGTGCATGGGGAACCTTTTGTTGGAATGTGATGCCATTCGGCTTGAAGAATGTTGGTGCTACATATTAGCAAGCTGTTACTACAATTTTCCATGATGTGATGCATAAGACCATGGAAGACTACATTGATGATACCTTGGTCAAAATTTCTAAATGCAATACTCATTTGCAAGATTTGGGGCCCATCCTAGATCATATGGAACAATTCAGTCTTCGGCTCAAACCTAACAAATGGGCATTTGGTGTCACATTAGGGAAGTTGCTGGGATACATTATTTTTGCAAAAGGAATTGAGGTAGATCCAAATAAAGTACAAGAAATAATGGACATGCCACTACCTTGGACCATTAGTCAAATGAGAGGACTACAAGGAAGGCTCCAATATATCCATAGATTTATCTCACAATTGGCAGATCGATCACAACCTTTCACAAAAACTTTACATAAGGGTGTAAAGTTTAATTGGAGATAGGATTGTGAGCAAAGCTTAACATAGATCAAACAATATCTTGTCAATCTGCCAATCTTGATGCCTCCTATTCATGAGAAGCCTTTTCTTTTATACATTTTAGCCACTAAAACATCTTTGGGCATCCTGTTGGCTCAAGAAGATAAAGACAATAAAGAAAGAGCTATTTATTACTTGAGCCATACACTGGTCTCTTATGAGAAGAACTATAGCATTATTGAGAAAGCTTTCTTGGTAGTTGTCTTTGCTTCCCAGAAGTTGAGACACTACATGCTTGCCCACACTACACGACTTGTAGCTAAAATAGATCCACTATAGTACTTGCTCAGTAAGGAAACTCTCATAGGAAGATTTGTGAGTTTGACATCCAATATGTTGAACACAAGGCTATCAAAGGATAGGCAATTGCAGATCAGTTGGTTGATGCACCCATACAAAGTCTTCTGCCAATGAACATTGATTTTCTAGAGGAGTCGATTCTGACACTCACACACCATACATGGGTTATGTTTTTCAATGGATCCTTCACACAAAAAGGATTAGGTGCTGGATTACTCTTTATTACACCATCGAGATACTCATTACCCAAAGTGTACAAGATTATGTTTCCTAGTACAAATAACATTACTGAATATGAGGCTTTGACCAATGACATGAAAATTGCAGCTGAATGGAGAGTGGATCAATTAGACATCTTTGGTGACTCTCAGCTTGTCATCAACCAAGTTAATAATGTGTACCAAACAAAGGATGAGAAAATAATTCCTCACAAGTGCATGGTTGATGAGTTAAAGAATTATTTTGCACACATCACCTTCCAGTAAGTTCCACAAGTAGATAATAAAGTGGTTGATGCCATGGCCACTCTGGCCTCTCTGTTACAAATGCCTGAAAATGAGCTCCGACATGAGTTCTTGGTGGAAGCATTACCTTCATAATCAAACCATTTCGGAAGGTCTAACCCGAAATGAGAAACATTAGTTAATCTGTAATGCTTCACATTATGTCGTTATTGCAAATGATCTATATAGGAGAGGTCTCGATGGAACACTCCTTAGGTGTTTAGAACCCAAAGAGTCCAAATGTGCACTAATTGACGTTCATGAGGGCATTTGTAGATCTCATTCCAATGGCCTGACACTAGCTCGCAAACTCCTTCATGCTAGTTACTATTGGCCCAAAATGGAGCAAGAAGCTATCAAGTATGCTATATCCTACAAGTAGTGTTAGTTACATAGAAATTTGATTCACACTCCATCTAGAAGTTGATTCCTTCTACTACAACATGGCCATTTCAAAAATGGGCCTTCGAATTGGTGGGGAAAATCCACCCAACCTCCTCTAATAAACATAAGTTCATTATCACAGCTATATATTATTTCACGAAGTGGTAGAGGTAGTACCTCTCACAGTTGCTAATGGAAAAACTGTAGCACTGTTCATCACAAACTACATCATCTGCAGATATGGTGTGCCATTCTCAATCATTACTAACAAGGAGGACAATTCAAGAACAAAGACCTCAAGGAACTATGCAAGAAATTCAAAATCACACAACACTGGTCTTCTATTTATTACCCCCATGGTAAATGCCAGGCTGAGGCATCCAATAAGCCAATCCTCAAAATTCTTCATCACACAATCAACAAGTTAGGTAGAGACTGGAACCTCTAGATCAATCCAACCCTATGGGCATATAGGACAAGCATTAGAACTCCAATAGGCATGACTCCCTTTGCATTGGTGTATGGAGTGTATGTTGTGCTTGCAATAGAGGTTGAGATTCCTACCTTGACAATCTCTATGAAGGGCCTTATCACTGATGATGACTACTAGATGAACATCGACAAGTGGCATGTGATCATCTGCAAGCATATCAACAAAGAATGGAAAGAAGCTACAATCGGAGAGTCAAGCTACGTGACTTCTAGCTGGGTGATCTCATCCTAAGGGAGAACCCCAAGAATCAACAAAAATGAGTACAAAAGAGAAAGTTTGAACTAAATTGGCTCGGTCCTTACATCATTACTGTAGTATATGAATCTAGCACCTATCAACTTTCCACAACTGAAGGAGAAGTGCTTAAAGAACCTGTCAACACTCTCCAACTAGAGCGGTTTTACAGTTGATCTAATATCAACAAGCTCTTTGTACATATTTATATGTCCTAAAAAAAATCCTAAAAATTGAAAAAATTCCAAAAAAAAAGTTGTTACCCTAGTGAAAACCTAGCAATAGGCACCTTGGTAACACCAAAAAAATTGAAAAATCTCAAAAATACAAAAAAATTCAAAAAGAGAAAAATACCAAAAAAAATTTGAAAAACAAGAAAAGTGCCATTGGTGAAAACCTGGAAATAGGCATCATGGTAGCAAAAAAAGGGAAAATCCTACCAAGAAGGTGAAAACCTGGTAAACAGGCACCTCTTGTTCCTAATGCTCCATCTTGCAACACATCTTCTGGCTATTCTATATAGTCACTTTCGTGCTTTCTCTTTCTTGCTTTTCCTGGTTTCTACTCATCCATCCATGGATTGAGTCTTGTCATAGCTCGAGGTAATTCTCCTTTAGTGTCACTCTTTTTGAGATTCTCCTAATAGAATCTCCTTTGTGATAGTCACCAGTGGTCCTCACTATGTCTGCTTACTATCGCTAGTGTCACTCTTTTTGAGATGCTTCTCATAGAATCTCTTTTACAATAGTCACTAGTTGTTTTGGCTGTGTCTTCCTACTATTGCTCATGTCATGTCTCCAAATTCTTTTATGGAAGATCTCTCTTGCATCAGTCACTAGTCATTCTGGCTATGTCTGTCTACTATTGTTTAGTCCTCTTTAGGTTCTTCATCTTCAAGTTTCCTCTTTGACCTCAGTCACTAGTCATTCTAACTATGTTTTCCTACTGTTGTCACCCTACAAAAGAGATTTCTTTCAAATATGTTTTGGACATTGACACTTGACATCAATCCTAAAAACATTGAACTCAAAATGACATACTATTTGGATATGCTGAGAATTTTCTTTGTTTGTTTTTCTTTCATCATGTCTCCTTGAGCAAGTCGATGATGTCATTTTTGACTAGAGAAGTACTGACTGGGGGCATGATCTTTTCTTTGCTTTCTATTTGTGGTTTAGTTCCAATTACTTGATATATTCCTATAAGAGGGGTATCCACTATAAGAGCCTCCATCTTGAATTGGATGGTTGGGTGTACCTTGACTCCTTTTATATGAGTACATCAATAATATTGGTACTTCTTCTTGCCTGTTAGAGTGAACTCTTCATGCTATAGTACATATTGATACTCATCCTATTAAGTGAACGTATGGGTCACTGTGAGTAGATCTAGCACACTTCTATCTCAGGTTATGAATGCAAGGATTGTTGCAGATAGAATAAATATTGAATACTTAGCATAAGATGGATCTCCTATGTGTTTGGTGTGTCTGTTATGCAAGCAACATTTAGGTCATCCTAGCATTTATGCTTTGATGCTTATGTTGACTCACTACATTAAAAGGGACAAATGTTCTAGTCATTCTGGCTTCTTGTGCCTCAAATGCTTACATTTAATCCTGAAAAACCAATAACATATGTTATATTCATATTTCCATGATTGCAATGTCAGTGGGAATTGTACAACATACAAGATTTGTTCTATGTCCAATGATGCTAAATTGTCGAGGCTCAGTAACTAGACCTAGGGTTGCATTTCACATATTCTTGCCTTGCATACTTCACTTGCATATGCATGTAATTCAATTGTGATTTTGTTCCTACCCTTTGTGATGAAGGAATGGGGGCATCTCCACATGTATCAAGTTTCTCCATGGCTATACAAGTATTCAATCCATCGATTCATGTTCCTGGGTGAAGCACCTATCATTTTCAAGCAACAAACATACAAAACTACATGAGATGTTAGTCAATTTCCATATGCATTGCATCCATAAACTCATAATATCAACTCTACATGCTCATAATCACATCACATCTCATCAAATCAGAATACATGTGCATTCATATCAAAGCACAACATGTATCTCATCATCATCATCATGTCTAGATCCCATGTACATCAAAGTAAAGAAAATTAGACAATGACATGTACACAGGGATACTCAGCTCAAGATCTCATATATATATGTATATATATATATCAAAAGAATGGATCAGTACAAAATAATGAGCGTTACTCAAGCACAATCAATCAAAAATGATACACATGGTGTTGGCACACCAGTCGATACATAGCCAGAGATCAAAATTAGAGTCAGGAACAGAGTGTCTAACTCTGTCCCATACCCTCACCTCTAGAAGGAGCAGGAGCAGCACGTGATGGAGGCGGCAGTGGCATCTCTAGTCTAGCAGGAGATCATGTGCCTCCAAACTCTTGTGCATACTAAGAAAAGTGTTGAACCTCAAGTGTCTCATCTGGTACTGCACTCATACATGCAGCATAATAGTAAGTTGCCCAAGATGACTGAAAGTGGATCTCATCTTGCACCAGCTCCAATATTTTCTCTACAGTCTCGGCATGCTCTCTCCACTAATCTATCTCTCGTTTTCTCTCCACCAGCTGTGCATCTCTAACTGCCACTAAAGTTTGTAACTCTCCCAACTGTCGGGAGGCTTGGTGAGTCCACTCTCAGTAGCATAGTACTATGTCCTGCTAATCTGGCATATCCTCATCAAGCATCTCAGGTGTCTGCTACTGTGGTGGTGCCTGCTACTATGGTGGCACCTCCTACTATGGGGCCTCCTCCTCTATCCTTTGTTGTCGCCGCCAACCATGTCCTCTCACACTACCCCCGGTACCTGTGTCTAATCCCATCTAACATGGGGGAATCTATATCTATTGTACCTAATGCCAGACCTGTGGCTGCACCTATGGCTATGGCTATGCCTGCTACTACTTGAGCACCTATTACTATGCCTATCCTGTCATCCCCAGTGAACTTGTAAAGCATGGGAATGGATGGCTAATAAAAAATGCCTAATATATAGGTGTCATCCCTACATCTATTAACTCTAGAAGGTATTCATACTGAACTATAGCTAAGCTACGAATATTTATCATGGACCACCCTGGATCCATCAGTGGTGGCCATCCCCACTCAACATCCTTCTACAACCTGGCATAGGCACAGTACTTAGGAGAAATGTCTTGTGGTCGGCCATAGAGCCGCCACACTCGTAAAATAAAAAATCTCTCTATAACTGATGTGGTCCTGCCCACCAAAGGTCACAAACTAAACATCAATGGTAGCTCTTTGGGGGCATCATCCCAATCCTCTGTCTCTCACTAGGGTCACCATACAACAGAGACCAGGTCATCAAGATGTGTCCTCCAGTGCTCAGTCTTACCCAGGTGGACCTGGGTAATGTGCCCTCGATATCTGCATATATAGGGCTCCATGGGCTCTCAGGAATCCTCATGAATGGGCCTACATATGGGAAGGTTCTCCCATGCCCATTTCTATAAGACATACACTCTAGCTACCATCATCTTCCTCTCATGGAAGACTACCTCGTGCATCTCATGAAAAAGGGGGGCCAACATGCACTGACCCCACCTAAAGATCTTGGGTGCATCCATCATCTTGCGGAGCATGACTCCTCACCCACACTCCAAATCATGTTGTCCTCTATAAAGACATAGAAAACAACTCAAAAATATAGCCAACATAGATGCCAACCTATGCATTGGTCCATAGGTGTGCATCAACTCATCCTAGCTGATGGCTCGACCCCTCGATAGCTCTCTCCTAAACACAATGGATAGTGCCTCTATCTCTACTTGAGGCACTGTATCATAAATGATAGGGGTGCCATGAAATGGTATCCTTAGTATCCTCCATATATCCTCAGGGGTGATCATCATCTCACCCACTAAAAAATGAAAAGTGTTCATCTTCGAATGAAAATGCTCTACCAAAGCAATAAGAAGGCCGTGATTCACCATCACAGCTAGAATCTACCACAAAGAAGATAAACCCAACCGCTCAATATGTGCTAGGTCGACAGCATCGAGACTCTGTAACAACTCTCTGTAAGGTGGGTAGTGTGTTCTAAATGTGACATCACCGAAGACCTCCTACATGCACAACAAAAATGACAAATGAAACAATTAGTATCAAGTTGAAACAATACACCAAAACAAATTAAATGCAATTTTTGAGCATGAAAGTGAAAATTTTAAACATGACTGTCATGGAATTTCCTGTGAAGTTCATGAAATCTCGTGTGAAGTTCTCGAAGCATCATGCAAAAATATTCAATCTCATGTAAAGAATCACATCTTCACGCGAGAAAAGATCCTAGAGTGCACAAAACAAATTGCCTTCACGTGAAGAATGAGATTCTTTGTGCGAGAGATGAGTGCCTCCTGCACGAAAATCCTCCCCAACACATGCAAAGAAACATCGCACCCTATTT